>JANVCL010000006.1:18542250-18553173 GCA_026546855.1 Erythroxylum incrassatum
AAAGTTTCAAAATGATTTTACCTTTATTCTCCACCAAATGAAGGGATCCTTAGTTCAAAAGAAAGCTCTTCTCTTCCTCTACCTTTTTCTCTTCTTGAACAACCTCAAAATCTCTTTTGAAGGCTAAGGAAATTAAAACCCTAGCTTGTTTCTCTTCTTTCTTTCTTTCTCTTCTTCTTTTCATATTTCTCTCTTCATGACACTCTCTTCTCATCCACACATTTTGTTTCTCTAGCATCTTTTCATTCATGTTTTCTCCTTTATTTATAAGCAAGACAATACTTCTTCTTCCAATTATGCCCTTAATGAGTACAAAAAGTCTCTTTTATCCTTCCTTATAGGCTTATGTTCTTTTAAACTTAAGCGTTTTGCCAAAAATACCCTTGCACATTTTGACATAACTCTTTTTTTCCAGAAATATATCCTCCCTTATCTTAAGTTTCTAATGCCTCCAGAATCATTCAATTTGGTTCAGTGATTCAAAAGATATACTTCAAACATTTTTGGACTGCTCTTGTTCATAACAGTAAACTATGCATAACTTCCATCTGAAATTTAAACATCTTAGAGACTGAATTAGATTCCAATCTCTTCATACCATTTGTAGCTCCATGTCTCTAGTTTACAATAAATCAGAAACCATCTCATTTGGAGTTCTACTGATCCCAAAATCATCAAAATATTGAAGTATGTTCAGTGGAACAACGCCAGTTTATATTATTTAAGAGCACACTCACTGTACTCGTCCTAAATTTTCCACTTAATCTTTCACGATTCATTTTATATGGCTATAATTATTTGTAGAGATGTAGAGAAATGTCTTACAAATCCAATGATTCAAGAATCAAGTCATTTGGGTGTCTAGAGAAGAAATTATGGCTAAAGAATCAAATTTGGTTTTGTCCTCAATCATATTGAACTTGTCTTGGGAACATTACCATAACGATTGCTACAGATGTCGGATTGGTTTTCTGTTTAGACTATTTGAAATAAGACTTCACGATCTACAACTATGATGAAGACCTCGAAGACAAATTCTTTCATATGAGCATATGAGGGGTCAAAAATAAAACAAATTATATGACATCATTTTTTAGACGAAGTCACATCATCAGATGATACAAGGTTGGAAAAATTGCCATAACATTCCCTACATATATTGGATTTAGGTGTTCTTTAGATTATTGGAAAGAAGACTTCAAGAGCAACAATTCTCATGAAGACGAAGACCTAGAAGACAAATTCTTTCATCTATAGGGTCCAAAAAAAGAACAGACAATGTGACATCATTTTTTAGATGAAGTTACATCATTAGATCATACAAGGTTAGGAAAATTGCCATAAATTTTCCTACAGGTATCGGATACATGTGTTCTTTAGGGGGTTGGAAAGAAGACATCAAGAGCTACAACTCTCATGAGGACTTTGAAGACAAATTCTTTCATCTGAGATGTAAAAAATAGAACAGATAATATGAAGTCATTTTTGAGATGAAGTGACCTCATCAAACAATACAAGGTTGGAAAAATTGTCATAACTTTCCCTAAAGATATTGGATTTAGGTGTTCTATATACGGTTGAAAAGATGACTTCAAGAACTACAACTCTCATGAAGAACATGAAGACAAATTCGTTCATCTAAGGGTAAAAAATAGAATAGACAATATGATATCATTTTTTAGATGAAGTGACATCATCTGACGATACAAGGATGGGAAAATTACCATAACGTTCCCTAAAGATATTGGATTGATGTGTTCTTTAGATGGTTGGAAAGAAGACATCAAAAGGTACAACTATTATGAAGACCTTGAAGATAAATTCTTTTATATGTAGGGTCAAAAATAGAACAGACTATATGACGTCATTTTTTAGACAAAGTGACATCATCAGACGATATAAAGTTAGGAAAATTGTCATAACGTTTCCTATAGATATCAGATTTAGGTGTTCTTTAGATGGTTAGAAAGAAGACATCAAGAGCTACAACTCTCATGAAGACCTTGAAGACAAATACGGCCTCTAAAAGGTTTAATAATGGAACAGATAATGATGATGAATAGTAACTGAGACGATAGACTTGAACAGTGATTGAGATGATAGACATGAATAGTAACTGAGACGATAGACATGAACAGTCACTGAGATTATAGACATGAATAGTAACTAAGATGATAGGCATGAATAGTAACTGAGACGATGTTTTCTTCCTTCTTTCATTTGCATCGCCTTACTTCTATCGTCTCACTTTTGCATCGTCTTACTTTTGTCTCCAGAACTTCTCCACTTATAAAGATCATAACTTTCAGCTCAAATGTCTAAAATTTTCATATTATATACCGTTGGAAAGATAAAAGAAAGATCTACAACTTTCCAGAAGGCAACTTTGCCAAAATTTATTTATATCAATCCCAAATTTTCCCCCAAAGTTGAAAGACGAATTTTCCATTCAGCTTCTAATATACTGCACCCAGTTCTCAATTTCATGAAATTTTGAGACTCTAAGAGACAATTCGATTTCTTCTTAAGAAATGTAGCCATATGTTTCTAGTTTAATCCAAACAAATAATCGTCTCATTTGGATAACTAGAGAAAAAGCTATGGCTAACAAACCAAAGCACACTTAGTGAACATTGTCTAGATCACTGCCAATTTTGTTTCTAAATCTTTCCTTAACACAACTCATACCCAGATCACTCTTTCTACTTCATTCAATCCTCATTCTAAAGTTCATTTGAAATCAACATTATCCATAACAAAAATTTAATCCATGAATAATAGAACATACACGTATGTACATATTCTTCATCAACTTACCACACAAATATTGCTTTCATTTTACTACTAACTTTACCTTGATTCTTCCTATTTCAAAATCTCTTATCTACCAAAAACATCGTAGCAAATCATGAATCTATCCACATTTCTAATTGCCAACTATACCCTTATCTATCATTTCTTGGTTCAAGAACTTTCATTCATTAGTTCTTTACTCATGATTAATCACCAAAATTTCTCATTCAACAGCTCTAATCTTTCATGAAAAGTTCAGGGTCCAATACTATTCATACATGTATATGAAATCTAAAATTGAGTAAAAAAACTACCAAATTTCAACCAAAACACAAGAAATAATCATGAATAATTTCCAATATAACTTAGGTCTTTTATTAAATCAAAGAAGCAATCCAAACAAATTATCCTAATGTTCATCGTATCTCGATTTATCTCATTTTAGTTCATACTAAGGTAAAGAAAATCAATAAAAATCAATAAAGAATACAAAATTTTAAAAAAAATTCTCGTGGATCTTGAAATCTTAAAGTTCTTCACTTGAATCTCGATGGAAATATCTTTTTTTCTCTCCAGAGTTTCTACTTTCTTATCACAAGATGCTCTAGTTTGTTTTTTTATATCATATACCCCCTCTTAATAGTCTCCCTAGTCTTTTTATATTAGAAAACCCTTATAATATAATACCAATATGGGTCTAACACAAATTTGTGTTAAACCTATGTTACTCCCCCTTACTTCTATATAGAAAACCTTGAACTTTGTGAAAATTACTATCAACACGAATCTCTAATATAAACTTATATTAGGGAACTGAATTTTGAATCCTTCCTCTAAAATCATGCCAAATTGTTCCAGCTTGTTTATAATTTTCCCAAATATGTTTCTCTAATATAAACTTACGTTAGGAAACTGAGTTTTGAATCCTTCCTCTTAAATCATGCTAAATTGTTCCAACTTATTTATAATTTGCACAAAAATGTTTATTCACTGCGAAGCTTAAATAAGTCCTGAAAATTGAGTATCAAATCTTATAGAAACCATCAAAAACATAAGTAAAGCATTTTTAAAGTCATGCTAAAAATATAATCTAATTTGCAATTATTACTCTCCATTGTGATATACTAAAATTGGTGTGTTTGAATTGATTTTAGGGTAATGGATTGTTGTCATTAGTTTCTAAGTTACAACAATGAGATTAGCAATAATCGTATCTTCTCCCTAAAATCATCAAGGATAGTAGGTTGATTATGCAATTCAATGTTTGATGATGCATCTAATGTTGAATTGTTGTTTGAGTGCTAATAGTTGGGGATGGCAATGGGCTGGCTCTTGAACCAGCCCCTGCCAAATTTTTTAAAATAATTTTTTAAATTAAAAAACATATATCAACGTAATTCTTTTTAATTGAGTCTAGGTTTAAGTTGGCCAGGCCCAGGCCTAAGCCTACCTAAAGCATAACTTTTCTAAGTAAAACTATGTTGTTTTGTTTAGAATAATTGAGTCTCGAGTCAGTATAAGCTTGGGCCTGACCCGTAAGTCAATCTATTGAAAACAACTAAATTTAAGCCTATGAGCCAAAAATTATCATCCTTAGTAATAGTGTTGGAAATCTCGATTAAGACTCATTATAACGAACTTTTTTAAATTCCATATAGAATATATATGGAATTATTGACGTTTTTCACAGATAACACCAATTGATGTATTTAGATTTACGCTTTGACTCTTGTTTGGTGACTCAAACTATTTTGACCTACGAAAAATCATGAGGTATTTAACTCAGACGTTTTGGCTCCAAATCTTAAGTCAGGAAATGGATTGGAAGAGAATGGATACTCAATTAGAGTTATGATGTATTTATTTGAACTTGGAATCTCAGTTTTGCTTATATAGATTTAGGACCCATCGTTAGCATATAAGATATAATTGTGGGCAGAGGATGGAAACTCGAGTACAAGAGCATTTGTCAACCATTAGGTTACGTTACAACCCTGGCTTACAGGTGCGAGAATGCTTTGCCATATTTCCCTCCTAAGTCAGCTTCAAGCCAGCACTTGATCCTCACTTCTCAGAGTGCATCCGCTGTGAATTACTACCTTGCTGACAATCTACAACGATTAAACACTAGCTGGCCACAGTAGTTTTATCTGTGGTAGCTTTTATTTTTTCATGAAGTTTGATGAATTGATTCGTTTCTTTTGGTGAGTGATTTTTTTTCCATGAAGATATGTAGAAAACCTTAACAGTAGATAAAAAATGACTCTCCTTCTACCAGCTCTTCCTGATTAAAAGCTCTCTGACCTAAGATTCGTAACATACAGTAGCATAAAATTGTACGGAAATTCCCCTTGATATCTGAAACGTCCTTTCTAACTTGGCTAGCTGCTAGCAAGAAAATAAAAACCAAGTACAGAATTAGACGATCGACTGGTCAGTTATACGTTTATGTTGTCTTGAACCTGAATCTATCAATTATTTATTTTTTTCAATGCAGCTAAACTAGCACTATCTGGAGCAGAATGCATCACAACATAAACTTGTTTTGTCTGATAATCAGTACAGAAGATTGGGGAAAGATTAGAAATGTCTGCTATAGCTTGAACAGCTTTTTGTATTCTATTTGGCATGAAAGGAATCAAAGACTATTCAGGAATTGCAGAACAGAGAAATATGCCCTTGCTACTAGAGAAATAGTAGTAGCTCACAAAGCTACTGATGGATTCAAATACTCACTCAAATGAAGATGGAACCTAGGGTAACCAATATCATCACTTCTGCTAACTGTTTTGATCGATCTTTGGATGTAAGATTACGAGGATATTCGTAACAACCTGTTTCCGTACAGTCTTGTATTAATACTTTGTAGATGGTCTGGATTGGGCAATTTAACGAATTCATCTCACTTTTGTGAAAAGAAATGACTCTCCTTGCTATCTAATTTTTCATTCTTGACATTGTAGGCAATTGTTTGCAGTCCAACTCGATGTTGACCTTTCAATGTGAGTTTGTGACTGGCGATGTGCTGGTTAGGACGTAAACATGCTTTGTCCGAGGGTAGGACGTAAACTTGTGTGGTTTCGAAGCACCAACTGGGCAGGCTCGTGCTTGAAGGTGAGTTCTAGAACTACTTACTCCACATACACTGGTGTTAGGCTTAAGCTTACTAAAATAGAAGCCGACTGGAAGTCCAAGTCCAGTTTGTATCAAGTTTTAGCCCAAGTATGTGACGTGATAGCTACCAAAAAATCTGGATCCTTAGCTGTTTAAGATTAGCCAGATTAGGATCCTTGGATCTCTCATAAAACGTTTCTTTTTATGAAGTTTGGTGAAATTGTCAATCAGAGCATATAGTTCTCTGAATTCCGAAGAGTGACAGATAAAACAACAGTTGTGTTTTTGTTTGAAATATAATTGCACTACATATATATATAACAATCAGATTTATTGAAGATCTACATGGATATTTAGCACTAGTATGTCATCTTAATATCAAAACAAATTACCGAATAAGAAATTCCCAACTCCAAACAACTTAGCAAAGGCTCATTTCGGTGACCAAATGTCGCATTCTAGTTAGCCATCTGCACTATTATGCCTGCCAAAGGAAATTTGAAAACGACATGTGAGTGAGTAGTTCACTATGAAGATTTGAATATGAGAAACCATACCCCTACCTTGCTCGCGATATTGTTGGAGAGCCAGTCCAGTCCCTCATAAAGGCCTTCGCCAGAAGTAGCACATGTGCTCTGAATATACCTGAAGAGGGAATAAGAGATCAGACAGTATTTTGTGCGCTATTTGTTTTACAATATAAAAAGCATCGTAAAGGAAAGTAGAATGTTTGTACAGAAATTCAAGGGAACGTAGCTAGAATCAACATACCAGTGGCGTTGACGAAGTGAGTGAAGACCAAGCTTATCAGTGATCTCAGCCGCATTCATAGCATTTGGAAGATCTTGCTTGTTAGCAAACACAAGCAGCACAGCATCCCTCAATTCATCCTAGGCAGAGATAAAACTTAACTTCAGAAGAAGTCATCACACTGCCTGACTTGTACCAAGTTTTCAAAAGCATGAACAGGAACTATAGTAACATGAACGAGGAAATATTTTTAATAAAAAATCATTCGTAACTCCATTTCAGAGGAAGCTGGAGAAACAGGGGTCCAATTCCAGACCATAAAATCTAGTTGCAGCAACATCAAATCCTAGCTCAACTCTAACAAATCAGCTACTTAGCATAAACTAGATATATAACTTGTTTCACCAATTCCCATTAAAATCCATATATCTCAAAATGAAGCTTATACCTCATTCAGCATTCGATGCAGCTCATCCCTTGCCTCAACTATACGGTCACGGTCATTGCTATCAACCACAAATATAAGTCCTTGAGTGTTTTGGAAGTAATGTCTCCATAGAGGTCGAATCTTATCACATAAAAAAATAGAACAAATTGAGACCATGGAAACTGAGTAATTTTGATGATATACAATTCATCAACAAATTTATAATCAAAGTTTCTACAGAATAAAAATGTTGAAACTAACACATAACAATGGTTAATATGATCAAGAAGACACGATATCACTACACTCCTGCTCAATAAACGAGAAAGAAAAAGCAGATATCAATCAGGTTTTACAAGGCTGGTGATGGGCAATGCCATGAAGTTCACAAAATGCAACAGCATTTGAAGCACCATTACATTATCCCTTTCCTAAATTCATAAGCATAATCACACATTTCTGTAGACATATGTAAGCCACATCACAAATAGCCTCTTCTCAAAAGGAAAAGGGAAAGAAAAACAAATGAAGTGGCTTGTATAATTTAACTTATGAATCTGTATGTGCTGATGGCAAAACTAATCAACATGTGACCGTCCATAAGCACAACACAATCCATAACACCATACAGAAGATTAAAGTACAAAGAAAAAGATGTCTGCCACAACAAGGATAGCCTTTCCTCATTCAACCATAGGAAAATCTTAAAAGACAAGATGGTTTTAGTGAATGTGGCTCATGCTTTTGTTGTGTGCTTATCAGAAAACATCGAATCAGCACAAGACTGTCCACAAGCATGCATATCACCAATAAATGAAACTTAGAAAAACCATGTTATGTGGTACAACTGAAATAAACTTCAGCCACATAGCAATGTATTTTTCCTTCATCAAAGACAAGGAAAAACCCTAATACAATATGGGGAAAATAACCAAAGCTTGTGATTATGTTAAGTGATAAGTACAACACCATGCAGTTAGTTACCACAGCAAGGATATCCTTTCCTGATTCAAACATAGGAAAAAACTTGAAAGATATGTTATCACCCTAATACAATGTGGGTAAAATAACTAAAGCTTGTGATTATGTTAAGTGATAAGTACAACACCATGCAGTTATTCACAAGAACAAGGATACCCTTTCTTGAATTAAACATAGGAAAAAACTTGAAAGACATGTTATCACCGTAATACAATGTGGGTAAAATAACTAAAGTTTGTGATTATGTTAACTGATAAGTACAACACCATGCAGTTATTCGCCACAACAAGGATACCGTTTCCTGATTCAAACATAGGAAAAAACTTAGAAAGACATGTTATCTTTAGTGTATGTAACTTATGTTTTTGTTGTGTGCTGATGAGAAAACAACTAATCAGGACAAGACCATCCATAAGCACACATATCACTGATAAATGAAATTAATAAATCCATGTTATGCGAATAAACTGAAATATACCTCAGCCATAAAGTGACTATTTTTCCTTCATCAAATAAAACTAACAAAAAACCATGATACAATGTGGGCAAAGTAGATATAGTTTGTTACTTAAGAGTTGTGTGATAAGCAGAACATCAACCATAATGACATATAGAAGATAAAAGCACAAAGAAAAAGATGTCAGCCACAACAATGATAGTCTTTCCTCCTTCAACCTTCAGAAAAACTTGAAGACAAGTTGGCTTTAGTGAATGCAGCTTATGTTTATGTTGTCATAAGGTAAAAGGACAAAGAAAAAGATGTCAGCCACAACAAGGATAGCCCTTCTTCATTCAAACATAGGAAAAACGTGAAAGACAAGTTGGCTTTAGTGATGTAGCTTATGCTTCTGTTGTGTGCTGATAAGAAAATACCTAATCAGCACAAGACCGTCCATAAGCACAAGACCATCCATAAGCACACATATCACTGAGAAACAAAACTAAGAAAGATCATGCTTTGTGACTAAACTGAAAAAATTTCAGCCACCCAATAAGTCGTTTTTCCCCTTCATCAAACAAAAGAAAAACCTTAACACAAGGTTGGCTAAAGTTGATATAGCTTGTGATTATGTTGTGTGCTAACAGAGGCAAGTAATTAGCACAGGACCGTCCACAAGCACGTAATACCAATCTGGCATAAGAGCATCAGATTGTACACATGTAAGCAAGTAGCATTAACATTGCGAAGACTCATTATAGAATAGTGTAGCATTAGCATTTTATACCTTGTCCTGACCACCAACATCCCAGACAGTAAAACTTATGTTTTTGTATTCCACGGTCTCCACATTAAAACCTGAGGGGAATTAAATGAGAACAACAAATTTACACTCTTGAACAAACCGAGATATGGCCACTATTGTGTCAAGGTTCAGAGGCGATACCGATAGTTGGAATGGTAGTGACAATCTCTCCAAGCTTAAGCTTGTATAAGATGGTAGTCTTACCAGCAGCATCAAGACCAACCATCAAAATTCGCATTTCTTTCTTGGCAAACAACCGGCTGAAAAGCTTCGTAAAAGAAAGCCCCATCTTGTTTTTTCAGCTGAATCCCAAATGGGGAAACCATATTAAGACGAAAATCATAATAGCTTACATGCGAGGTCTCGTTTCAGATCTAAACATTTCTTATATATAAAGAGCAAAAAGAAATCAATAAATCCAGATCCACCTTGACATAACCAAAAACCAAATCCACTAATAAAACCAATGAAATTCACAATAAACCAATAAGTTTAAAAGTGCATAGATACCATACAGATAGAAAGAGAGGAAACGGAACTCACCTGAAGAGAAACGGAGAGAAAGAGATGGAGGCTGCTAATGCGCTGTTGAAGTTGAGAGGAAATGGGCACATATTTATTTTGAGTACTGCGTCTCATTTGACGGCTTCTTTTTTCACGCCGTTACTTTGCTTACCCTTTTTCCCCAACCCTAGCTTGCATATTGCAACCTCTTTCACTTTCAATTTTTATTGATTCGATCGATGCTCTTTTCTCGAAAAAAATTAGGAAAGTAATCTTTTTCCTTAATTTTAAATTATTGTGTTTGGTTTTTTTAAAAAAAAACTTTTCTAATTTAGAAAAAATAGTAGCACTTTTCTTAGATTCTAAATACCAACACCTCCCTTGGTATTTAGATTACTTTCCTTAAGAATTTAATCTAAAAATTATACTGGTCAATTTAACCATTCTTTTATTAAAACGCTTCCTCCTCTTCTAATATTCTAATTCAACAACAATTCTTTTATTAAAACACTTCCTCCCCTTCTAATGTTCTAATTCAACAACAACTCTTTAAGTATATATACTAAGGGCGAGTTGGGATGGACGACCACGCAATCCATCCCAACCGCCCATTTAATCTAACGGTTAATATTTATTTCTCGTCTCTTATATGTATCTCACACATCGACACTCTCAAATGTTCTCCCTTTTCACCTGAAACAGGTTTATTCTGATTCTCTCCAGATCTGCTATCTATGTACTTGGATTATCACACACGGTACGTTTTCGCTCTCTGATTCTCTCTTCTTGATCTCGATTCCTTAGTTTTTAGCTCTTCTCTTCCTTCAATCTGGAGCTTAACGACTGATGTCTAGGATATTTAGCTCTCTCTCTCTCTTGTAGCTTCTGGGTTCTCTCCGTATTCGGATCTTCACACACGTTACATTTTTGCTCTCTGATTCTCTCTTCCTGATCTCGATTCCTTAGTTTTTAGCTCTTCTCTTCCTTCAATCTGGCTCCGTTGCTTGTGTAAAGAATGATTCGAGAGCTTAATGACTGATCTCTGGGATATTTAGCTCTTTCTTTCTCTTGTAGTTTCTGGGTTTTGACCGAGTTTTAGTGGGTATCGCC
>JANVCL010000006.1:18553273-18568785 GCA_026546855.1 Erythroxylum incrassatum
AAGAACTATACAGTTAAGTTATAGTTTCCAATCTTGCTTATAAGTACACTAAATGCAGAATGGTATCTTCATATTACCATGAACATTCAGATTTGTTTTCAGTCTTCTTCAGTTTATTTTCAGCCTTTTTGCATAATTTCTTGACTTTTCTCCATATGGTGCTGGTTATGGCATAGGTGATAATTTGGAGCAGGGTTTGGGTACAACTGATGGAGAAAATTCAAGCCTCTCTTTGAACCTTGGCTATGGACGACTGAGCCCTTCATTGAACGGAAATACAAGCAGGTATGATAGTCCATTTGTGTATGGCGTAGGCAATGATGGGAATAATTCTGTGTTAATTTCAACTGCTAGAAGTTTGTGGGCTAATGGAAGTATTAATCAATCATCACACTCCATCAGCTCTAATGTTGTTATGGGTTCTGGGAGTGATGCATAGTTAAGTGCTATGGAACTATTTATGTTTGTTATTGTTAGGTCTTCTGCTTCCAACCTATTCAACAAATCCGCTACAATCTCTACATGCCTAGCAAGAACTGCCACATCTAGAGCTATATCTCCATCTGCTGAAAGACTAGCAATCAGTGCATCTTCATGATCTTTCAGGAACTTCATTGCAGCCTTCCAATCACCATTGTAGATAACTCTGTATAGTGGCAAATTGTGGAAGTACAAGTTCTTAGAATCACAATCTTTCTGCATAGTTTCTCTAGTAGATGCGCCTTCAAGAGCTGAAGATAGCACCTTCCCTTCCTATCTTTGTAATTAAATTGTATAATGTATCTCTAATGAGAATGCAACTCAGTTTCCTCACACGAATTGGTATTTGTATGGTGAAAGATTGGTGTTTTGAGAAAAGGTTGTATCTTTCCTTTTGAATCAGAAAAAGAACTATAATTCGAAAATATCTATATGTGTATGTGCTACCACTGCTGTTCACTCCACAATGGTAATGTTGCTTCTAGTATCCAAAACAAAATGCCAATGCATACTGATCAAAATGAGCTGAATTGATGATTGTGAGTTGATGAATTTTGGTTTTGCTCTCATTTGCAAACACAAAAACTAACTTCAGGTTTTTAGCAACAACAAAGACTACTACTGCTATTCAACTTCTAAAGATCAACATCTGTAAACATGTAATGAGAACAATATGAAAACTGGAAAATAACACTGAACTTTGTATTGATGGTGAATTTTGAAATTTTCTCACACACAAAACAACAATGATCGTGAGCTTTATATTAGCTCCAACCTTTGATACATCTTGACAAATAACTAAACAACAAAGGCATAACCTGATGAGTAAAAACTAAGCTAGTACAATCTTTACCCAATTTGCAAAATCAAAAAAGGAATTCTCTTTGTCTTTTCCATAACTGAATCTGACATTGGCAAGACATTTAAAACTTGTTACACCATAGTTTGAGGGATAAAAGCTAGCCTTGGACAAAAATTTCTTCATTTGGCAAAACACAAAAGTGATCAACTTGGCTTTTAGCAAAAACAGGATCTGATTTTTGCAGCTGCTGCTTAATTCTTCAAGTAACAAAACTGGCACTCCAAATCCGATTGTCAGCTATGGGAACGAGATGCTCCAGCTTCATGCACTTTGATTAGCTCTAATAAAGCCTGATTCTATTAATTAAACTTCCTGGAATTTCCTTCAATCTTCTACTAGTTTTTTTTACTCTGCACTTCTTTGTTCTGTTCTTCTTCAAGCTGCAATTTTCGAATTTTCCAAGATTGTTTCCATTTTGTCTTTTTCTTCCTTCTTGCACTGAATTTCCTTTATTAGAATTTGATCTTCATTAAGTACCAACCTCAACAAGATGAACATTAGCTGCATGACTTAGAAGAACAAAAGCGAATTCCCCTATTTGTGCCAGAGACATTCCAACCTTCACATCCAAATACATTTGAGGATCTTCTATAAGAGGAACATTTAGAATCCAAAACAAAATTGTTGTTACATTCCAACAAAAACTTACAAGAATGGAAGTTTTATTGCCGTATCCAAATCCCTTGACAATAGCAGCCACCACAGTAGTTTTTAAAATAATAGCCAACAATACAGCTGCGAGTAAAATATCCACATGATTCCAGAGGAAGTGAATATGCATCAACATTCCAATGCTTGCTAGAAATAGAGCCGCAAAGAAATTACGAATTGGTTCAACCTGAAAATTAACCAGTTACAATGAATGCATAAAAAAGGAGACTTTTTCCTTTAAATAACAGAATTACAAGAAAATAAATAGAGTAGAAAAGGAAACACCAGCTTTAATGGAGAGATAAGAAAAGGAAATTTATAAACAATTGACTTGTTTTTCACTCAACGACTTCTATCATTAAAGCTGAGAGATTCTATCTTTGTACTATACTTTGCAATAAACTTAACATTCACAAAAGTCAAACAGAGAGGAAAAAGAAAGGAAAAAAACCTCTCAAGAAGAGCGTTGATGAGATGACGAGAAAAGGTGGATTTGCCACTTTTTTTAGGGCCACAGATTAAGGCAATAGGAGGATGTGAAGCTAATTAACCATATGCAATGGTTTCTACGTCCTCCGACCACTGCTAAGATACGCATATACCGAGAGAGACGATGGCCAAGAAGTAGACTGGGAAATGGATGGAGTTAGGGGAGCAGATGAGGACGATGCCGTTCTTGTTGATGGGGACGAGGTTGATGGGTTTGGAGTTTGAGGTTTGAAGACACAAGCTAGAGATAAATAAAAAACTTGCTTTTTCGTTTGTTTGTAATATAACATTTAATAATAATTTTAATTTTTGTTTAGGTATATAATTGGAAAAGTAAGTTAACATTAAATTACATTTAATAAAATATTGTTATATACCAAACGTCATAATAAAAATCCACTCAACTTTCTTATTAAAATTTTTACAAGTATCCAAATATATAAATATCTTTACTTTCCACATATTTATTTTCCAAGGAATCAAATTCCAAATTAACATTACTTTCCTGGCAACCAAACGGGGCCTTAACTTTTTATACTTCCACTCTTTTTATTTTTTATTAAAATAATTAATTAAAAGAGATTTCATAAAATTTATTCACATAAACAAACTAAATTAAAGAGCGTTACTGAAATTATCCAAATCTAGATTAATTTATAATAATATTCAATCAATTAAATTAGTTATTAATTATTATATGACAATAAAATAACTTTTTATTGAACTTTTATTTATTATATATTAGCACTAATAAATAACATTTTAATTTCTCGTACTTTATTTATAATTCATATTTTTTAAATAATTGATAATTTTATTGATTTTAATATGAATAAATAAACTTATAAATTCTAATTATTTTATTAATTCATCATATTTACATATTATTTATATGAAAAATTATAATAAATATTTAGTATGTATTATTTTATTTTATTAACAATTTAGTATATTTAAATTAATTTGGCCATAAACTAACTTCATTAAATTTTTATTTACTATTATAATACTAATAAAAGATTCTAAATTGTACAAAGCTGAACTTCGATAATTAATTTATTAGTAGGAATAAGCTTACTACCAACATTAGTCCTATGAGTCAACAACAGAACATAACGCAAAGTACTTTATTGTACAAGACTCCTCGCTTTGCATGGGTTGGGAGAAAATCATCAATATATGCAGTCTTCACTTTGAATTTATTTGTAAAAAGATTGTTTTTCGTGACTCAAAATTGTGACTTTCTGATTACTTGTGCTTAACAATAAAACTTAATTAATCAAAATTTATATATTTAACAAAATATAAAATCTAAGAATTATTATTATTATTATTATTATTATTATTATATCATGAACAAAAAATTTATGAAATATATAATGTTCGTGCAATATAAAACTAACAAATATTAAATTAATATATTACTAATATTAACAAAAATGAAATGAAATTCAACCATGTAAAGTCCAAAAATCTAAAAACTATTGGTCAAGAAGAGAAATATAAACCGTATTCTAACAACAAATGATAAAACAGGAAATGCTAGTCAGAATATCAATTTGTATTTGAGAATGAATTATGCAGCCACCGTTCCTTCACCATTTTCTTTATTTTATTTTCATTCTATTAATAAACTAATAATTCAAAACAATAAGTTTTAGAAGAATCTTAGTGTAAAAGGTATAAGACAAGGAATTGAACAAGGAGAATTCTTACAACAATAAAATATATAGACAAATCCTAGAAAATAATTTCTGATTGAATCATTAGAAACAAGAATATGATGCAATAGAATAAAAAGGAATCATAAGTAACACATTTTTCTTCTTTTTTAGAAAGAAATTGATTAGAATTTAAGTGATATAAAAAATAAAAGGATAACCACACCTTAATGGCATCTAAGAGGGAAGTGAATTGGGTGTTGATAAATTTTGAATAAAGTATTACTAACTTAGTGTATTTATAAAAACAAATTACAAGAGATGAAACATGATGCAAAATAATGAATTTCAATAACAAATTTATACAATAATGTAAAAAGAGTAAAGGAAGAGAAATGTAAACTAATTTATAGTGACTCATAAATAACCCTTTCATATGTCCACTCCTAAAACTCTTCTTAGAATACTACTATAACTCTTCTTTCAAGATAAAGAATAACCTTTGTATAATCTTTTTTCGGCAAAGAAGATTTGTATTCTCATCAATGTGAAGGAAGATTTATAATCTTCGTTCACAGTGAAAAGGAGCCTAAATACCACTGAGAATACCCCTAAGATAATATACAAACCCTTAATAAAAGCTTACAACTCAAAATATCTCACTTTATCACTTTGATAATACCAAAGAAACTCACTCATACAACTATAAGATAATGAATGATCAAATGCTTGCTAAACACTTAGAAATATGCGTATAAGACATTCAAATTCTTTTTAAGCTAAGAACCAATGAAAAGTATATATTTGAAGATTTAAGACCTTTACTAGTCATTGGAGCCAAAAACCAGATGTTACGATGGGTAGTTCCAACATAGTAGTCGACCACTAGGTCATATTAGCTGACCAATGTGCATTTAATGCATAATACTCATTATTTGTTGCATATTGTTTACCACTAGGCCTTATTGGTTAGGTAATAGGTCTTCTAAAGAGATTGATTGACCACATCTATATATTAGTCAACCAATGTTTCAATAAACACTTCAATTACACATCTAACTTACATTGATTGATCACCAATCTATATTAGTAGACCAATCCCTAAAAAATATGATTTTTAATAGTTTCAAATGTTTAAACTTGATTTATTGATGTAATTATAATTTAAATTTTTTTAAAATGTCCCTAAAATAATTTTTTAAAGATAAAGAAGCTTTTCTTAAAAAAAAGCTTCAATATCTCTTGAGAATAAAAAAACTCATGCAATAAAGTAAGATAAAATGTTTATGCATGCTGAGCCTTTAAGATTACCAGAGTAACAAAAAGAGATTACAATTAACATTATAAAATATAGAACGACCTTAATTTACTTTAATCTTCTTTTGTTCTTAACTTGATCTTCACTTTGAAAGTTGCAAACTTCAAGTTTCCATTATTAACTTCATGAATTTTCTTCTTGAGTAATGGATGTGTCTTATCCTTATATTACTTCTCACTAAAATAATAAACTCATAATTAGTACTTATATTTTATTATATCAAAACTGAGACCATAAACTTCCTTGGTTTAATAATCTCCCACTTTTTTAAAAATGAGAAAACATTTATGATATTGGAGAACAATAATAAAATTAAGCACACAGTTAGGATAATTATTATATTTTAATTAAATATTAAGAACAAAAGAAATATCCACATTTGTAGATTAACTTAAACATATCATAAATTTTCCTCAAACATAAGATATAACATAAAGTATGAGGAATCTAAAAATCACTCCCCTGAAAGTCATCACTCCCCCTCAATCTAATGTCAGTAATCTTTCTCCACATTTTTTGAATCATAGAAAAGAAATCAATAGTCCAAAAAAAAGTTTCATGGACTATATTAAGGTAGAAAATTCCCAAATTTTAATAAAAATAATTTCCAAAACTCAAACTCAATCAAAATGCTAATAATTAAGTACATTTGGATAAAAAAATATATTGATTAAACCCTTAATTGCGTTTACAAACAACTAATTTCAAAAAAGCACAAAAAATTAAAAATTGCCGAATTTAGTGTTGTGCCTATGTTTAAAAGTTCAGTTGGAGCATAAAACACATTTTTAATGGGACTATACATTGGAATTGCAAAAAAAAATCTTAATTGAAATATCCAATCATTAATTTCATAAAAGAGTGTATAAATTTGAAAACCCCGAAACTAGGAATACTAGTATAATAAATTACTCAAATTTGAAACCCTAAAATGACAATTACGATGCAATCATACTTGATTATTAAATAGCTTATATGAATCATGTAATTTTATAAAAACAATTTCAAGAACACAAACTTCATCAAGATGTCCTAAAATATAGAGGAATTAGGATTTATCCAAATAATGTATATGAAGTTTAAACCAAAAAGTAAGCCCGAAATATGGATAATGTCAATTAGCATGGTTTGGGATAAGGTTTGGAGAGTTTAGGACAAAAAAAATTACATATCATGAAGCATAAATGAAAAGATGAGAAAAAACTTAGAAAGTGGAGACAAGTCGGTTAACTTAAGTTATTAGTTGAACAATGTAGGTCTGGTTGCCTCATTCTTATTACAAACTTTATGGAGCTCAATTTTTCTCTCTTGGAAGGGACATTGGTTGACCAGTGCTTATATTGGTTGTCCAGTGGGAGCTTGTGGTCAACCATCCATACAACTAAACTTCATACAAACTCACTATAACTTTAAAGAATTGAATTTTCTTAATTATAAGTGATGTCGTTTGATCATAGAGCTATATTGGTCGACCAGTAAGGGCATACAATTGACCATTATTGCAATTAAACTCCTTATAGATTCACTAGTAAGGCAAAAAGATATAGGCAAAGGACATTAGAAGAGGAATTGTCACAAATATCTCAAGGACCTGAAGAGTGGAAAGATTTTATCTTCCTCTTCAGGTATAAGTGTTATTGAGATTAACCTTGCTACCTCTATTTCTGATTGGGTATTGGATACTGGATCTTGTGCTCATGTTCGTTCAAATATGTAGACACTAAAGGATAGGAGGATGTTTAGAAAAGGCCAAGTGCAGCTGCACATCAGGAAAGGTGCAAGTGTTGCAGTCATTACTGTTGGGTGCGTTGAGTTGCATTTCCCCAGCGAGTTTTGTAATAGAACTTAAATGTGTATATTTTGTTCCGTCCATCTCTCAAAACATTATCGCCATTTCTTGTTTGGATAATGATGGTTTCTCCTGAACCATCTCAAATAGAGCTTGTTTGTTGTATAGAGATGGTTTGTTTTATAGATCTTCTTGTGTAAGAATGGTCTACACTTGCTTGAGATGGATAAACAAGTCCTTAATGTTAATAAAAAAGACTCAAGACTTGTCATGAGACTATTACTCTCATGTGGCATTGTCGCCTAGGTCGTATAAATAAGAAGTGCATTAAGAAATTGCAAAAAGTAGGACTTCTTGGTCAATTCAATTTGGAATCAATTGGGACATGCGAATCTTATCTACTTAGCAAAATGAACAAGATGCCCTTCACTAAGAAAGGTGAGAGGGTAAGTGATTTATTGGGTCTAATGCATAGTGATGTATCTGGACCAATGAGTACCAATGTCCGAGGTGGTTTTCAATACTTCAACATGTTTATTGATGATTTCAGTAGCTATGGTTATGTCTATTTAATGAGACATAACTCTGAATCTTTTGAAAAGTTCAAAGAATTTAAGAATGAAGTTGAGAACTAACTCGACAAGAAGATTAAAGTCTTACAATCATATCATGGAGGCAAATACTTGAGTCATGGATTTGGAGTTTATCTTAGAAAGTGTGGGATCGTCTCACAACTTGCTCCTCTTGGAATGCCATTATAGAATGGTGTTTCTGAGAGGCATAATCGAACTTTTTAAGACATGGTTTGATCAATGATGAGTCAAACCGAACTTCCAATCTCATTTTGGGGATATGCGTTTGAAATTGCTACATTCACAGTAAACAGGGTTCCATTAAAGTCTGTAGAAAGAAAACCATATGAGATATGGTTTGGCAAAGTGCCTATAATGTCTTTTCTAAAAATTTGGGGTTGTGAGGTATATGTCAAACGTTTAATGTCTGATAAGCTTGGCCTTAAATCAGATAAGTGCTTTTGTGGGGTATCATAAGGAAACTAAATGATACTACTTCTATCATAAGTCAAAGAACAAAGTATTTGTTCCTCGATATAGTGTGTTCATAGAGAAAGAGTTTCTCACAAGAGGAAGTAGTGGAAGTAATGTTAGACTTGAAGAAATTCAGGAAACACTACAAGATAACAAGGCCAATAGAAGCCATGTTGTCCCACTCCTAGATGCTTTTGTCAATAGGAGTTAGGTATAACTAACTCCACTAATAGTTGTGGAAGAGGCTCATGACCAGCCTCCAATTGAATCGACACAACTCGAAGTTGAACTTGAGCCACAAGGAGTTGTGGAGGAAGGTCAACTAGACGTATTTCTGCAGCAAAGGTCAATTAGGGTAGTCCATGCACCTGAGAGGTATATGGGACTACACGAGGTGACGATG
This sequence comes from Erythroxylum incrassatum, assembly GCA_026546855.1. Classification (NCBI taxonomy): domain Eukaryota; kingdom Viridiplantae; phylum Streptophyta; class Magnoliopsida; order Malpighiales; family Erythroxylaceae; genus Erythroxylum; species Erythroxylum incrassatum. The sequence goes on from JANVCL010000006.1 coordinate 18,561,973, forward strand.
TTGGACACTAAAGATCTATTAACCTATAAGGAAGCGATGGAAAGGCCAGACTTTGATGAATAGCTTGGGGCCATGAAATCCGAGATACAGTCTATGCATGACAACTAGGTTTGGAACTTGGCTGACCTTCCTATTGGGGTAAAAACCCATTAAAAATATGTGGGTTTTCAAAACGAAGACAGACATAGATGAAAATTTGACTAATTACAAAGCACGTATGCTTACGAATGGTTTTAGACGTATTCAAGGAGTTGATGAGACGTTCTTGCCCATGACTATGTTTAAGTCAATTCGGATCCTTCTAGCAATTTTCGCTTTTCATGATTATGAAATATAGAAAATGGATGTCAAAATTGCCTTTCTAAATAGGGAATTAGAAGAGGATGTTTTTATGTCCCAACTAGAAGGTTTTGTTGATCCAAAATTTGCTAAGAAGGTGTGTAAGCTTCAAAGATCCATTTATAGATTGAAGCAAGCATCACGAAGTTTGAATAATCACTTTGACAAAGAGATCAAACAGTTTGATTTTGTCAAGAGAGAGGAAGAACCTTATGTGTACAAAAGGATTAGTCAGAATGCAATAGTCTTCCTGGTATTTTATGCAGAGGACATACTTCTCATTGGAAATGAAATTCCTTTATTAGAGTTCATCAAGTCCTCATTGATGAAGGTATTCTCAATGAAGGATTTGGGCGAGGCTGCCTATATCTTAGGCATTAAGATCTATAGAGATATATATAAGAGGCTTATTGGATTGAGTTAGAGTACATATATTGACAAAGTGTTAAAGAGGTTCAACATCCAGGATGTTAAGAAAGGTTTCTTGCCTATGTCACATGGTATCCATCTCAACAAGGATAAGTGTCCTTCGACACCTAGTGAGCTGGATATGATGAGTAGAGTTTCATAGGTTTTGAAAATTGGCTCTAACATGTACACTATAATATGCGCTCACCCTGATGTATTATATGCTCTGAGTATGACTAGCAGATATCAGGCTACTTCAGTCTTAGTGCATTGGATTGTAGTTTAAGAATGTCCTCAAGTACCTGAAAAGGTCTAAGGTTATGTTCCTTGTCTATGGTAGGGATTCTGAGTTTATTGTAAGGGGTTACATCGATGCTAGTTTCTAGATTGACCGTGATGATATGAGATCATAATCAGGGTAAATGTTCATCCTCAATGGAGGAGCAGTGAGTTGGAAAAGTTCCAAACAAGAGACCACAACTGATTCCACCACCGAGGTCGAATACATAGTTGCTTCTAAAGCAGTCAAAGAGGGATGTTGGATCAAGAAGTTCATCTCCGAACTTGATATATTTCCTAGTGTCGCTGGACTAATTGAGCTCTATTGTGATAATAATGGAGCTATTGCTCAGGCAAAGGAACCTAGGTCACAGTAAAGGTCCAAGCATGTTTTATGACGATATTGAAGCAAATCACTTGTTAATATAGGAATCACGTAAAGTATACAAAATACACAAGAAGGGGATTTGAATTGTGTAATCTTTTCAAGAATTTTAATCTTTTGAGATTTCTTGAATATCTTTACAACTATCATATGAATATCAAAGATAATTTACTAAAGTTGATAAGTATTTGAATCGCAAGTAATTTTATCTACTCGTCTAAAAAAAATTAAAGTGTAAAGGTTAAAGAATAGATGCTGCGATTTTATACTGATTCACTACAAACTTTGAGCTACGTCCAGTCCTCATAGTTTGTCTGATATTTCACTATACTCTTCAACTTTACAAGTATTCTTTTTTCACTTCCAGAGCCTCTTCAAGTCTCTTTCACAAAGTATTCTTTTTGCTATCTTAGCCTCTCCAGGCTCTAGCCTTTTCTTTCTCTCTCTATGAAAGATATTTTGAGCTTTTCGTTACAGTAGTATTCGCTCTCTCGTTTCGCACTTTGAATACATAATTTCTCTAAGTATTGTATAATCAGAATTTTCTCTCTTGTAAAAACATTATTTTAGTCTTCGACTAGGACCAGTATTTATAGCCTAAGTCTCCAACTGTCTTCTTAAGAAACTACTTCTTGAGTCTTCTAGAAACTATTATTTAGTTGAGTTCTGTAACTAACTCCAACTAACTAACTAACTGTCAGACATTCTAGAGTATCATCCTTTTTGTATTGTCTGATTTTGTTGCTTCATCTGTGTTTTTGTGCTTCGCCTGTGTTTTACGCTTCGTCTGTGTTTTGCGCTTCGTCTGTGTTTTGCGATTTGTCTGTGATGACGTTTATCGTCTATTGCTGATGTATTGTATGGGATGACTAAGTGTTACTTACATTTTTCTGCACACTTAACAAACTTGTCAAAACAGTTCATACATTTCTAAGATTATTATTATTTGATTGTCACCAAAATTAATAGAAGTAAAGTTTTCTTGACTTAACAGATATCACCTAATATGAGAGATTGTAGAGAACGATGATGTAAAGGTTTGCAGAGTTGACTCAGTCGGTAACACAACTGTCCTGCTGACAAAACTTCTTTCTCAAGCCAAACACATAGTTCACACTACATCAATGGGTATTAGATATATTAGTGATTGTCTTTGAGTATACTTTTCTTTATGCATAAAGAAATATTTTATTTATGACGCAACACTTGTTTAGAGCTTTTATGCATAGAGATGTATTGGGATTGGCTTTAGTTTAAGTGGGAGATTGTTAGTGTTATGATCTAGAAGCCAATCATTAGATAGTTGTATTTTAACAGTTATGTTCATGAATTGGGTGGCTGATATCATTTTGTTCCATGAGTTTTCATTATTTATGGATTATTCGAGTTGTGGACTCGAATTGTAGAACCCTGTAATGGAAAATAATGATTACTCTGAAATGTCGCTAATATTGGTAATTAACATGGAATATTAATTGACCACTAAAAGATTAGTATGTGGATTAAATGATGGTGATGTTTTACCAACCATTCGATAAGGAGTTATGGACTTAATAACACATATACATAATGGAGATTATAGTATTCGATAAACCCTAAATGAAACATTATTAGGATTGTGTTTATGTCATTAATGTTTTATACGTGTCTTGAATTCTATGGTATGAGATGTGCATTTTCTTACATGATAAATGTGTATTTGTTGGCATTGTCCAACGTTAACCATAATAGGTAGCTATACAGATAATGCCACAGTATGCGTGACTTATGTAAAGGATAAATGTTCATCAAGAATGTTGTTGTCCCTCATATATGATATGAGCGATAATGTCTATGGGCTCTTGATAAAGTAATATTGTATGCATGCAATATGATTAAGGAGTTAATCATACTTACGATTTACTTTGGAAAATTAAGAAAGAATAAATTGGAAAGAATGACATACTCCAATCTTGCATTGGTTCAGGATATTATGAGACAAAAGAATTGACACGAACAAGTATTACTTCGGGAATGTAGATTGTGTACAATACTTATCATCTGTGTCATTTGAGTAATTATAATATATTTTGCTAGATACCTCTTATGATGTATAGAACTAAGAGCGGTTTTAATTCTATTGTCAACATGACATAGATCCCAATGGGTCACACTAGAAAAGATTTAATTAGAAAAGGGAAATTAATCTAGTATATCATATGGAGATATGAATATGAAGATAAAATTAATTATAAGTGTTATAATTATTTTGGTCGTCATATCATATTAGAATAAATGTTATTAGATAACAAATTTAATCCTAGATGAATTTATGTGATATGTATCACATGTCATATAAATTTAATGCTCAACAAAATAATGCATATAATTATATGGTATGGTTAAATGGCAATTGTGTTAAGTCATCAATTTGCACTTATTTTATACTTAATTACCTTTAATGTGTTGAAATTATTATCCAAAATTAATAGAATTATCTTATAATTGTTTACAGATGATTTTCAACACCTTAGAGATGAAATTAAATAAAAAATGAAAAAGAATGAAGAAAATCCGAAATTCCAAATTTGATAGCAATTCAGAGACTAAGCGTGGGTACGCCTAAAGATGGAATAAATCTGCAGATCAATTTTCAAAAGTCAAACTCGAGATTCTTATAATCATTAAAGATTATATTGCCATCTTTCAAGGGGATTGACCACCTTAAATTGGGGAATAGATTATTTGAAGAGAATCAAGGAAAGATATGAGGGAAATTGGAAAAACAAGCATAAAAGGAGACAGGATCATTGTTCACGCAAGCTAGATTAGGTTTTAGATTGATTTTCGTTTTTTGAACTTTTTCTCTTCAGTCTTTTTGCATTTTCTGCATCTTTTCTTCCATATGACGTTCAATTTCGTTAATCACAAGTAGCAATTAGGATTACTTTCTTTATGTTAGAGTCGAAAATTCTAAGGAGATATTCGCTTGATTGATTGCACGCCGTACATGTATTTCACTTGCTCATTGGTTCTTAATTCGTAAAGCTATTATTCAATTAAAACTATGATCGTATCTAGGTTGTTGTTTAATAAGAATGCTAAGATACATGTTTCTAGTCATCACGCTTAAGAAAAAAACAACCCCAATGAATGTTTGTTAATGATTGAAATTTTATATCAAGGATCTATTTTAGCGTGATAACATCGGTGACCCGAAAACCAAGGTTTTTCCATTAATTTTTCAGATCCAATTATTTCCGTTGATTTGCGATTTTTCTTATGTTTTTCCTTAAATTTCGTGAATTGAAAACAACCCTCTTTTTGTTACTTTGTTTTAGTTTTAAACTCACTAACCTTTACTGTTAAAAATTCCTCGTGGGAACGATATCCACTTACTACTACTGTATTAATTTGTATTAACAGAAGTGATTTCTTTTGAATTTGGTTGCAGGCAATAGCAGTACCAAATTTTGGCACCATTGTCGGGGAATTTTAACGGTTTATGTACGTTACGTGTTCAAACCAATAAGATAATTTGCAGTACAGTCCTAAGATCGAGAAGATAGCGAAAAGACGGTGGAAACAGAGTAAAGTGCAAAAAGAGACACAGAAAATGGATAGAAGTTGCAAACCGCACTCTTCGCGAAGTAGTCACACCAACGGATGCGCAACAGCTACACTACATCAACTTCCCAAATTTAGGTGATAACAATACTTTTGAATTAAAATCTGGGTTGATTCACTTATTACCTATTTTCAAGGGTTTACTGGGAGATGATCCATACAAGCACTTGAAGGAATTCGACGTAGTTTGCATGGGAATGAAGCCGACAAATGTGACGGAAGAGCAAATTAAGCTAAGAGCCTTTCCATTTTCCCTTAAAGACGATGCGCAATATTGGTTATACTATTCATCCGGAGAAAACATGCAAACATGGGCTGAAATGAAGAGGCTTTTCTTCAAAAAGTATTTTCTAGCATCGAGAGCAACTAATATTTGGAAAGAGATTTGCGGAATTCGTCAACATATGGGAGACACTGTAATAGTATTGGGAAAGATTCAAGAAACTCTGTGCTAGCTGTCCACGAATACTGTAGAAGTATGATAGACGCTGCAAGCGGTGGTGCTTTAGTCGATAAAATGCTAGTGACCACAAGAGAATTGATCGCGAACATGGACTCTAACACGCAACAATTCGGAATCCGTACTGGGCATGGGTCAAAGGGCGTGAATAAAGTTAGTGCGACCTCATTAGAAAAGAGATTGGATGACATCACTTTTTTGGTGTGACAATTGGTGGTCACGAAGAAAGAAGAAGCTAAGGTATATGACATATGCTCAATATTAGGACATTATACTAATTTATGTCTGATTTTGCAAGAAGAAAACGCAGAGTAGGAGAATGCTGTGGGAGGATTTGCTGGGCTGAGTCAAAGGAAGTATGACCCATTTTCTAACACCTACAATCCAGGGTGACGCGATCACCCAAATTTGCGATATAAGAATCCTTAAAGGCAGAAAACAACCACGAATTTTCAACAGTATAAACAACCATACGTGTCGAAAAAAAATCCAAATATAATATCAAATGCTGAAAGTAAGTCTTCTTTGGAAGATATAGTGCAAACTTTGGCCACTAACACTTTAACGTTTCAGCGGAATACTGAAGCAAGCATCCGAAATTTGGAAAATCAACAAAAGAGTTTTGAAAACCAGCTAAGTCAAATGACAACTACCATTAATCGATTCGAAGCACGAACTTCTGGAAATTTACCAGCACAATCGAAGATTAATCCTAGACAAAGTGCGAAAGCTATCATATTGCGAAGTGGTAAGGAACTACAAGAACGACTTCCGAAAAATTTCAGAAGAGAAGTAGAGGAAGAAATTATGCACATAGTGCCTTCACAACCTAAATTGACGCAAAATGGGGTACAAAACAAGGTGCTTCCACTTCCTTTTTCGAGTCGATTTGCAAAAGCAAAGAAGGAAGAACAAGAGAAGGAAATTTTGGAGACTTTCTAAAAAGTTTAGGTAAATATCCCTCTCCTTGTTGCAATTAAATAGATTCCACGATATGCTAAATTCCTTAAGGAGCTTTATACATCACAAAGGAAATTAAAATTCGATGAGAAAGTCCAATTGGGAGAAAATGTTTCAGCAATTTTGCAAAAGAAAAAGCTTCCACCAAAATGTCAAGATCCAGGTATGTTTACTATTCCGTGCTAAATTGGTAATTTGCAGATTGAAAGAGCTATATTAGATTTAGGTGCGTTCATAAATGTTATGTCGTACGATGTGTATAAATTTTTAACGGGCTGTTTGGAAACATTCGAATTGAATTCATTAATGAATTAGATTCAATTACATTAAGAGATTGAATTGAATTCAATTTACACTGTTTGGAACAAACCCAGTA
>JANVCL010000006.1:18586968-18603254 GCA_026546855.1 Erythroxylum incrassatum
ATTTTTTGAATACAGCTTAAAGACATTGTTCTTCATTCTAAATTGTGGAGATCTAGTTTTGAGGTCTAAAGGTTGAGTTTTTGGTTCCAAAATTGGACTGATCTTAAGGTGTTGCCAGAACTGACGAGCTTCACCATATTCTAATTTTGGTTTACCATTCTTCGTCCGATCAAGCTGAATTTTGGTGAGCGTGTTCCTTACTCATTGTTCTTTGTTTTCAACAGTTAATATTGGATTTGGACGGCTGAAACTTTTCCAGAATATATTAGAATAGAAGCTTTTGTTGTAATTGCTCTCTTAGCGTAGTTCTCTACTTTGATTTGTGGCTATATGAGATTGAGCCTTTAATTTCTGGTTTATTGTGGTTGTTAATCTTTGTAAGACAGCATTTGTGCTAGTAGATTTCATTCACTTGGACCAAGAGAGGTCTCGTAGTTTTTTATCCTTCACATCGAAGGAGTTGTTGTCACGTTAACTAATTATTGTGTTTTGTGATTGGTTTTTTATTTGTACATTATTGGGCCAGCTTGTGATCATTTGGTTTATTGCCAATTTTTTCTCATTATTGCTCCTAATAAATTCATTCGAGTGGGGAAAGATTTATTGATTGATCGTTGTGTGTGTTATACCCGCTTCCTTCCCAACAATAAATAGGCTCTTAAGGTTTCATGCTTGCTTGGGATTTTAGGTATTCTCAGGTTAAATTGGAAATGAATTCTCTAGCAAGGATTAACATTCTGTCCTCCTCAACTCAACTGGCAATGTCTCACAATCCTTTATTTACAGGTATCAAAGAGTTGATTAGTTGGGATTAGGTAATTTTATCTTGTCATACTTAAAGGGAGAGAAATCGGTATGCCAACTGGCTCACCAATTTTACTGTATATTTTGAGTTAGGGGTTAGTACTTTTACTACTACACCTATAAGGTGATTCTCTATCTTTTTAGAAGATATGACTGGTGTTTGTTTCCCTAGAGTAATCATATAATTTATTTCGTTTTTTTTCTTTCATTTAAAAAATAAAAAAGGTTTTGAAGATCCGTCTATTTGAAAGCATCCAAGTCATTTTACGTAGCTTCAAGAGCATGAGTTAAGCTCAAATACTTAAATCTGTCATCATATAATTACATAAAAGTTTAAATTCAAGTTCTTATTATGTTTTAATGAATAGCTCCTTGCATGATGTTGATATTTAATATATGAAAAAATGATTAAAACATGGATTTTGACTTAACCAAAACAAAAGGTTTAAAACATGATAACCTTAAACTTGATCACATAATTGCAAAGAAGTGTAAAGCCAAGTTCATTTAAGCAATGATGATTTTTTTCCTCCTAAAAATGATGGTTCAATAGGTGGAGCAAACACTTTCAATAGCCTACTAAGACTAGCATAAGACTAAATCAAGTTTTGGTATTAGAAGAGGCTCAAACTCAACTTACGGCTCAAGCTAATTAACGAGGTGTTTGAAAACCTTCGAATTGAATTCATTAATGAATTAGATTCATTACATTAATGAGATTGAATTGAATTAAATTTACATTGTTTGAAACAAATTCAGTAATATTAGGATTGGATTTAATTATACTGTTTAGAACATAATCAAAATGAATTCAATTATTTTATATGTTATTTTTACCCTTGACTACAAACACACATGGCAATTAGACATTTTTTCTCTATATATAAACATATAGTCACAAAATTTTTTGCAATATATAGACACATGCTAACCAAATTTTATTTCTACATATATATATACACACACATACACACACTCATATTGATAAATTTTTTCCTATAAGTATACTCGCATGGGCACTGAGCTTTTATCCTATGTAAATACACACATAGCCATACATGAGTACTGAGCTTTTATCTTGTTTATACACACAAACATATGGGTACCAAGCTTTTATCTTATATGCACACACACACGGTCGTTATATATATGCACACACACACTTGGCCACCAAACGTCCAGTAGTAACAACCAAAATGACGTAGCACAAGAATAGGAGAAGAGTAGACGACGTAGCAGCCAAAGCACCAGAGGATAAATCCAGCTAGGTTGTGTGATCCATTCACGTGAGGGGTGAGAGTTCCCAATTATTCTCTTTTCACCAATATATATATATATATATCTTCAGAGAAAATCTATTATAATTTGGGAGGTGACGAAGAGGTGTTGTTCTTCTTGGTGGGAGGGGCTCCTTAATGCTGCATTAGTTGAAGAGTAGTGAGATGGGAGGGGCCGCATCAAGAAACAGAGTGGCGAAGTTGAAGAGTAGTGAGAAGGGAGGGGCTACGTCAATTGAAGAGTGGCTGCAGTTGAAGAGATAGGGTTATTGCTTGGGTATTATTGGAAGAGTGATTTTCAACGTTTAAAAAGAAGAGTTACAGGAAATTTGTAATTCAATTCACGTTGTTTTGTAGCTGAATTGAACAACGTGAATTGAATTTACAAAGAACGGTAGGTTTCAATTACACACTGAATTAAACTCATCTTTATTTTTCTGTTCCAAACGGTTTAATTGAATTCAATGTTGTAATTGAATTCAATTCTTATATTTCCAAACAAGGTGTAAATGTTGGACCTCTTAAAGAAACTAACGTAGTGATTCAATTAGCGGATCGCTCAAATTTTTATCCAAAAGGTGTGTTAGAAGACATAATGGTTCAAGTAGGAAACATGCTTTTTTGGGTTGATTTTTACATTTTGCAGATGGGCACTGATGACGCATCTTCCTCCACTCCGATCTTATTCGGAAGGCTGTTTTTAAAAATGACTAGAACCAAAATAGATGTTCATGATGGATCTTTAACTATGGAATTTGATGGTGACTTAATTAAGTTCAATATTTATAATACCATGAAAATTCCAAATAATGAACACTTTATTATTTTTGTGGATTTTATTTATACATGGATGCAGAAGAATTGGATTTTGGAAGAAAAAGATGAAGTTGAAATGATTTTGGTAATGGAAAAGGCGTCAAAATGGCAAGGAAGTGAGGAACCTGCGTTATCTAGTGAACAAGGGGAGAAGACGTTAACTTCAAAAGGAGATGAAGAGTCGTTATTCTTTAATGGACAATTGGAAAACGCATCTCATTGGCAAGATAGGGAAGAGTTGACATTAGCTAGTGAACCACCAGCTGCACAACATGAGACATCATCTTGCATGGAGACAATCGAACCCCTTCATCAGTTCACATTCGTGGAAACATCCAAGAGGGTGTATAAATTGTTGTCATCATTGACCAGCCTACCAACACTTGAATTAAAGAGCTTACCTAGTCATCTAAAATACATCTTTTTAGGTGAGAAAGATACATTGCCTCTTATTATTTCTAATAACTTTTGGATGTGCAAGAAAGCCAACTTTTTAACGTTTTGAAGGAGAATAAAGAAGTTTTCGGTTGGACGGTAGCTGATTTGAAGAGAATTAGTCTCACTATCTGCATGCACCGAATTTTGATGGAAGATGAAGCGAAGGAGGTGAGGCAGCCACAATATCGTCTAAACTAACCCATGATGAAAGTGGTGAAGAAAGAGATTTTTAAGCTTCTTGACGCGGGCATCATTTATCCTATTTCGGATAGTAAGTGGGTAAGTCCGGTGCAAATAGTACCGAAGAAAACTAGTGTAACTGTGATTGCAAATAGCAGTAGTGAGTTAACACCGACTCGTTTCCAAAATGGTTGGAGGGTATGCATAGATTATAGGAAGCTTAATTCAGTTACTAGAAAAGATCATTTTCTGCTTCCATTTATTGATTAGATACTTGAAATACTTGCGGGTAAATCTCACTATTGCTATTTGGATGGCTATTCAGGATATCATCAGATTTTGGTGGCACCTAAGGATCAGGAGAAGACAACCTTCACATGTCCATTTGACACCTTTGTTTACCAAAGAATGCCATTTGGATTGTGCAACGCACCCACGACATTTCAACGATGTATGGTAAGTATTTTCTCCAATCTTGTGAAAAATTGTATGGAAATTTTTATGGATGATTTCATGGTATATGGGGAGTCTTTTGAAACATGCATTATCAACCTTGAAAAAGTGCTAAAACATTGCATTGAAAGTAATTTGATTTTAAATTACAAAAGTGTCATTTCATGGTTGATCAAGGCATTATTTTGGGCCATATTGTTTCTTCGAAAGGAATTGAAGTCAATAGGGCTAAGATAGATGTTATTCGATCTTTATCTTACCCCCGAATGTGTGGGAAGTTCATTCTTTTCTTGGTCATATAGGATTTTATCGACGATTTATCAAGGACTTCTCCAAAATTATGCCACCTATGTGTAGATTTCTCTAAAAAGATGTTAAATTTGATTTTTACGAGCCATGCAGAAGTGCATTTGATGAGCTAAAGGAGCGACTCACTATAACGCTGATTATTCAGCCACCACGATGGGACATGCCCTTCATGTTGATGTGCAATGCGTCGGATTATGTAGTTGGCGTCGTGCTGGGTCAAAAAGTGGACAAGGTATCTCATGTTATTTATTATGCTTCTATGACACTTAATGATGCCCAGAAAAATTATTCTACAACAGAGAAGGAGTTTTTAGCGATCGTCTTTGGGTTGGAAAAGTTTCGGTCATACCTGTTGGGGACAAAGGTGATCATCTACTCCAACCATGCAGCTCTGAAGTATTTGGCAAACAAGAAAGAAGCCAAGCCAAGATTAATTTGATGGATATTACTGATCCAAGAATTTGGTGTGGAAATTCGCGACAAGAAAAGAGCAGAAAATTTGGTGGTCATTCACTTCAGTAGGATCACATAGAGTACCACGCCTGATGTTCTTCACAATAAGTTTCTGGATGAGAGCCTTTTTGTAATTCAACAAGTAATTCCTTGGTATGCAGACATAGTGAACTTTTTAGTAACTAAGTCTTTACCTAATGATCTATCTAGAGTTGAGAGAGATAAAATCAAGTGAGAGGCTAGATATTATGTTTAGGATGAACCTCACCTTTGGAAATTATGTTCTGATCAGATTGTTAAGAGATGCGTCACAGATGATGAAATTTCATCTATTTTACATTTTTGTCATTCATCTATGTGTGGGGGCATTTTGATCCTAAAAGAACTGCTTGCAAAATTTTAGAATGTGGACTATTTGGCCTAAGTTATTTTATGACTCTGACATGTTTTGCAAGTCTTGCGATCGTTGTCAACGAATAGGTAACTTAGGATCAAAGAATCAAATGCGACTAACGAACATTCTGGTATATGAGATTTTTTATGTTTGGGGAATAGATTTTATGGGTCCTTTTCCTTCCTCTTTTGGTAAGAATTACATTTTGTTAGCAGTAGACTATGTTTTGAAATGGGTTGAAGCTAAGGCTACTATATCTGACGATGCTAAAACCACGGTTGATTTTGTTAAATCAAATATTTTTGTCAGGTTTGGAATGCCTCGAGCAATCATTAGCAATCGAGGAACCCATTTCTGCAACAAGATTTTTGAAGCTCTGATGAAAAGATGCGGTATCACACACCGAGTCTCTACTACCTACGATTCGCAAATAATTGGCCTAGCAGAGGTGTCTAATAGAGAGATCAAATCCATACTAGAGAAAGTGGTGAATCCGAACTGAAAGGATTGGAGTCTACGATTGGACGATGCTTTGTAGGCATACCGAACTGCATACAAAACTCCTATCGGCATATCGCCTTACAGGTTAGTTTTCGGTAAGCCTTGTCATTTACCTGTGGAAATTCAGCATAGAGCTTATTGGGCTGTGAAGCAGTTGAATATGGATCAATTGGAGGTTAGTAATAGTAAGAAGTTGCAACTGCAAGAATTACAGGAGATTCATAATGAGGCGTACGAAAATGCCAAAATTTACAAGGAAAAAACTAAGGCTTTTCAGATAAAATGATTTCTAGGAAACATTTTTCCATCGGACAAAAAGTTCTTCTTTATCACTCAAAGCTTAAGTTATTTTTCAGGAAAATTACGATCTCGTTGGCTTGGATCGTTTATGGTTACTTACGTTTTTTCTCATGGTGTGGTAGAAATTCAGAGTTTCGATACTTCTAAGGTATTTAAAGTTAATGGACATCACCTTAAGCCGTATTATGAAAATTTTTTGGTCGAGTGAGTGAAAGAAATAGAGTTGGTACTTCCTACCTATTTCTAACCAGGTACGTAACGACACATGTCCAGCTAACGACTGTTAGCAATATCCATCGCCAGTCATAGCTGGCAATATCTTAGTTGTACAATATTATCTCCAACGTATATAATATTCGTTGCTTGCGTGATCTCAGCAGCGTGGATATCTACACAAGATTGTAACAGCAGCTCATCAACAAAACGGTTGCAAGATTAGAGGAGAATAATATATAATTTCAAATATTAGGCGTGATTATAACTAGGATCAGTTTACATGTAAATGTGTATATATATATATATATATACTCAGTAGCTGAATACAAACGAGTGAGTTGAAACCTCTAATTGAATTCTTATTTATTTACAATGACTTTAAAGAAGTACATTTGGGGAAACCCGTAAATTTTTCAGGTTTGTCTATGTTATTTCTTTAATATTTTTTATTTTCATTATGTTATTTCATTTAGTTAGGAATGTCAAGTTAATTTTTTAAAAATTCTGTCATTTTTATTTTCTTTTTATTTAAAAACATTTTTAAAAAAATTAAAAAATAAAAAATAAAAAATGAAAATTTTAGCTTTACCACCCCTCCCCTATTTTCCCTCTTGGTTTTACCTCAAATTCCTTCTCTCATCCTCACTCTCCAACTGCCGATACTCTACCCAAATTCACCTTAGTCAATCAATTTCATCTTATCACTAAGAATTCACGCAACTATCATCTTTCATTGCCTACTCACCCATCAACCCTCCTTTTGTTTTTGTATTTGTGTTCTGCTTTTGTGAAAGTGCAGGTGGTCTCTATGGAATTGGCATAATGCCCAAGAAGAAAAGTGACTCCCGAAGGCCCCCCACGCCCATCCATTTTATGGCTAACTTTTCTCCACCATAACCCACCCCTAACACAACCAAACCACGTTTTCCAACATCCCTAACATCAACTTTCGACCCCCCACCACCAAGAACACGCCAAAGGATAAGAAGAGGTAAGGAGGTCAAAAATAAAAGCAAATGGGCTCCTCAGGTCGGAGGCTGCACTTCTTTCGTACTTCTCAAAGATACAACCCGATTCCAACAGCTAAGTGAACGGAAATTTGTCCATGTAAGTCTATTCTTTCTGACACACTTGAAGCATTAAATGTTTATAATTCTTTTATTCAATTGATGGGTCCCATTGGATGGAATGCTTTTGCTAGAATAAATTGCCCTGCCTTTGTTGAATTAACCAGAGAATTTTATAGCACCTTCCAATTCAATTGTGATGAAGACTTTGATATGTATACGAAAGAGGCTGTTGAATTTCGATTGATGGGAAAGGAATTTGCATTTTCGATTGTTGAATTCAATGTTGCCTTGGGTTTTCTTTCAACTACTGAAACTGAGATTGAGTTATTTATCAATGCTCAATGTGACTTTCATGAAGATTTAAACGTTTCGGAGTTATGGAGTCAATGGTCTGTTGATACCAATCCTCATAATGCTAGCATTTCCAAAAGTTCTTTTCTTCGGAATCCTGTTTTTAAAATTATCTATAAGTTGTTAGCATTTAATTTTTCTGGTCGTAAGGATGTTGCGAGTACGTTGTCAAAGGTAGAATTTTATTTCCTATGGTGCATGGATAGGTACATTCCAATAAATTTGGATTTTTGGTTCATGACACAGTTTCATTTCGTGTTGCAAAAGAAATCTAAACCTTTGATTCTTGGGTCATATATCACAAAATTAATCATTAATTTGGGAGTGTTAGATCTTGATAACACTACTATGAATGTGGCTTGTGGTATAGAGCCGTTGGATTTAGATTGTTTATGCAGGATGGGCATTATGGATCTTAGTCATGGTCACCTTGCTTTCACCATTCCTAGCCCAACTACGTTTCCCACAACAAGAACTTCCATTGGACGATGTCGGGCACCACCAGCTAAACCTAGCAACCAACCACAATAAAGCATTGATTTGGACACTTGTCTCAGTCAAATCGAACGGACCATGTACCGTTTGGAGCACAATTTAATGGCCTTTTGGGAGCGTGAAGGATTTCAACTGCCAAATTCATGAACCCCTTAATTTGGACACTTCCAAATAGAGAAACTTTCTTTAACCTTTTTCTTTATATTTATGCTTCTTTAACATTGAGGACAATGTTAGTCTAGGTGTGGGGGAACAAATTGGAATTTTTGTATAAATATTTTCAGTTTTGTTGTATGGTTTTATTGACTTTTGCATGTGGTTATGCATGTTGAGCTATGAAGCTTGGTTATAGTAGTTTGGACGAGATTGGGTATATGCATGATAATAAATTGGGCTAAGTGAGTTTTAAGGTGAAGCATGTTGATTGATTGAAACAACTGATCTTATAGACTTAGTCAAAATTTTGACATTTGAGTGATGAAGTAAAATATGGAATTAAGGTGAATTCTTGAATTAAACCTATGAGTGAACTTGAGCCTAAATGACATCATCTTCATGTCATGCTATTTCTTTGAATTGTGTGATGCTCCTTTATTCATGTTGCCTTCAGAACTTGCATAGAACCGGTTTGAATTTCTTTGATCACATGGGATATAGAAATGATTAAGGCCTTCCTTGTTTTTACACCCTTAGCTTAAAATTGACCCACCAAATTATTTTCCCTTTGCAAAAATTTTTGAGCCTTTATCCTTGTTTTTCAATCAATCACCTTATTTTAAATCCCAAAAACCCCATTAGCCTTACCCTATCACAAGTTGAATGAAGCATTGAGTAATTTGGAACTTTTATTTTGTATTTTATTCTGAGATACTTTTATAGATGCTTCCACTCATGTATTTATTATTTTCTCTCGTTTTTTATTGTTTACCCTTATTCTTAGCGTTATTAAAAAAGGAGAAAAAGAAAAGAAAAGGGAAAATAAAAAAAAGAATAAAAGAATAAAGCATAGTAGCATGAGTTAGTATGAGTAGTTGTAACTCTTTATGTGTCATGTGTTTATCTCATAATTTTAATTTGAATATCCCTTTTACTTGATACTTTGTGAATGCTTGTGATTAACCTTTTGTCATTTTTACCTCACCTGTGAACCTAGCCCCATTACAACCTTGAATAAAGTCCTTATGATCTATTAGCTCATGTGATCTGAATAAATGATAACTGGTGAAATTGCAAACCTATGGTAGTGCAATATGTTAGAGTGAGATTTGAGAGAAACACTTTGTCCTCAAACACTTGAATGTAAGAGTGAAATCCGTGAGAAGAATTCATTTTGATTTCATTTTTGCTTTTGAACAAAGATGTCTTATTTTGACTTCGTTTAATTGCATTAGTGAAAAGCAATTATGATATGTGTTGCAACTTAAGTCTTACTGGCCCAAGTTAATGGATTGTGTGCACTTGATTTTATGAAGGATGAATTGACTGAGTGTAGTGGTTTGACATGTTTGCTTGAGGGCGAGCAAAGGTTCAGTGTGGGGGAATTTGTTAAATCTTCAATTTGCACTTATTTTATACTTAATTATCTTTAATGTGTTGAAATTATTATCTGAAATTAATAGAATTATCTTATAATTATTTACAGATTATTTTCAACACCTTAGAGACGAAATTGGATCAAAAAGATGCAAAATACTGAAGAAAATCCGAAATTCCAAATTTGACAGCAATTCAGTAACTAAACGTGGGGATGCCTAAGAATGGAATAAATCTGCAGATCAATTTTCAAAAGTCAAACTCGAGATTTTTATAATCTTTAAAGATTATATTGCCATCTTTCAAGGGGATTAACCACCTGAAATTGGGGGATACATTATCTGAAGAGAATCAAGGAAAGATAGGAGGGAAATTGGAAAAAACAAGCATAAGCAGCGAGGATCATTGTTCACGCAAGCTAAATTAAATTTTAGATAGATTTTTGTTTTCTACACTTTTTCTCTTGATTGATTGCATGTTGTACATGTATTTCACTTGCTTATTGGTTCTTGATTCGTAAAACTATTATTCAATTAAACCTATGATCATATCTAAGTTGTTGTTTAATAAGAATGCTAGGATACATGTTTTTAGTCATTACATTTAAGAGAAAACATCCCCAATGAATGTTTATTAATGATTGAAATTTTATATCGAGGATTTATTTTAGCGTGATAACATCGGTGACCCGAAAACCAAGGTTTTTCCATTAATTTTTCAGATCCAACTATTTATGTTGATTTGCAATTTTCTTATATTTTCCTTATATTTCGTGAATTGAAAACAACCCCCCTTTGTTACTTTGTTTTAGTTTTAAACTCGCTAACCTGTAATGTTAAAAATTCCTCCTAGGAACGATATCCACTTACCACTACTACATTAATTTGTATTAACGGAAATGATTTATTTTGAATTTGGTTGCAGGCAACAATAGTACCAAATTGGGTCAGATTTTTAATTATTTTGAAACATGAGATAAATGACAAAGTGACTATGTAAATGAAAATTTGCATTGCCAACCTTGCAAGAACTCGATTTCAATAAACTTAATGTAAAGATGTGTTTACAGCCTCATGATTAAGTTATCCTTTCATTTTATTTCATGGTTTTATTTACACAAGGGCATTTTAGACAATTAAAGAGGCTTTTAATTAACCCTAATTTGTCCAAAAGGGAGAGGACTTTTTGAGGATGTGGTTTTCTAGTTGTTGTCGTTTTTTATCTTCTTCTCTCCCACAATTTTCAGTTTTTTCTTTTCTCTTTTGTCTTCCTCCAAGCTATCGATTTTCTTCGTCCTTCTTACAAGAAGAAAAAAAGCTTTGTCATTTAGCTCATGTGTTGAGCAATTAATCACCCATCCTTCTTTTATTTTAGGGATAATCTAGGATCAAAGCTAAGCCATTGAAGTACCATATAGTATTGGGAAACATTGGGCTTTCTAATCAACCTTTGGTGGAAACTTTGGAGTGCATCTCATTTGGTGCAAAGGAGGTGAAGCCATAAGCAAGGATCTGAAGTCGTGAGTAAGGAGGTGAAACCGTGAGATCTTTTATTTGGTTTGAAGACCAAGTTTACGGTATAATGGTTTATATGCTTTGATTTGTGCTATTTTGGTTTATGAATTGGTTGCAAGACAAAATCATTGGGTTCTTTTTTATTTTAAAATTTTTTGTTTAACCCACTTCAACCCTCACAAAACCTACATAATATGTCTTTTAAAGGGGTATTAGTTAACCACATCATCATATTAATTGACCAATGTGTCAACAAATACTTCAATTAGACATTTAACTTACATTAGTTGACCACTAATCTATATTGGTCAACTAATCCTTCAAAAAAAAGATTTTAACGACTTCAAATGCTTAAACTTGACATTTTTAATGCAATTATATTTAAAATAACTTCTTAAATTTCCCTAAAAGAATATTTGAAAGATCAAGAGGCTTTTTCTTCTAAGAACAAAGTCTTCAATACCTCTCAATGAATGAAAAGACTCTTACAAGGAAGTAAAATGAAAAGTTTAAGATCAACACAGTGACGAAACGAGATTACATTTAACAATACAAAATATACAATGACCTTGATGCGAATTTATCTTCACTTTAAATGTTGCAAACTTTAACTTTCCTTTATCATCTTGATCAACTTTCTTCTTACGTTATAACTACATCTTATTGTTATAATACTTCTCACTAAAATAATAAACTAATTAGTAATACTTATGCTTTTTTATCATCAAAACATCAATTGTTACCTATCTTGATTCAACAAGAGTCTATCTCTAATACCAATTGAGGTAAAACTACCTATAATTAAAAATGCAAATAATCCATAAATAATTTTGAAATAACCCAACAAAACTAGATATAATATATTAATAAAATTGACTCATTGATTATAAAGAATCAAAATCTAAATCCATTGAGAAATTAAATAGCATAAAGAAAGAATTCTTTGATAAGTTCAAAGTTTAACGAAGAATTAAAAAAAACACTCATGACTATCAATAAACAAAGATGTCAAAAACTCCTTTAAATTGAAAACAAGCATTCGTTAAATAATAGTTTAAAAATATATTTTAAAGTAAACATGAATTGAGATATTATTGTGTGTTAGGTCGTATTGGCTACAAAAATTCTAATGCTAGTGAACAAGGTTTTGAAACCCGGATTGGACATCAAATCAGAGGCCTTATTGGTTACCGGTTCAACCAACGATTGAACCGGTGTGACGTTATAATTATGCAATAAACATATTTAATTATATATAATATTAGTAATATTAAAAAATATAAAAATATACCAAATAATATAAAAATATTAAAAAATAAAAAAAATTCATTGAACCAGTGGTCGAACCGGACCGGTTCGACCGATCAATTGATCGGTTTCCACCGATTCTCACTGGTTCAATTAGGGTCCGATTTTTAAGAGTCACCCGAACCGGATAGCCGATCGATCACCGATCGAACTGGCCGGTCCGGTCCGGGTTTGAAAACAATGCTAGTGAACATGGTCTTGAACACACTTATGACTAAGATCATCAATCCTTTTGTAATTTTATTATGTTAAACATAGTTTGGAATATACTCATGGCTGAGATTGTGGATCTTTCTATAACTTCATAAAGTTAGATATAATTTAGGACATAATCATGTTAGAGATTATGACCAAAAACTTATTTTTCTTAAAAGTTTCACAAGCTAGTATATTATTGGGTTATGTTCACATCTAAGCCTTATCCAACCTTATCTTGGATTAAGTTAACCAATAGTTAGTCTTCATGTAGGTTCAATAAGCCTCACAAATTAGTTTTGGAAGTGTTTTTTGAAGATTAGGCTAGTACATTACAATCTTATATTGACATCTAAACCTTCTCCATCCTTAAAATTAAGTTAATTAATGCTTATTCTTTGATATGAGCAAGATCCCTACCGTATAAATCTTTGAGCCAAGTGCACCTATTGAAATATAGTATATTGATAGTGAATATCAAGTGTAGATCCTAGAAAGA
Organism: Erythroxylum incrassatum; assembly: GCA_026546855.1. NCBI lineage: Eukaryota > Viridiplantae > Streptophyta > Magnoliopsida > Malpighiales > Erythroxylaceae > Erythroxylum > Erythroxylum incrassatum. The sequence goes on from JANVCL010000006.1 coordinate 18,600,075, forward strand.
CTACAAATACTAGTAATTATCTCTTTATTACCTAATTGACAAATTAAAATGATGATTTAATTTAAATAATAAAACTAAAGTAAAATTCAACATAAGTAATTACTAATAACCAAATTGCTCAAAGATTAACCAAATCAAATAGCAGTACCTAGGTAAAGAATTCCTTTTAGACTTATTAAGCTAAAACCTTTTATTATGCAATTTTATTTGCGATCATTGGATCGTGAAAATTTCTATCTTATTTTAATATCTTTTTCACAACTATCAACCCCTAATCCTTAGTTAATTAACTAAAACCTCTTGCTAGTTAAAACCCCTAAGATGACATTGATCTATTCATAAATTTCACTTTTAGGTTTTACCTTAATATAGACAATTTATGTCGACCTATCTCTAAGTTTGATTGTAACTCGTTTCAATTAAAATAGATTTATTCATACAAAAGGATTTCTTAATCTTAAGTACATGAAATCAAACATGAAATAATATTCCAGTCATATTAATTCAAGAACTAATCAAAAACACATAATTGAATACGATGAATCAACAATCAAATTGCATTGAATAAAAGATTAAAACATAAAGTCTATCCCAAGTTTTATCTTGCCTAGGCACTAACAAATTTAGTTCAAAAAAATAGAAAACGTAGTCAAAGGTTCAAACGAAAATTAAAAATATGAGAATTCATTGTATAACCCTTTTTCTCTAATACAATCTAGTAAAACTTCGATATGCCTTTTATCGGATCTCTAAGTTAATCTCAAATTCTCTACCATTCTAAAGTTTAAAATTGTGTTTAAAGCTTGAATTCTCCTAATTTTTCCTTCCTAATTACCTTTTTATACTTTCCAATTAGGGTTTTCACAATAGACATAGTCACCTATGCAGTCGTATGAAATGACCTTGTCTTTCAAAATCACTTAAAAACTTAACCGTAGTGCAAAAATAAAGTTTCTGAAGCTTACACAAGCAGTGGATACCGTTGTGTACAAGACTCAAACATGCGTGTCTACCTTAATAAGGGAATAAAAATCTTTTAACCCTTACATAGTTGTTGGTACTTACATAGTCCCTCACACTACTGTGTACATGTCTCACATAACCTTGTACATGTCTTATATGGCCATGTATATGTCTCATATGGGACTCCATCAACACGGACATGTGTTTCCAAAATAACTTTAATTCTTTTGGATCATGCCTAATTTCACTCGGCTTCTTCTCTTTTTAATCTATGAAGGCAATTAGGAGATAAAAATATGACAGAAATTAATGAAGTATCAAAAACTATAAAAAATCTTAGATAAACAAACAAAATTCACTAAACACGAGATTAAATATATAGTTTAGTAAGCATTTATTAGTCTTTATGTTGGCTCAATATGCCTTATAAATTATTTCTTGAAATGCTCTTTGAAACTTGGTCACAAATTAATTAACCCATTCAAAGCCTATTTAATCATTTTACTCCTAACTCTTATAACTAGTCCACTAAGCATAATCACTAAGCAACTCTCATGATTAGGATTAATGATTAAATATTATTAATTCCTTACACTTGTTAATTTAGGTCTTAAAGGACTTTCTCTTGCAAAAAACATTGTATAGATCCACCTTGTACTCCTTTATGATATATTCATTTTGGTTTTAATTTGCCAAGTCAAAATTTCGATAGTTTATAGCCAAAATATGAACCTTGCTATCGAGGGCCTCTAAGAATTTACCTCTCTCTCAGATCTTTTAATTTATCACCTTTATGATCTTCTAATTCCTTTTGGTCATCTTGTTTGATTCTAAAAAATTCCTTTTGGTCATCTTGTTTGATTCTAAAAAGGTCCCTTAATCTTTTATATTAGCCTTATCATTGTATACCTCATAGCTATAAAAGCCTATGAAAATAGTTCATAAGACTTCGTAAGCCCATATTTATTGATATATTAAAGGAATTTGAGGCAATCTTACCTTGGAAAAGTTAAACTTAACCTATCGACATACTCATCTTTAAGGAAATATTTTCTAGCATCCTTTAATCGTTAGGTAAAACCATGTATCTACATTTCAACTATATTTTTATAAATGATGGAGTCTCTCACTTTGACATACCAATTGGGAGGAAGTATCTCCACCTTAGGTTTGGTCCTCTTTCCCTTATCATTAAAGGTAGCAGGTTGGGATGAAGGGGCTTCTACACCCTTAGTGGAGGAGAGGCCTAAGTGCCTTCTTCACCTGATCTAAGTCTAGATTAATGTAAACTATGGGGACACATATGACAAGCTAAACCATATGGCTATAAATTTGGATTGGTTGTACCTTTTATTGTGTTTTATTATTCTTTTTCCTTATGATGAAGTCCTTGTTGTGAGTCATAGAGATAAGCTTGATTACATCCATTCCCGTAAAGTATGCATATATAGGGTTACTGTTAGAATCATCTACACAAATAAAGCTTTATAAGCATGAAACATATATGTTTGTTAATCTGCTATGGCAACCTTTAGTAAGAGATCTTCCACTAGTAAGGTTACGTGTAGAGAATTATAAGATAATTTGACTTTTTTTCCCTCTTTTTATTTCTTAAATCAACCTCCCCTTAGGTTAGCATAAAGCTTCAAGCAATGTTGTGAATACCGTTTCGTTCTGGATGGTTCCGGCCGGAACGGCGGAAACCAGAACGGAATGGTTCACTACAGTACAGGCCTAAAATACCGGTCGGTCCAGCCGATACCGATAGTACTGGAAGGTACCGGCCGATACCATGAAAATTTTGAAAATACAGGGACTTATTTGCAATTTTTAGAAAACTAACCCTAATTTTTGCGTAAACCCAACTGCTTCTTCTTCTTCTTCTAGAATCGACTTTGTTAGAATATATTTTATATATTCTTTATTTGGTTTTGGCATTTTTAAATTGGACATATAAAAGATGGAGTTTGTCTTTTATTAGAAATCCATGTTGATAAGGATGAAATATTTAGTGGATTCTTTGAAATCTTTTAATATATGTGTATATCTCCTAAATATGGGAGGTGCCTTGCTATAGATGGTGGTTGCGTTTTGGAAGGTTATTGGGATTTGATTTGGAAAGATAATCCTAATAAGCATGATCTTTGGATTGATCTTTATCTGATATTGTCCTTGTTTGAATTTGAGAAGAAAAGAAAATCCTAGCCGTGGGTGTGT
>JANVCL010000006.1:18603354-18621840 GCA_026546855.1 Erythroxylum incrassatum
AGTTCGATTAAATCCAAGCAAGAATCAGAAGGAATAGCATATCAATGGAACTATATGGTCGAAAATCAATGTAAGCAGTTCCGTGAACCAAGTAAATACAACTCATATTCAAGTGTTTTAATATTAAACACCAAATGCTGTTATTACGATTCCTATCAGATGGAAACGATGGATTGCTGGGGAACAAATGTACTAACAGAAGAGAATCATCGTCACTAGATGATAAGACTAAATCATTGGTTCTGGTGAATCACTTCGCATCAGTACCTGTTACTGGACTTGCATGCATTCAGAATTCTGCAAGCTTGTTGGATGCACTTCAGACATGTTATGCAGAAGCTGGAAACAGATGGTCTAACTTCGTTGCTGTTGATTTTTACAAGGTATAAACTGACAGATTTTCATAAGATAAGTGTGCAGATTTCTGATAAACATTGTAGATAATGCTTTTCAAGCTGCATTTGAATCCGCCTTAACAGAAATTTTCATTCTTGTTGCAGAGGAGCGAGGGGGGAGGAGCATTTCAAGCCACAGACTTTCTGAATGGAAAGCTGTTGTGTGGCTGTAATGATGTTACTGCATGCTTGGTGAGTTAAGACGTAAGATGGTTCAGAAAATATTCGGTGAGATTGAAACTATCTTCCAAAAGGGAGCAGATCTGCTGCTCCCAAATTGCTATTCCGTGCTTGAATAAATCTCAGTCATCTATTACAATAACTTGGATGATTAGGATACTAAAGGCACAAGGAACAGCAAATCTGTTAGGGGGATTCCAAAAGACATGCATGGGATCTCTAATTCTCTATAATTAAAAGAAATTACTATTTAAAATTTTCCAGAAAACATTTTATAATTTTTAATAAAAACTCCTTTTTTTTACAAACACACGTAAAATGAACATTGAATATGGATCAACAAAATGTTGTTAATACAATGATCCAACATAATTTTTAAACTTACAATCATACTCAATTAAAAATCGATAATTTAAGATAATTACAATAAATTATAATTTTGAATATGATTTACTTAGTTCATCGTTAGCGTTTATATCATTTATTTGATTAGTTCCTATATGATGTTCAATCATTATTTTTAACAAAAATTTAAGAGAAATGATTTTTCTAAAAAATTAAAAATTATAACAATTTTTTTATATAACCAATCAAAATTAGTTAAACTATACTTCTATCATGATTTTTGAAGCTTAATATTTATATTGAATGTTTACTTCTTCTTGTAGCCTAGATCATCAAAAAAGTGTTCTCAGGTTAGCAGCACAAGACCAAGACAAGACAGGTTTGGCCTGAGTAGAAGAGTTACAAGGTTTGAAGAAGGTAAATTTCAGTGACAAAGAGAGATGTAATACTTGGAAATAAAGGACAATGCAAGCACAATAGTGGCTTAATCTAAGTTCTAAACATTTAGAATTAGATAAATTTGTGGTCTTCCTTTTCAATTTGATTGCTTTGCAAATCTTTTCACAAGCTCATTTGGATATATATAACATTCCACTCTTTAGAAGAATAACAACAACATCAATAATTCAGTATAAGTCTGGCTAATAAGTGGGCCACATGACGGATAGAAATATAGGTATTAAAATTTTAAAACAAAAATAGTTAAAAATAAAATAAAATAAAAATAGGCATAAAAGATCATAGAATAAAGTAAAAAATTAAATTAAAAGATAAAATAAGTAAATAAATACATAAGTAGAAAGTAATTAGAAGAAAATATTTAGGGTGCTAACTAACTAAGAGGGCAGTTAAAAAGAAAAGAGAAAAAGAGAAAAAATTAATTATAAGAAGTTATTTATAATTTTAGAGTAAAATAAATTACTATAAAATATCAACTTCCTTTTTTACAATTATTATCCAAACAAAACATGTTATAGAGTTTATTAAATTTTATTTTAAGATGAAATAGAGTGATAAAAATAATATTTCACTCATAATTACATATTATATATGTTATATACATTCAAAAAAAAAGTTCACAATAAGAGTCATGATGTTAATCTTTTATAATCATGTATTTTGATAAGTTATTCTATAAATTTTTGTTTTCCTTTTTCTCAAATTTTTTTGTGATTTTTAAATACTAATTAATTATTTTTTATTTTTCTTATTACCCTCAGCAAACTTAATTCTAGTAACTTTAACTTTTAGTTTATATATATAGGGTCAAAAAATGCATTTTGAACCTCAACATTTACAATAAAATACAACTTTAACTATAATATTTTAAAGTATTTAAATTGAATTATGACTATTTTAAAATATTTAGAACAAACTTTAAATAGAAGAAAAAATTTTACGAAATTAACTTTTGGTCAGTTAAATGTTATGTTAATATTGACATGAAATTATTATATATTTTTAATAGAAAGTAGGTCTCATTGTTACATAATTAATTTTTTAAAAATTAGAAAATGAATTTTATTGTCATGTGACAATGAAACCTAGTATTATATGTTAATGGACCATTGATGTACATTTTACAGTAAATTTCACTTGCTATATGACAGTAAAATTTACTTTTATTTAAAAATTAAAAAATAATATCACATTAGCATTAATATGACAAAAGTTGAAAAAAGAACAAAAGCTGAAAAATAATAAAAAGGAACAAAAGCTTAAAAAGGAAAGCGATTTAATAAATCATGTAAACATGTTAATATATATATATATATATTCTCTACATTTACAACTATAGTAGTAGCACTCAGGTATGGTTTTACTGACACGTGAAATTTGAAGAGGTTTAGTCATACGTAATTTTACTATTATATAGTAGAGAAGTTATTTTCAATATTGTTATTTGCATATAATTCTACTAAATGTAGAGAATAATAGATTTTAAAAAATTGTAAAAAACGTTTTTTAAGAAATAAGTGTAATTTATACATATGTAACAGACTTCATTTAATTGATTACCTAGAAATTAAAATACACAAGGATTAGACTCTTCCCTTTACTACACTGGCGTATAAAGTCCTCATCCAAAGCTAAGCTAAGTGGCAATAATGGCAGCGTCAGGTGAGGATGGTTGTTTTGCGGGCTGGTTTCAAGTGTCTGTAGCTTCTTTACTCTGATAGTGAAATGGAATGACATGAGATATCGAAGAAATGGGTTGCCTCCAGGAACAATGTGGTGGCTAGTTTTTGGCGAGACCATTGAGTTTCTCAAGTTTGGACCTAAGTTCGTGAAGAGACACAGCTATGTATGGTTGTTTTGATATCTTTCTCTTGTCAGGACGTTAAAGATCCCTTTTCATGGCGGATATTGTGTTCTTTGTTCGCTATCATCACTCCTGAAGTATAAGTAGCCTAGACAATGGAATAGCATTCCAGGTTCTATGTAGAGAATGAAGACAGAATTTTGTAAAAAAAAAAAGCTCTCATCTTATCATTTGTGCTGTGAGGTTTATATACAAGATTTACAATGGAAAAGTTATATGTAACAAACTTTCTAACAAACTATTGACAAACATAAAAAAGGGAGAAGATGCAAGAATGTTGCGTAAATTTACAAGCTAGAATAATGAATTTATAATTTGTCGCTGTGAGAGTTGTCTTTGGATCTTTTTGGGTTGTTTGCATTGACTTGTTTGTTGGGCCTTTAATGTTTTATTTATTTGTGAACCCTTTTGTGAAATTTCGTGTCAGAAAATTAACGCAAGATCAAACTTTAGCGCAGCGGAAATAATATAAAATTGTCCATAAAATTAACTTTATCATAATTAAATTAGAAACATAAAGCAAGAAATTGACAAAGTTTTATTAACTAGATAAATTAAAACTCTTTTTAATTTTTCTTTAATTCCATAATTAAATGATTTATAATTATAGATCATGATTGACATTTAGCAATATATCATGACCACTTAAATATTAGGAATGTCAAAATGGTTTGACTTAACCTGTCTATACATGGCTATAATGTATAAATTAATCCATTCGTCATCTAATGTTTCAATTGGAATTAAAATATGGAATTCGTGTCTACTCTAAATAATCCAATCATGTTCGTTTTTGCTAATTAGTAAATGATTTATAATTGATATTTAAAAACAACTTTTCCAAATTTCAATTTATTCTAGTCAGAGATTCCCAAAATCATTACTAATTAAGAACAACAGAATATTTTTCCTAATTATTTTAGGATAACGAATTCTTTATTGATTTACTCAATTATCTCCACATAGTTCATACTATATCCAATAACTACTGAATTAAACTACTCCAAGAATATAACATAAGCAGCATCAAAATATAGTAATTCCTAAATGAGATAACTTTGATAATCTCAAGTCTAAGAATTAATTATACAATTATCATAATAAGATAATCTACAGACACACAAGTAATATTTCATTTGGAATTCTCATAATTGGGTCAGTTCAGTGAACTTATTCTCTAATAAGCACCCATATGTTTGTTTAAGTATCTCCACATTTTAATCTAAGGGATCGATTATTTTCTTCATAAGAAAGAAACAAATATGTACTAGTCTAACCATTTCATCAATACCCGTCTTGATGAAATTATGGCTAGGAACATTTTAGGAATAATACAAAATGCAATTCAAATCTCATAATTATAATCACATTATAATTTCTAATTGCATACCAATTATTCCAGGGATTTTATCTTTATGGTTAATAATTAAAGAATTAACAAATACACAAAGATAAAGAATGCTTTTTATTGAATAAAACCAAGTTTTATACAAATAAATATACAACCAAAAAATTGGCTGCAAGGGCATAAACCAACACTTGGATTCTACAGCCCCTCGTCAAGTTGGAAGGTAAGTAACCCCAACTTGACAAAAGTAACAGAGAGTGTGTGCTTTGGGAGAGCTTTGGTGAAGGCATCTGCTAATTGATACTTGGAAGATAGGTGTGTTGTTTGAATGAATCCATCATGAACAGCATTGCGAATAAAATGGCATTCAATGTTGAGGTGCTTAGTGCGTTCGTGAAATACAGGATTAGTAGAAATGTGCACGACTACCATATTGTCACACCGGAGATGAATAGGAAGTGAAAAAATGACCTATAGGTCCGAAGAATGATGCTAAGCCATTTGATTTCGCAGAAGGTACTGGTCATGCTCTTATATTCAGCTTTTGTCGATGATCTACTCACCGTGGGCTATTTCTTAGTCTTCCACGAGATCAAGGATGAACCAAAAAATATACAGAATCCAATTAGAGACTTCCTTATGAATTTGCAGCCTGCCCAGTCAGTGTTTGAGAAAGCATGGAGTGAAGGAGTAGTCATGATTGAATAGACCAGGGCTTTTGGTATGGTCCCTAATAAGTACCGTAAAACATATAATAGGGCTTTCCAATGAGAATTACAGGGTGTAGCAATGAATTGAGTAAGCTGTTCAGTGGCGAAAGCAATATCTGGACGAGTGAAATTCAGATGCAGGAGTTAACCAACATCCCGTCTATATTTCTCAGGATCAGTTAACAAGGGGCCATCATCAATGTCAAGTTTGGCACTCTGAACCATGGGAATATCGGTAGGTTGCAATTATGTGAATTCTATGTCAGCTAGAATGTCATGTATATACTTCTGTTGAGATAATAACATCCCGCTCTATGATCTAACAATCTCTACTCCAAAAAAATACTTAGCATTACCCATATCCTTAATTGTCAATGCACTATTCAGGAATCATTTAACATCACAGATCAATTCTTTAGAAGGACTTGTAATTAACACATCATCAATGTAAATAACCAAAGCCACGTACCTTTCGTGAAAAGACAGTGGTCTGATTCCTTCTGAGTGAAACCAAAATTCATTAGAGTCGAAGTGATCTCCTTGTTTCACTGCCTCCCTGCCTGTTTGAGGCCGTAAAGTGATTTTTGTAACCGTAGAACCTCCCTTGGCTGGGTTTTATTATACCCTTGTGGTGGAACGATATAGATTTCTTCTTCGAATTGCCTGTGTAGATACTCGTTGTTGATGTCGCAGTGATGAACAGGCCATGTGTTTGCTGCTGCTACTACAAATAAGGTTCAAATGGTTGTAATTTTGGCAACCGGTGAGAATACGTTGAAGTAATCAACCCTGATGGTTTGTTTGAAACCTTTCACCATCAGTCGCACTTTTTACTGATCAATCGAACCATCAGGTTTACGTTTTATTTTGTATACCCACTTGGTTGTCAAAGGTTTCTTCCCTGCCAGCAAAATAGTTGGAACCCAAGTTTCATTATTTTCCTGAGCTTCGATCTCTACCTGCATTGACTTAATCCATAATGGGTCATGTTTAACAGTTTCGTATGAAAACATTTCATAGTCAATGAATAGATTGACTAAAAAAGGAGTGTGGTGATTGGAGAATTTTATTTTGGTCTTATCTTTGAACTGGTCTAACGTGGCAGCGACAAAAGAGGTATTGGACAGGTTGGTGACATAATCGTCTAGGTAAGAAGGTTTTTTTTTTCTGGTATTGAATCGAGTAGGAAGAAGTGGTGGTTGAGGGTGGGTCAGTGGAAATGGTGAAGAGGAAGATGAAGATGAAGAGGATTCCTGATCTGGAATTACGGATATTGCTATTGGATCCGGTATGATGGGGTCAAGTAGGTTTGAGTGTGGTATATCTGAACCTTGTGATGTTTTTGAGTTAAAAGAGATGTGTGGACTTTGAGGTTCAAAAATGGGCTTGTCCTTTTTTGGTGTTTCTGGTTTGTTGTAAGGAAATAAATGTTCATGAAAAATAACATCTCGACTAAATATTATTTATTGCGCATCAATTATGAGTAGTTTATAAGCCTTTTTGTCGGTCGCGTAACTAAGTAGAAAACATTTTATGACCCTGGGTTCTAATTTTTCTTTGTGGGGTTTTGTGTTTGTTGCATAACATAAACATCTAAAAGTCCTAAAATGATCGTAATTGGGTGGTTTAAGATATAATTTTTCATATAGTGTTTCCCAAGATAAAATTTTGGTTGGTAGGCAATTTATAATGTGAGTTGCTGTTAAAATAGCATCCCCCCAAAACTCTTTTGGTAAGTTGGCTTTAAACATAAGGGCTGGAGTTATTTGGAGTAGGTGTTTATGCTAACGTTTTACGACAACATTTTGTTGGGGAGTATGAACATATGTTTTTTTATGGATAATTTCCTTTAACTCAAATAATTTTTGGTTAGAAGTATTAACAAACTCAGTTCCATTATTCGTTCATATTTTTGTGATTTTTTTTGGCTAAATTGAGTTTCGATCATTGAAATAAAAAGGCTAATTGTATGGTGAACTTGGGCTTTGCTCTTAAAAGGAAAGTACAAGTAGCTCTACTAAATTCATCCACAATGGTCAAAAAATATGTGGATCCATCGAGGGCTTTTATTTTATACGAGCCCCAAATAACATGTTTTTTGAATGATTTTCGTGTTTGTTTCACTAAGGGACATGTTTCACAAAAGAAGTCATTTGGCGACTTAAGGTGGCAAAAATGCAAATTTTCTAAGACTTAAGTGGATACGTGACCGAGTCGAAAATGTCATAAACTAAAAGTATCAATAACATTACAAACAAAATGTTCGTTGAGATAGAATTGCAAAGATGGACCTTTCCTCGAGTTTGGTGGTAGAAAGTGATGAGGTTTAAGTTTGTAAATGCACCCAATTTCTTCGCAACTTGCCACAATGGAATTAGTCCTTGGGTCCTACGACAAAACCTTGTTTGATATAAATATAACAGCTAAGTCATTTTCCTTAGCAAGTTTGCAAACCGGCAGGAGGTTATGGTGGAAAGTAGGAATGTTCAAAACATCTTCTAATTAAATTGAATCAATTAATGCTATGCTTCCTATTTGGGTGACGGATCTAAATGAACCATCAGGTAACATTACAGGGCAAACATTAGGTGTAAGGTCAATGTTTTTTAGTAAGTTTTGGTTGTTAGTCATGTGGGTTGATGCACCTCAATCCACTATCCATGAAACGCATTCATACTTAGAGCTAACATTATCATTATGGTTAGAATGCATACCTGCGTAGCTGTTAAGAGCTACATGATTGACTTCATTAATACCTTTTCCCTTGACTAGACATATAAGCTCTTGAACCTGTCTACTCAAAACACTGAATTGTGACTCTTGTTCGATCCTTTCACCATTTGAACTCCTCTGTCCAGCTTCAATGGGACTCCCAACTACTGCTCCAGCATAGCTATTTCTTTCTCTTGCGTGTTTATGCTTCAATTCCTTGAACCATTCGGGTTCTCCATAGATCTTGAAACATGTATCCACTGTGTGTCCCTTCTCATGGCAGTGAGTACCATATTTGTCCTCTTTCCTCGTATAACTCCTTTTTCTATTTATCAAAAACCCCTCTCTGGTCTCTTTCTTTCTATTTTCGATAGGCTTCACTATGAGAGCTACATTCATCTGTCCTATCTCATTTGTAGACAGTCCAGCAAAATTTCTTTGTTTCTCAACAATAAGAATCATGGAATATGCTTTATTCACAATTGGCGGAGGATCATTCAACATTACTTGACTCACTTCACTCCCATATTCCTCTTTAAGCCCCATCAAAAATTGAACCAATATAGTGTTATCTTCCACAACACTGTTAAGTTTACCAACCTCACACGGACAACTCCTATAAGGCATAACACATCTTAAATCGTCCCAAATTCGCTTTAATTTTGTGAAATAGCTCGTCACAGACTCATTCCCTATCTTAGATTGCTGATTTCTTGCATTAATTGGTAGATTTGAGGTCCGTTGCTCTCACCATACCTAGACCTCAACTCTTCCCATAGATCCCTAACAGTCATGACTACGAGAAACGATTTTGCTAAATCCTCAACCATAAAGTTTAAAGCCACGATATTACCATATTATCAGTTGTTCTCCACTTTTTTAGTAAGGTTGGATTGTTCTCTAACTCCTTGCAGCAACCGTTTATAAAGCTGATTTTATCTTTCACTTTTAGAGCAATAATCATCGCTCTACTCCATGAGAGATAGTTCATCTCATCCAGCAACGTCATTACCAGGATAGTGCTTGGGATGTCTGAAGCAGAGATTTCATACGATTCACTCTCATCGTTATTTATATCGAGTTTTGTTTGAGTGGTGCTCGAATTTCCCTCACGTTCGTTAGTCATTGTATATCAAAAGCTTGAGGCTCTGACACCATGTAGAAAATGAAGATAGAGAATTTTGGAAAAAAAAACTCTCATCTTATCATTTGTGCTATAGGTATATACAAGATTTACAACGGAAAAGTTACACATAACAAGCTTTCTAAAAAATTACTGACAAACGTAAAAAAAGGGAGAAGATGCAAGAATGTCATATGAATTTACAAGCTGGAATAATAAATTTATAATTTGTCGCTATGGGAGTTGTCTTTGGATCTCTTTGGGCTGTTTGCATTGACTTGCTTGTTGGACCTTTGATGCTTTATTTATTTGTGAACCCGTTTGTAAAACTTGGATTCTACATTATATCAATTCTTTGAACAATTTTAACAATGTCAGGTGTATAAAAAATGGATTTTTAGGTTTGCCCATTTCGTTATTTTGCATGAAACCACTATAAAACGTTCTTCTTATTCCAGTGTTCTTAGAGAGATCCAAATTCTTTTTTCCTGACAAATATGGAAGCTTCTTTAAAAACACACGTGATGGGCTCTCCAACAATTATTTCCAGGGATCCTAAGCTCAATATGATCATCCTCATAAGCGAATCGAAAAGACTTGTTCAGGTTATCCGCAATCTGCTTTGGATATTCTTGACAAAACCAATGTTTCTATTATTCATGGTTTTGATCACAAACACATCAGAGGGTCACTGTTATCTATGATTGATCCTCCTGCGATGAAGGACGATCTGTTGGTAGAGGTATACAAGTCTGTCAAGGCAAAACCATTGATATCCAGGGTAAAACTGAGGAGGTTTGATTTGAAAACACAAAAGTTTAGTCGTTTAGTCTGTGTTCATGGGATTGTGGATTCATATCTAGTTTTGTTTCAAAGAGCAGACCACAAAAAATATGAGTTTCATCAATGAAAACACAAAAGACATGATCTAAGTTCCAGGAACTTTTTCAACCTTTTCATCTGAACTTCCCCATTTTCTTCTGTTTTGTTGCTTCTTCACTTCCAGATGATTTGTACTAGCTCTCGGCCTAATTCTAGGTGAAGAAGATTCAAGATAGGTTCAGAAGAACTTCAAAAGATTGTTTGATAAATTGGGGTAAGGTGCATTGTCTCTACCTATCAACATTCCAGGCACAATCTGTAATCTTTCTTACATGAAAACTTTATCATGTAAATTTAAACACATAAATTGTAGGACCTTAGAATCTAATAATTTTTCACAATAACATAAGCGTACCTTGATCCATCGTATTGTCAATACTTTCTGAACAAATAATCTCCAATAATCTGCAACAAGATATTCTTAGATTTTGTTTTCTCTCTTTTGACCTTTGTTTCATTATTTTCCATATATTGTCTGATGGAGAAATACATGAAAGACTTAATAGGTAGAGAGAGAGAGGAAGTAGTTATCCGTTTAAAATTCAAACGACACCTCTTTTCATTGTCCTTATTTTTACGTTCCATCAACATAAATACATCACATTATTTATTTTAATTAAACCTAATATCTCTTATTCAAATAACTAATGGGATTTAATATACTTAAATGATTAAACCAAAATATACGGGCCAAATAATGAAATTATCTAACATTTACTTATTACTTAGCTTACTAAAATATTGCATTTTTTCCTATTAATATCACCATCTTGATCATACGAGACCAAACATTGAAAAACATTCGACACTTAATTTTGTAAGTCTTTTGAGAGAAGTCATTGACAAAAATAATACGACAACCCTAGTGTCATATAGTTGAGCTTACACTTAAGCCCAAAAGAATTTAGGACAAAAGATGCAAATTGTGCCCTAATGTTTAGCAAAAGGTGTAAGTTAGTCTTTCTCATTATTTTTGGTACAACTTTGTAACTTAACATTTATAAAATATTATTATTTACATCCTAAAATCAAGCTCTTACGTTTTTATTAGTTTTCCACTATTAGACTATCAAATTAACTAGTGTGACATGCTAGTTGGATAACTTACATTATCTAGATGTTGTTGTGAACTTTTAATTTAAAACTTATTCAAAGATATTATCTCAATGCATAATTATTTAAATTATTACGACATTAAGTTTATTTTACTTGTGATGCAGAAGAATTAGGAGAGTCATCAATGCTATAATTATTAAAAATCAGTTTAACCTTAAACATAACATATTATCTTAATAATGGTTTGTATTTTGTGTGTGGCAAAGGAAGATAGGCTAGTGGAGCTGTCGGAGATGACTAGGGGAAAAGAGCATGAATTATGATAGTTTTGATAATAAGAATTAAGGTTCGTCAAAATTGAGGATTTTTAATGAATTAACTCAAGGTTAGGCATCAAATGAGTATGTTGTTAATATTAAGTACCCTTCCTCACAAGTTTCCAACCTTAAGGATTCTAAGGATTGTCTTAATAAGATGGTTGAAGGGAATAAATGACACTAGGTCACCTTTTGAAGTGTTGAATCAAATGATGGTGATGGTCTTGGATTATTAATGACAATGATGAGTTTTGACAAGAAGAACTAAGGGTTACACAGGGGAAAAGAGAGTTATAAAAGGAAGAAAGGGATATGCTATAGGTGTTTTAAAAGGGATATGTTTACTAAGAAGGAGGTTTATATTGTTTCTTATGCAAATTATTGCTAAATTATGTGCCTAGAGTTATTGGTTCAATGCTTGAAGAAAAAAAAAATAAGTATTACTTATATTTGGTACCCAATAGATGAATCAATTTGGGGAAGTGTCCTAAAATGTTTAAGAGATTGTCGAATGATTTGGAATTAACATAGATAATGAAGGGTTGAGAAGTTATGTGAGGCAAATTAGTTGCCTATAAAATACATTTGTGTCAATGGAATACCTCTTTGTCATAAGAAAAATTTGTCTTTGTGTCACTCTCAATCTCGATCCTTCTTTTACCCTATTGTCTCATATAGCTCCATCGGTCCATCTTCCTTTGCAACACACAAAACAAAAAATTAATACTAGGAGGATGGGTTATGTTTGAGGTTAGATTGATTTTTAATTAATTATAAAAAGTATTATTTTAATTGTTTTAATAATTTAAGTAATTATAAAATTGAGAAATTATTCTCAAATAAATTAAAAATTAAAAATTCTATGTCAACATCTAGATAGTCTAAGTTATCTAACTGGCATGCCATATCAACTTATTTAACAACCTAATAATGAGCAACCAACAAAAGCCTAACGAAGTTAGATTTTACGATGAAAATAATACAATTTTATAAATGTTAAAGTGAAAGTAGTACCAAAAATAATGTCAATGGCTAACTTAGACCTTTTACACAATGTTAGGAAGTAATTTGCACCGTTTTCTAAGAATTTAGGTATTTAAAAATTTATACATACCATTTGGTGCCCATTATCGGATTATGATTAGTTGATCTTGGTAAGCATATAATTACGAATCACAAAACCACATCTTTCTTTTTTATCTTAAAAAGGAATGGAACCTGCAGTCCCACATCCTCATACAACCTCCCTTAGACCTCATTTCTCCCTTCTTTGCAACTACCTTCATTCCCACCAGCTTCTCCTTTAAAATTTTCTTCACACTTTGAATATACAAGTTTTTTTAGCAATAATTAGGAACTTACACCAAAAAGTGTTAGCTATAGTTGGATTCTCTAATCCAGGCCTACACTTGCAGATATCCATGAGGTTGCGTCCGAATCACCCTATAACAACTAATAGATGAAACTGATAGCAAATAAGTTAAAAGTAAACCCCTACTTTGCAATGGGATGCAAATCAAAAGATTGTCCTAGTGCTACCCATATTAAAACATTGTAGACCTAAATCACCTACTGTATCATAAGAGTAAAACTAAAAGACCATTTGTTTTTATTTTGAAAGCCCATTTTTACTAAAACGATATTGCTTGAACCTTTATAATAAAAATTCAAGTAAACACCATTAGAGTCCTATAATGGCATCTCATGCTATAACACTATGAGACTTAGATGTAATAATTGTTACGCTTTCTTATCTAATTTGATATGCTTATCCAAAGATTGGTATTAAACATTCTCTATAAGCTCAATACAAGGCTTTAGACAACTAAAAAACTAGTTTAAGACTCTCTTTTTTTCCAATAATCGATCAAAACTGACCACTTAGTAACTTTTATTATGATAATAAAAAAATTAGGTCAGACCCTTTAAGATTACACGAGATGGTTCAACCTTAAAGTCATATAAATACCTATATTCAATCCATTGACAACTATTGCATTTGAGAAAGGATTAAAAAGATATAAACCCCTATAAATCCTAGCAAATATATAGGACATATAAATATAAGGAGGTTCAATAAAGCGCTAGAAGGTGCACCAAAATAGGTTTGTAAAGCGCATAAGCAACATGATAGGTACAGATAGCATTTTCATTGTAGAATTAAGAGAAAATAATCACTAGGTCTACCAAGAGAAACATAGTAATTGAACATCCAAGGGAAGATAGTAAATAGTGAGGAAGAATATAATTAAAATAGCCTATGCTAAATGCATGCATAAATCAAGTTTTGAACTTAATTAGTGAATGAGACCTAGCAAACCCCTCAAACAATGTCATTATGGAAGAAATCCAAATAAAACTTCACTGAGATTATGTCCATGAAACCAAAACTTATAGAAACCTTTGACAAATCATCAGTGAGATATTGCAATGGGGACAATTAGAGCAATTTATTAAAAGGCATGGAGATGTCTACCTATATAAACATCCCTCAGGAGAGAAAAACTAGACAACTCTTTGGCAAAAGTTAAGGGCTCTAGACTAGAAAAGATGAGAAGGAAGACCCATATGAATCATTAATATTATCATTGGTAGAGAAGATATTTAAAAACAATTCTCAACTAAAGATGTATGTATGAAATAATCAAGTAAATACTATAATAGACATTGATATCAAAAGACAATAAATATGAAGGAAAATTATAATTGATAAAGAGAAAGTGTTAAGCTAATATAACCCTTAAAAAGGTGTGATGGCCATGAAAGAAAATACTACAAATATTAAAGTGACAAAGTCCAAATGGATAAGGCAACTCTTTTGATATTCTTTCCCACGAGACCTTTAAAGTGTGGGACTAGTGTCGCAATGGCTACATTAGGTGTCTTTCCCTTTGATTGGATTTAAAGGACCTCAGATATTTCTTAAATGGAAAATAAATCTTCTAGTTATAATTGGACAATACCCTAAACATAGATGATAAAGTTTCATGTCATATGCAAAACTTACTATCTATAATGTATTTTTTGATATATCTATGTTTAACAAACAAAAATCATTTTATCCCCATATCTATTACTTATAAAGTTATCAATGGAGGTATATGAGTCCTCTCATGGGATATTAAAATTAAAGATAGTGCTACATGATTTCACTAAAAAAAAAGAAGAATCCATTGTAATAGATAAACATCAAAGAAATGGATCCTATGCTTACATAGAATGAAAATAGAGTAAAATGGGAAAAAGAAACTTGAGAAGTTCAAGTTGACGATGTGAACCATAACATGATACTACGAATATGAGCTAATATGGAAGAAAAGAAACATACCAAATTAAAAAAATAATAAGTTTTCATTTTGTTGCCTTTTGACATGAAAGGAATTAATCTTCATGTAATAACCAAAAAATTGAATATGAGACCTAACACCAAGCCTATAAAGTAGAAGAAAAGAATAATTTTGAAAGAGTGACACCATGGGTGGAGAACTTTAATTTAAGATCTTTAATGAATATATGGTTTCATTATTTGTTAATCCTAAAGTTTTTTTTAATTATATGTGATAGGTGTAGATTATACTATATTTTCTAGATGTTTTAAGTATTTCTTAGATGATTATCATATGTATAGGTTTAGAAATGTGTTATTGTTAGTATTTTTATGTATTCTAATTGTTGTTTGATTTAGAGCAAGAATTGGATCTTAATTTTATATTTCAAGAGATGTTTGAAATATAAAACATATATCTTTTAGTAATTTCCCTTACCACCAGTTGCATTCAAATGGACTTATGATATATATTGTAAGCTTTCCTCTTCATTGTAACCATTCAATTAATTTCTTATATATGAGATTGGAATTTTCTAAATGACATCATGTCAGTATTCTTTCCATATATTCAAGGAATAAAGGCATCTAAAAATAAATGCTCGTGACTTTCATTGTCTTGTTTGTATAAAAAGCACTATCCAGATATGTTAAGGTAACTTAATACATCCATTGCTGGCAGTTTTCTCAATATTGCTATACATAAGGTAAATGATAACTTAGGAATTAAAAACTTATTCTATACCACTTTCTTCCATCCTATGATTGATCCTAGGCCTTAGGATCTCATTGTAGGACATATTATTGAACTTCCCTCTGTAGTTCCTTAACCAGATGTTAATATCTTTTCTCCCTATATAAGAACCATTGCTAAGTAAGGCGGGGATCAATGATGAATGGACATTACTCCACTGGTCATTATTTATCCATCTATTAAAGGACCAATGATGCTCCAATTATCATAGAATAGTGATTCTTTTTCCCTTTTCCAATATTACATTTGATATAGGCTACCGAGTTTTTTCTTAATTTCAATAGTTTAAGACATAAATAAGGAGCGTAAGGGCTTTGGTTCGATTTCCCTTATGGCTATTTCTTTTAAAAAGTAAGTGTTAATCAACCTTTTCCGTAATGACTCTTTGTTCTCTACCAATCTACGTAGCTCTTTCCCTATTAATATCTTATTACTCAAGCTTATAGAAATTATCCCCAGCCCTCCCTCGTGTATTAGTTTAGTGACCTCATTCCATTTCACTTTTGTAAGATAATTTTTAGTTCTTCTACCCCTCTATAGGAATTCCATCATTATCCTTTATAAGGATTTAATTAAACTCTTTGATAAAAAAATGTGTAGGGAATTTAGAATAGACATTACCTACTAATATAAGACATTCTTTAAAGTTATATCTCTTTGAAGCCAATTGAAGTCCAAGGCATATAACACGAAGTTTTTGAGCTTTAAATTCTATTATTTCTGTTAGCTTAGCTTCCATGGCTTAAACGTTTAAATTCTTTTTATGATTTACCTCTACCATAATAAAATTTTGAATTATTAAAAGGAATTCATTAGAAGTCTTAAAAAATTCTACTATGATTTTGTATATAATATTAAATCATCTACAAAAAAATAGATTAACCATGCGAATCTTCTTACATCTGTTGTGAAATTTGAAACCTGGTTTTATAGCTATTTTTTATCAATCTAAACAAGGCATCAATGTATAGGTTGATGATAAAAGGGAAATTATTTCTCCCTAACTTAATCCTTTGTCCCTTTTAAAGATTCTTAAAAGTTCTTCATTGACTAGCACATTAGAAAAAGTGATGGTTATGCATTGTCTCAACCATAGTTTAAGCTTATCAAGTATATAGTTCAAGTAGTTGTAGAATCAGCTCATATGTTAAGAAAAATATAACCAGAAGCAAGAAAGAAATAGGCAAAGATACATGCAGTATGAATATAGAGAAAGAATGAACAATACGACAAAAACAATTAGTAAATCCTTCTAGCCCAATATTATAATTGTTGAATCTAAAAGGTATCAATTTCTTGTAACTATGAAAGATATTTCGCACCATAATTGGTGGATGATTGAGAACCTTGGCTTCATAAGTTGAGCAATACTTTTAGGGAATTTCAACATCCAGTAATCATTAAACAAAGCTCCATTTAGTTTCTTTCCTATTAACCATCTAGAGCTTTGTTCATTGCTCCATATGAAATATCTCCCTTTACGTGTCAATTCTATGACTCCTATTTTCTCTATAGATTCCCTTAGGTCATTATAATAGTTTCTACCATTCATATTTCCTTCAATTCTTACCTCTAAATAGTGCAATTGAAATCTCTTAGTATGATCTAAGGTTCATGTATTCTTAGTTAGATTCTTGCAATTATGTTCTATAATAGTTTTTTTGGTAATTAAAGTTTGAATTATAGACATACGGGACCATTACTTAACAATTTTCCTCAATAAACTACGTAGCCATATGAACCATCTAATCACTTAAAGCTTCCTTAACAAATTTTAACATACTAGCATTAAAGGCTACAATTATTCTTCTATAATGATGATATTGGTAGTTTGATATTAGAGACCACTAACTTCCTTAACATCTAAGCTTAAATATATTCTATTTGCTTAGCTTTGTTTCCAAAAAACATATTATTACTAATTTAATTTCAGCTATAAAATGTGTTAACAAAAGTCGTTTTCTTGGTCAGTTTATGTTCCTTAGATTTCAATTTAATATTAACATATGGAGGGGCTTTTATTTGAAGATTCCTTATACCTCTTTTTCCACCTAACTTCTCTCAATTGTCATAGATAAGCCCTCCTTTATTATCAGCCTAGCTTAACCTTTTGTTTACATAACCACCTATTTATCTTGCATAGGATTGTCCCCTTGCATTGACTTGTTGGTCTTGGCTTCCCTCCATTTTATTTTTAAGGATAGCGTCATCTTTTTACATGGTCTTTTATAATCTTTATCAATTTGGTGGGCCTTAATTATTTTCCTTTTGTACATGCCCCTCCCTCCTTACCTTCTTGTTCCTTGCTATTTTCTTTTAAAAACTCGTGATCTCTTTTCCTTCTATTATTTTCCTAACTATCATTCAATTCTATCAATTCTTCATAATCTCCTCTTATAAAATTCCTCCCTATTAGCATTTATAGTTTTCCTTATCACCTCAAAAATGATTTCCATTAGTAGGATATCAAAATTGTATCTTCAAATATTATTTCATTTTCCCCTAATCTTATAATTAGGATAGTCTCGAGTAATTCTTTCTCCAACTCTATACTCATATATGTCTTAGCATAACCTATTATTTTCCTCTTGGTAGTGGTCTCTTTCATACAAATATGCTTGACAATTGCAAGCATGCTTAGTAGACCAATATTCTAAGGGCATATTATGAAAATTCACCACCCACAAAGGAACATTATCTTATTTCACATTCTTAAGCTTTAAGCCTAATTTCTATACCAGTAAAAAGAGAGGTTAGTTCACAACATGCTAAGACCTTGCCTCAATCACACCCCTAGCTTCATTCTCAAGTGAAAACTTAAATAAAATAAGGTTTTCCTCTAACAAGAGTACTTCCATTAACCTTTTTCCTCTCTACTTCCTTTGAGCCCAATTATTTATAGTTGGGAATAGAGGGTGTCTCCCTATAAAGAACCCCATTATTTATAGTTGGAAATAGAGGGTGTCTCCTTATAAAGAGCCCTACCCCACTAAGTTAGCACTTTAGGTCCTAGCCC
>JANVCL010000006.1:18699335-18714773 GCA_026546855.1 Erythroxylum incrassatum
TCACCCTATCAAAGGAGGTAGGAAGCTTGAGCTTGAACAAAGGGAGAGGATGCACTTAAGGTAGGAGAAGAGTAGCACTTTAGTTAAAACAAGTGAAAAAAATTAACAAGAAGAAGGGAGTGTTCGATGGATGAAGGACTCATTTGTTTTTGTTTTTCATCCTTTCCCATTAGGAGAGCCGAATATAAAGCAACAAGAACAAGAATAAATAGGCAAGGAGGTGAAGAAGAATCGAGAAGAGAAGACCAAGTCAAGTAAGCATTAAATGCTTAGGTAAGAAAAGTCAAACTTAAGCAATGGTCTTTGAAGTTTCAATCCATTTTTGTTGTTTTTAAACATCCAATTTCGGTCCCAACAATTTGTAAGGGTCCACTTTCGGTCCCACCAAAATAGATTCAATAGGTTAGTACCAAATAACAGTAGAAAATCAACCGGTTCGCCACTTGGCGATTTTTCCAGTCCGGGAATTTTCTTCGAAAATTCCAGAAAAAATGCCTATAATTTTCATAAAATATAAAACACACAAAAACTCAGTCCAATAAATTTTTAAATCCAATTTCCACAGTAATCACAATAAAATGCCGTTTAGGCCCAATACCGGGAAATAATCATGAATGCATGTACAGTTATTTTCATGTGCACTAATTCACTATTGACCAATACCAGTATGCAGGACATTTTCCAATTAATCCTAATCACTCTCGACCTTTGCCACATTACGATTTTACCCTTTCCGTCGGGGGTGGGATGTTACATTGGCTCTTCGAATCTAGGCAACTAGACCAAGATTACCATTCATCCTACTGGAATTGTTGGATATCTTATTGGGTATGTTGTATACTCTCTTAAAGCTATTGCATACCCTGTTGAAATTAAAGATGGCCAACGTTATAGGTTTTGATACAATCATCTAGAGGCATACCTGAATTGTGAGAAAAAGCTTCTTGTCCACTCGGGAATTACTGTGTGTCCTGCAATCTATCATATAAGTAATTCTAATGATTATCCCATCCATAACCAAAGTAGGTTGATCAGTCCAATTTTGGTTATAGGATTGAGAATAAGAGTTAAAGTAAAAAGTACTTCCATCCATAATTTTTTATATCACAAACACGAAATAGAATAATGAAATGATCATAAAATAACTAAAAAGAATCCAATTATTAAAAGATATATACAAAACACTTATTAAAATCACAAACAAAAACTAAAACACCATACTCCTAGGTAACGATGTCAAAATTGACCGCACGTCATGACGCTAATCAAAATAAACTAGCTAGATTACTATTATAGTAGTGGTGAGTCTAGGTCGATCCTATAGAGAGTGTGTGTAAAGTTTTCGAAATGAAAGTAACTAGTGTTTAGGTTTAAATGGGAGGGGGTTTGGATTTTTCAAACGAGAAAATAAAATTAAACTAGACTAATAAAATCAAATTAAAGAAAACATGTGAAAATAAAAAAGGGGAATTCGGTAAGGACCTAGTTCTTTGGTTCAATCTCGGCTTACACCTCAATTAAAATTTTTTTATTGATTTGTTTTTCTCAAACCTCTCCTAGCAACAATTAATCATGGGTTAATAATTAACTCGATTTTTCCTTTAGGTAGTGTTTAATCAAGATACGACCATTAATTGAACCTAACTACCGAATAACCTTGGATACAATATATAGATTCAATTAGGTCGTAGCATTATGGAATATGAAAATTGATTAATCAAGGCAATAACCACATATGATGCATCATTTACCTAGGTTATGTTATCCTTAATGATTACGAATCATTAGTCGCTATACATGAATTTCAACATAACAATTACAGATTATATCAAAATTCTAGGATTGAGTTTGCAAATAAATGATTCCAAGAACGCATTAAAATCATCTTTTCACAATACCTAATAGGTTCATACATAAATAATTGAACAATAATGATAATACTATCAATTATACTTAAAACCCAATTCCATATGCCTAGGATAACATAATCAATTCAATAAGAGAAAAAGAAACAACAAAAATATGAAAGGAATGCTTAAACTGAGTCGTTGGCATCGATGTCACCTTTAAACCGACATCGGCACGTCTAGTCTTCCATGAGTCTCTAGGGGAAAAATTGTGTTAGCCCCTCTAAGAATGCCTCACCCAAACACTCCCCTGCTACTCTACCTCCACTCCTTTTTGCCTAATCTACTGCTACTGTTCTATCTCATTTTTGGGATTTGTTTGTTGGTCCATCTATAGTGTTTTTACGCCCCTTATACTATGCATTTTTATTAAAACATATCATGCATGAACACAGCATCTGCATGAAATGCAGATGTCATCTGTGTTTCATTCCTTTGTTGTCCTCTTGTGTTGTCGTTTTAGTGATCTTTGCCTTGGACGTTGTGTCATCGTTTTCTACTTTTTCTTGGTTTCTGTACTGCACATTGTTTTCCTTGCTTTTCTAAATCCTGGTGTTTTCTTCATGGACTGCTACTATGTTTACTGCTCCATTAAAGTGATGTTTTTGCATGGAAAAAACACACATGTTGAATGCTTTATATGATTCTTCTTCTTTTTGTTCTACTTTTGTTGTCTTCCTCTTGTCTTCTAATTTTCTTCTTCTTGCTCCATGAAGACAAACGAATATTAATCTTCGAAAAATGCCTCAAATATTGTCCTTTCGACTCACTTGAACTTCTTTGCTTCCGAATTATGCCTAAAATCACATATGAGTCAAAGTGAGTATCTTAAGCAATTTCATGTCTTTAATCACTAAGTGTTATGAAATAATTAAACAATCAATTAAGCACATATCACATAATATTAAGCTTATCTTTCAAAGATGTACCTAAGTCATGATAAGAATCTTTTGGTCTGTACGAAAATTATTGTGCGTCTTGCAAACTATTATGAAAGTAATTCTAGTGATTATCCTAATTATGACTACAATTTTTATGATCACTCCAAACATGGTTATAGGATTGAGAACATGAGTTATAAAGGAAATTACTTCTGTCCATGTAAATTAAAAAAACAAAATAAACAATAAACAACAAGTGAAACGATCGCGATATAACTGAAGAGAAACTAATTACAAACAAATTTGTGCACAACACCAATTAAAATCAGGAAAACAAAACTAAATCTCCTCATTCCCTGTCAACAACGCAAAAATTGATGCAGAGCATCATAATGCTACGTTAAAATAAACTAGACCGACTGCTATAGAAGTGGTGAGTCTAGGTCAATCCCATAGAGAGTGTTCAGTTAGCTTTTGAAATGAAATTAATCGATGTTTAGGATTTAGGGGGTTTGGTTTGAAATAAGAAAATAATGTAAAACTAACCTAATGAAAACAAATTAAAGAAAACATGCAAAAAATGATGAAAGTGGTGAATTCATTAGGAATCTAGTTTTTTAGTTCTATCTCAGCCTACACATTAATTAAATATATTTCATTGATCTGTTGTTCTTTCACCTCTCCTAGCAACTATTAATCGTGGGTTAACGATAAGCTTTACTAACTCTATTTTTCCCTTAGGTTGTGTTTAATCAAGATACGATCGTTAATTAAACTTATCTATCAAATAACCTAGGATATGATCTTTTGATTCAGTTAGGCAGCCACATTACAAATTAGGAAAACTGATTAATCAAGGCAACAACCACATACAATGGGATCATTTAAATTAGGTTTATGATATCCCTAATGATTTTGAACCATTAGTCACCACAAATAAATTTCAACATAACAATTACGAATTATATTGAAATTCTAGCAATAGGTTTGAAATGAAACAATCCAATGACGCATTCAAATCATCTATTCACAACACCCAAACAATAGACATAGGATAACACAATCAATTCCAAAAAAGGGAAAGAAAAATAGATATGAGGAAGGAATGCTTAATTGGGTGGTCAGTGTTGATGTTGCCTCTGAACTGACATTGGGAAGCTATCCCTCCATAGGTCTCTTACGGTTGAGAGCTTTCTTTTCCCTCTTCACTCTCTACCAAAGCTCTCTTTTCTCCAGATGAAAAAACACCCAAAACTTTCATAACCTTTGTTGCCACAAAAATGAAGAATTTATAGCAAAAAGTAGGGTTTAGGTGAGGTGTCACTAAGAGAGGTGTCTCATGGTCGTGAATGGTGTCTCACAGCCAAGAGACACCTTCTCATAATCGTAACTAACATGCCTTCTCACGACTGTGACACCTCCATTTCTTGCTCTTCTTGTATTCTCCTTGCTTCATCCTTCTTCTTCTTTGTATTTTCTATTATGTCTCATCTTTCTAAGCATTTACTTGTCCTCTTTTGCTTTTAATCTTCTTCTTCTTGCTATATTAACACAAAGTATTGTGAATCTTCAAAATCGGCTCAAATATAGTCTTTTCAACTCACTTTAGCTTCTTCGCTTCCGAATTCTACCTAAAACCACATATAAACTAAAGCATCTTAAGCTGTTGGTGTTGGACCCCAAATTTTTCTCGGATACTAGAACTATTAAATGAGAAATTGTTGGTGATTATTCATGTCTAAAGAAAAGGAGAATTCTTGAATTTTAAATGAAGTAGAAAAGATGGTTTAGGTATAAGATAGGTTATATGTGAAATGTTAGAAGTTAAAAGTTAGAAAATGTAATTGAAACATGTTCATTAAGTATGTTTCGGTGTTTTAGCCATAAATTTTGTTCTAGTTATCCAAAAGAGACGATTCTTAATTTGGATTAAACTAGAGAAATAGGGTTACAAATTTTCTGATGAAATCAAGTTTTAATTCAATCATTAAGAATTTCAATTTCGGGATGGAAGTTGAGCATAGAATATTGTTTTAACATAAGAACAGTTTGGAAATGTTTGGGGTGTAAGTTTCAGGTTATCAAACAAAATTGAAAGATTTTGGTGTTATTAGAAACTTAAGACAATGAGGAACATTTTTCTAGAAGGAAATGCTATCAAATTCCTTCAATAACATGATTAGAAAAAGGTCTTGATTTTTGAAAGTAGTTGAGCATGATTTAAATAAATTTTGAGGTCTTGATAGATTAATTATTTTATTTTTTGAAGTGAGTTATCATGTTAATGTGAGTAAGATTATATGACATAAAATAATTGAATTATAGTGTTAAGGTGGTAAGATTGCATGAGGGGCAAAATTGGCAAGTCACTTAAGCGTTTAAGTTACAAGGCATATAAGTAAGGGCAAAATGGACAATGTTCAATCATTAATGGTATTAAACTGAGAGGAAAAGAAAGTGTTACATTTAGAAGAAGCAAAAAAACGTGAATGAAAGGAGAGAAAGAGAGAGAAGCACGAAAAAGAGAGAAAGAAGAGAAAAGAAAGAAGTGAGGTAGGGTTCAATTTTTCTAAGCCTTCAAGAGTGATTTTGAAGTTGTTCAAAAAGGGAAAAAGGAAGAGGAGGATTAGAGTTCTCATTCAAGCTAAGAAACTCTCCATTTGGTGAAAAATCAAGGTAAGAGCATTCTTGATTTGTTGGATTTTTGGAAAGATTTTGGTTAATGGAGCTTAGGAAATACATGGGTTTAAGTTTCCTAGGATCAATTTTATGAATCTGTTTCTTTGGGTTGTCCAATTTGGATTCCTATTGAATGGGAATTTTTCCTTTGATGAAGGAAATTAAGAGAGGCAAGAGGAGCAAGAGTAGAGGCATTTTGAGCAAGGTTTTCAAACAAGGAAATCAAGGTGGGTACATGTTTATAACAGAGTGAATAAGCCACTTTTGTTTTCTTTAAATCAAGGAAATTTAATGATTTAAATTGCATCATAAGTTTTGCATTAATGGTATCTCGAATGAATTGAGAAATTATTAGATGTTTGATATGTGAATTGTGTGATGATTTATGAAAATTATTTCTTTTGAAAAGATCGCATGTTTATGAAATCATGTTTTCGGAAATGGTTTTCAAAATATATCAAGTATATGAAAAGCAAGTTTTCAAAAAAGTATCGTTTTAGGCAACAAGTTTACAAGTTATGAAATATGTGTTATGTAGGTTTGTGGGGGTCTTTTCAAGAACGTCACGTGTACGTTGACTAAGTTAAAGGCTTCTCCCGCTTTCTCGCTAGTGGCATGGAGCTCTTTCATGGACTTCTTCAAGTTTACGACTACACAAGACCATTATATGGAAATGTGTAGTGCGTCATGTTTATGGATCTACCCAAACCATTCTGATGTTCTTATGTGCTTATGATATGTGAACAAGTTTGATGCATTCATGTTTTGTAGTTTGTAAATTTGACTACATTATGAGATTTTTAAGAGACAAGTGCCTTATGGATTTCAACAAGAGTTTTCTATGACAAGTAAATGTTTTCAATGGTTTTTGCTTATTTTTCTATTATAAACTGTTACTCACGAGCTTTCAAACTCACCCACTTTCTGTCCCATCTTTAGGTGATAGCTAAGAGATCAAGTGATCAAGAGCCTAAGGGAATTTCTTCAAATTTGCTATTTTGTATTTTGTAATAAGCCAATAGAGTGGCTTTTGATATGTAAATAAAGTTTTTCAAACTCTGTTGCTTTAGTAATGAAATGATAGATTAAAGTAGTTTCAATTGTGTATATTCATATTGACTTCCTTGTTAAAAGGGTTAAGTTGGAGGAATATGTTTGTTTTAATGTTTGACTATTGTAGGCACGCCACCCTTATAGGATGACGCCTAATAAGGGTTCATGGAAATAACCATATAGGATAATACGCTCAGTTCATGTTTTCGCAAGAATTGGATTCTGGAGTCAAGCGGGATCCAATAGTTATGATATCAGAGTAGGAGTTGGGTTCTGAATGCAAGCGGAATCTAACAGTTGTGGTATCAGAGCCCAGTATTAGGATCTTACATGGGCAAATTTTGGAATATGTGTCATTTGTAAGAGCGATTGTTAAGAGTTCAGGCTAATATAATTAATGAGAAGAATAATGATATATCAGAATGTGAGAAAATCAAAGTTTAGGGATATTTAGAAATAAGAAATATTACGTAGCCCGATATGTTAGACAAAGATTCAGTAATTGTGATTATATTAGTGACTATGGTGACGGAATTGTGTTGTGGATATGCACTTGAATTGATATGGATGTGAAAATTTTTTTATGAATTGACTGAGAAAGAAATAGAGACCTAGGTGGTAATGACAAGATTTAAGGTATACAAGTAAAGAGGAATTGAAAGGTTGAACTAGGAATTGAAAATGATTGTTTAATTTGCATGATAAGAGTTATGATTTGGTATAAGATTGTGTTAGTGATATTGATACCATAATTTTAAGATGGCTATGTGTTTATGCTTCTAAATTTATTAAGAACGTGCGTATGGAAAGTGAAATAAATGATAGTGATATATGTAGAAGTCCTCAAGGTTATGTCGACCAGTTATTAGGAGCACCTAGCTGATAATGTGGTTACATTAGTGACTAATGTTATTAAGTACATACGAGATCTATATTTGGATATGGTATAGGGGATAATCTATGATTCCTATAGCTAAAATCATGAGATGAAACAGAGTAACATGATGGAAGTATGATATAGGTGATTATGCCGAAAAGATAACTACTATGGAGAAAATCATTTGAGAAAGGTAAGTAAATTAGGAAATTGAAAGAAACCTAAGATATATTAGGGAACCAATTAAGATCGTAGGATATTTGTATAAGCAACTACATCGAGCATTTTTGTTGAATATAGTAGTTTGGAAGAAATTATTCGAGTGAAGAAGTTACTTGGGAGACTAAGGAAAACATAAGACCGCATTACCTCCATTTGTTTCATCACTTAGGTAAGAATTTCGAGGACGAAATTATTTTAAGGGGGGATAATTGTTGAACCCCGAACTTTTCTTAGAATATTAGAACTATCAAATTAGAAATTTTGGTGAATTGTCATGAGTAAAGAACAAATGAATGAAAATTCTTGAAACAAGAAATGATAGACAAAAGTACAGTAGGGAATGAGAAATATGGATAGATTCATGATTTGCTTTGGTGTTTCTGGTGGATAAGAGATTTGAAACGGGAAGAATTAGGGTGAAAGTTAGAAGTGAAATGAAGTTGAATTTGTGTAATTAGTTCATGAAGAATATGTGTATATGTTTATGTTCTGTTAATGGTGTTCAAGATTAATCGTGGACTATAAATTCTTTATGGATGATATTGATTTGAAATGAAATTGAGACTGAGGAGTAAATGAAGTAGAAAAAGGTGATCTTGGTATAAATTGTGTTAAGGAAAGATTTGGAAACAAAATTGGTAGTTGATATGGAAAATATTCACTGAGTATATTTCAGTCTTTTAGTCATAACTTTTTCTCTAGTTATCCAAACGAGATAATTGTTGATTTGGACTAAGCTAGAGACATATGGCTACATTTCTTATGAAGACATAGAATTTAAATTTTACATCTAAGAATCTCAAAATTTGTCATGAATTTGAGAACAGGGTGTAGTGTAGTGGTGGATGAATGTAAAGTTTGTGTTCTGACTTTAGGAGAAATTCTGGATTGATCTAGATAGATTTGACAAAGTTATCTTTTAAAAACTTGTAGATCATCTTTCTAGCTTTCCAACGGTTTATAATAGGAAATTTTTAGAAATCAGAGTTGAAAGTTATGGTCTTTAAAAGGGCAGATGCTTAGGAGTGTCAAGTGGTATCTTCTGTAAAGACGTATCGTCAATGATGACGTCATATGACGATACGTCTTATCGTCTGTAGAATGTATCGCCTGTAAAGTGATATCGTCTGTAGAGACGTATCGTTTGTGATGACGTCATATCATCTGTGATGATGTCATATCGTCTTAAGTTGCTCCGCTTCGTCTCAAGCGTTGTATCGCCTTAAGTTGACTTTGCTTCATCTTAAGTTGACCCTGATTCATCTGCTTCTTGCATTCATTTGCGTTGCTTCATCTACTGTTTGATTTGTCTACTTCTTGCCTTCGTCTGCTTCTTGCATTTATCTGCTTTTGTTTCGTCTAGTGTTTTCTTTGTCTGCTTCTTGCATTCGTCTGCTTTTGCTTCATCTGTTGTTTGATTTGTCTGCTTCTTGCATTCGTCTGCTTTTGCTTCATCTGCTGTTTTATTCGTCTGCTTCTTGCATTCGTCTAGTTTTGTTTCATCTACTGTTTGCTTCATTTGCTTCTTGCGTTCATCTGCTGTTTGCTTTGCCTGCTTCGTGCATTCTTGTGCTTTTGCTTCATCTGTTGTTTGCTTCATCCGCTTCTTACATTTTTCTGCTTTTGCTTCTTACATTCGTCTGCTTCTTGCATTCGTCTACTTTTGCTTTGTCTGTTGTTTGATTCGTATACTTCGTGCATTCATCTGCTTCTTGCATTCATCTGATTTTTCTTCTTCCTCCTCTTTGCTTCGTCTGCTTCTGGCTATCATCTGCTTTTTGCTTCGTCTGCTTTCTAATTCGTCTGCCTTTTGCTTCGTCAGCCTCTTTACTTTGTCCGCTTTTTGCTATCATTTGGTCCATTTTTGGCCCTTCAAACGATAGAATTTGTCTTCAAGACCCTAATAAAAGTTGTAGATCATGAAGTCTTCTTTCAAATCATCCAATAAGAATCTTGATTCGACATCTATATTGAAAGATATGTGAATTGCCCCAAGACAGGTTCAATATGATTGAGGACCAAACCTTGTTTGATTCTTTCGGCCATAATTTTGTTATCCGACCTCCAAATAAGGTGAATCTCATACCAATAGATTCCAATTACATTTTTTTACCTCTCTATGAAAGTTATAGCTTGATGCTATTTTGAAAAGGATTGACTGAATCAAGGTAAGAGTATGAATTGGATGTTTTACTGAACATACTTCGGTATTTTGATAATGTTTTGATCTGTAGAACTCCAAATGAGATGATTTCCATTTCAAAATAATCTATAGGCATAGAGCTTCAAATTATCTAAAGGAAATGAATTGCAAGTCAGTCTCTGAGACTTTCAATTTCCAGATGGAAGTTGCACATAGTGTATTGTTTCAGTATGAGAACAGTTTGAAAGTGTTTGTTGTAATACTTTCAGATTTCTGAACCAAATTGAATGATTTTTGTGTCATTAGAAGCTTAAGACAACGACAAACACTTTCTAGAAGAAAGTGTTCCGTCAGAATATTCAAGGGTGTTTTTGGCAAGACACTTAAGGTTAAAAGAACATAAGCCTATAAGAAAGGGTAAAATAAACTTTTTGGACTCATTAAGGGCGTAATTGGAAGAGAAATTAGGGTCTTGCATTTTAGGAAGAGAGAAGAACAAAAATTGAAAAGAAAAAGAGAGAGAGTGCCATGAAGAAGATAGAGAAATATGAAGAGAAGAAGAGAAGGAGAGAAAGAAGAGAAAACAAGATATGGTTTCAATTTTGTTAGCTTTCAAGAGAGATTTTGAGTTATTCAAAAAGGGAAAAAGGTAGAGAAAGAGAAGAGCTTCCATTTAAGCCAAAGATCCCTTCATTTGGTGAAGAATGAAGTTAAGATCATTTTAAATCTTTTGGATTTTTGGAAGGATTTTAGTTTATGGAATTTAGAAAATATTGTTAAGCCAAAATGACTTCACATCTATTAATTTTAGTGACAATCAAATAATAATAATAATAATAGAAATAAATGAACTATTTTGATAAGTGTGTTAAGCGTGCAGTAAAAAGACAGAAGAAGTGAAAAAGACAAAAGAAGCGGTGAAAAAGACAAAAAAAGCGGCGAAAACACAGAAGAAGTTAAAAAGACAGAAGAAGCGGCAAAAACACAGAAGAAGTGAAAAGACAAAAGAAGTGCAAAAACCTAGAAGAAGTGAAAACATGGAAGAAGCGCAAAACACAAAAGAAGTGAAAAGATAGAAGAAGTGGAAAACACAGAAGAAGCGCAAAACACAGAAAAAGTGGAAAACACAGAAGAAGAGAAAAACACAGAAGAAGAGGAAAACATAGACGATACAGAGCTAAAGAGACTCTAGTACGTTGGACGGTTAGTCAGTTAGAGTTAGTTACAGAACTCAATTGAATAACGGTTTTTACAAGAAACAAGAAGCAGTTATCAAGAAGTAGTTGGAGATGTAGGCTATAAATACTAGTCGTAGTTGAAGACTGAACTAATCTTAGAACCTTGAACTTTTAACTTTCAAGTTATCACTTACAAAGAAAACAAATTATGTATTCAAAGTGCGATATCTGAGAGCAAACTCTACTGTAACAAAAAGCTCACAATATCTTTCTAGTGAGAGAAAGGGAAGTCTGAGAGCCTGAAGAGGCTAAGTGTGAAAAAGAATACTTGGTGTAAGAGACCTAAAAAGGCTCTGAAAGGGAAAAACACTTGTAATGTTGAAGAAGAATAGGCCAAGGTTTGGGGTGAACTAGTATAAAATCGTTGTGTCCATCTTCTAACTCTTTGCTTTAATTTCTATTGTTCTTAAATAAGTATATAGAAGTTATTTGCGATTTGACAACATAGTTCTTTTCAAGAGATATCAAAGGTTTTTGTATTCACGAAAAGAATATACAATTCAACCCCCCACTTCTTATGCATTTTGTATATTGTACGTAAAGTCTATATTAACACGTGATTTACTTCAGTTGGTATCAGAGCACAGTTTCCAAAAACCACCGTTACAAAGTGAGGACAAAGATCCATGGCTGAAGCACATGTTTTTATAGCTAAAGGTGCCTCCGTCATAAGGCCTCCTGCATTCAATGATGAGGATTATCATTATTGGAAGGATAGGAAGCAACTCCTCATAGAATCCACACACATTGATCATTAGAATATTATCAAGAATGGACCATACACACCAATGGATGATGAAGGAAATTGCATTCCTCGTACCAGATAGTCAGTCGAACACAAAGCAAGATTCAACTAAATTCAAAGGCCAAGTTCTTTCTGAGTTGTGCCCTAAGCAGAAGTGAATATATTAAAGTTCATGGATGTGAAACTGTGAAGGAGATATGGGACACTTTATCCATCACACATGAAGGCACAAACTAGGTGAAAGAGTCTAAGATTAGTATTCTTGTATATCAGTATGAGTTGTTTAAGATGAAAGAAGATGAGTATATTGATAAGATGTTTAGACGATTTCAAACTATCGTTAATGGACTTAAAGCTCTCAGGAGAATCTACGATAATCAAGACCATGTCAGGAAGATTCTCAGAAGTCTGTCTAAAAGATGGAGACCCAAAGTCACTGCAGTACAAGAAGCCAAGTACTTGAGTATAATAAATCTTGATGAATTGCTTAGTTCTTTGAAGATACATGAAGTAGAGCTTAATGCAGAAGATAAACCTAGAAGGGAAAATCTATAGCATTAAAGGCTAGTCAAAAAAATCACAAGACTAAGAAGAATAGAAGTTCATCGTCAAAAGCATTAAAGATTGAAGAAATCAAGAATGATGATACCAGTGAATCTGAACAAGGTTCAATTGAAGATGATGATGAATTATCTTTCATTTCAAGAAAGATCAGAAGAATGTGGAAAAAGAAAGTAAAAGGAAATAAAGAGTTTTCTTTTAATAAAAATGGCAAAGGCGAAGTCAAGAATGAGAAGACCTCTATCATTTACTATGAGTGCAGCAAACTAGGACACTACAAGTCTTAATGTCCATTTCTTAGAAGAAAACTGAAGAAAAACAAAGAAAATAGGAAGTGCATGATGGAAACTTGGGAAGATTTGGATTCGTCCGAATCTTATTCTGATTCAGAAACATCAGAATAAATGAATATATGCTTGGTAGCCGAAAAAGAAGTTGACCAGGAGGTAACTTCTAACTTTAATGAACTTCAAGATGCATATTTAGAATTGTTAGAAGATTCACATGCTATACTAAGCAGTATAGATCCTTAAAAAGAAAGTTTGTCGAAAACTTGAAGAACATAAAAGTGTTAGAGAAAGAAAATGTCTGCCTTAAGAAACAAGTAGATGATATAAAAAAAGTAACAATAGATAGATCTGAGAAAATTAGTCAGCTGAAACAAAGGATTAATACTCTTTCAACAAATCTAACCTTTACTGAAAGTACGAAAAAGATGAATGTCATGATTGGAAGATATGGACACCCTAATGATAAGAGTGGTTTAAGGTTTATTAATAGCAATACTCGTTACAAAAAGAATTATATTCCTTATAGAAAGAAATATCACCAGTCTTCTTATTAATATTCTACGAATAATTATAAGACTAACCCCAAAAGACCCAAGAAAATCTAGGTACCTAAGAAGAACATAATACCTATTGCAGATCTCCTTCCTTGGAAAAAGCAACCAGCACCAATGGTATATGGATAGTGGATGTTTGCGACATATGACGGGAAGAAGTTCTATATTCCTAGATCTTCAAAATAAGAAGGGAGGATCAGTAACTTTTGGAGACGACCAGCAGGGAAAAATAGTTGGAATCGGCAAAGTCGATAAAGATTCCTTTGTATTTATTAATAATGTTTTGCTAGTTGAAGGTTTAAAACATAATTTGATTAGTGTAAGTCAATTATGTGATTCTATCTTTGAAGTATCCTTTAATCAAAATTCTTGTGTAGTCAAAAACAAGGACGGTTCCATTTTCTTTTTGCCAAAAGACGAAACAATCTTTATAAGATTAATTTAGAAGATTTGCAAAGTCAAAATATTTCTTATTTTATATTAACAAGTGAAGAAAAACTGATTTGGCATAAAAATATAGGTCATGTTAGTTTTAAACATATTTCCAAATTGATTAAACATGATTTGGTAAGAGGTTTACCAAAAATAAGTTTTAACAAGGATTTCTTTTGTGAAAGTTGACGTAAAGGTAAACAAGTTAAAACATCTTTTTCTTCTAAAAATATTGTAACTTTTTCTAGACCTCTAGAGTTGTTACATATAGATTTATTTGGTCCAACTAGGATATTAAGTATTGGTGGAAAGAAGTGTGGTCTTGTAATTGTTGATGACTGCACTAGATTTTGTTGGATATTATTTTTGTCACACAGGGATGAATCTTTTCAATGTTTTAAAGTTCTTTCCAAAAAGTTACAAAATGAAAAAGGGATTTCTATTGGTAGAATTAGAAGTGATCATCGTGGTGAATTTGAAAATAAAAATTTAGGATATTTTATGAATAGAATGGAATTTTTCATAATTTCTCTGCTCCTAGAACTCCACAACAGAACGGAGTTGTAGAAAGAAAGAACAAGACGATTCAGGAAATGGCAAGAACCATGTTTTGTGAAATGAATCTTCCTTAGTATTTCTAGGCAGAAGCTGTAAATACAGCTTGTTATATTCAAAATAGAATACTTATGCGACCTTTATTAAATAAAACTCCATATGAGTTATTATTGGGCCCCGAAATTTTTTTTCTTTATTTTTTTCTTTATTTACTTTTCTTTTGTTTATCTCTTAATTTTTGCTTTTAAATTGTTTTAATATTTTTTAGAGATGAGTCTTATTTTTTTGTAGTATTAAAAAGGGGAATTAGAAATTTGAATTAGACTAAAGTGTTAGAATTAGAATTAGATTAGTAGTAATGGGCTTATAATTGAAAGAAGAGAAATAAGGGCTTGTTGGAAGAATGGGCTTTAGGGCTTTAAGAATGAGTGGAATAAGAAGAAGAAGGTTAGAAATGGGTGGATTAGTGTGTAGTGGGCTTGTGAGGAGGAGAGCCCACTACCATTATAAGTGAGGAGAAGCCAAAACTACATAGTTTTGGTGTAGGATTTTAAGTTAGATGGAAATGAATTAAAAAGAAGGAAAAGAGAGGAGAGTTGCCGAAAACTCTAGAAGAAAGAAGCAAAATCGTGAACAAGTGAGGGAGAGGGAGAGTTCGGCCAAGAGAGAAAGAGAAGAGAGAAAAATCGTGGGAGGCTTGTGGAGAAGAAGAAAGAAGGAGAAAAGGAAGAGAAATCAAGTGCTTAAGGTAAGTATCTATCTTTCTTTGAGTTAGATTCAAGAAATGGGATGAAATGAAGGTTAGGGTTTGTGTAGGAATGAAGAAAGAAAGAAGAGAAGAGTGGTTTTGTGATTTCTAAGCTAGGGTTTTGGTTATTCTAGCTTAAATGGGTTATAGATAGGTTAGGTTTGAGGTTATTGTTAGTTTTCCTTTGATTCTTGAATGTTATGACCTTTCCTATGAGTTAAGAATTTGAATAGAAATGTGTTTTGCTTGAAGGAACTCAAGAAAACCCTACTCAAGACAAGGAGGAAGGGAAATCTTGATTCGGATTCCGACGATAGGTGGGTAACATGTTTATAGTTGTTGTGTAGTGGGCAAATGCCCTATGTGTGCTATCTTTGTTATATTATGTGCATATTGAAAGTGTATTCTTGTGATTTGAAAGAAAAGAATGGAACTATGATGATTCGAAAGAATGAAAGAAGCATAAAATGCTACTTTTGTGTATGAATATGTGAGCATAACTTGGTTGTGTTTGGGCGAGAGAGAACCTCTATCGTTAAGTCACGTGCACGTT
>JANVCL010000006.1:18714873-18732389 GCA_026546855.1 Erythroxylum incrassatum
GTGTTGGAGTCAAAAGGTTTTCGCACGAGCAAGTCTAAGACAGAATATTTGGAATGTACCTTTTCGGGTCGCTAGATGGTACATGAAGCAGAGGTAGCAATTGGTACTGCTAGCGTACCACATAAATCAAGTTTCAAATACTTAGGATCCATCATTCAAAGCGATGGTAATATTGATAACGATATAGTACATCGTATCAGATCGGGGTGGGTCAAATGGCGGAGTGCGTCGGGTGTTCTCAGTGATAAAAAGATCCCTATCAGGCTCAAAGGGAAGTTCTATAGAATCGTGATTCAGCCAACCATGTTATATGGGGCAGAGTGCTGGCCTACTAAGCGTAGACATATGAAATAGTTATTGGTAGCCGAAATGTGCATGCTTAGGTGGATGTGTGATATTACCCAATGAGATAGGGTACGTAATAAGGTAGTGCGGGTCAGACTATAGGTGGCTAGTATTGGTGACAAGTTGCGAGAAAAGAGGCTTCGGTGGTTTGGGCATGTGAGCAGGATGCCTTGTGATGCTCCGATACGGCGAGGCGAGAGAATTACCCTTAATGAATATAGGAGGAGGCGAGGGAGGCCTTATAAGACCTGGAGGGAGGTGATCAAGAGAGATCTGTCATAATTGGCACTCCCTGCCGCAGTGGCTCAGATTAGAACAGTCTGGCGTGATAGGGTAAGGGCAAACGACATGCCATAGGGCAGTTTTTTTTCAGGTCTATGGGGAGATTCCTACGTTGTAGGAGTAACACCGTCAGCTTGCCGCACTCTCAGGGCACTGACCAGGGCAGACGCATCGCGAAGGTAGCAACGAGAGAAGCTAGGCTTGGCAAGGTGAAAGGTAATAGCGGATTTATGGCCACATCAGGTATAGTTATTGCACTGTATTACTCATCTTTACTGATTTATTTCTGGTCCCCTACATCTTTATTATCATGTCTCATATGCATGTGGGCCAATTGGAAACAGCCTCTCTACATTGTAGGGGTAAGGCTGCGTACTATCCGGCCCCCCTGAACCCTGCTTCAATGTGGGATTTTTTCCAGGGTATGATGATGATGATGATGTAATTGTGTGTTGATTTTGTCTTAAATTTTGTTTTGATGGACTATAATTAGTAACTTAGGAATTTATCGTTATAATTGAGTAATTGATGAGGTGATATGTGCATCTAGTATAAGAAAAATATTAAAGAGCAAGACAAATTGATACATGAGAATTTAGGTTGATTAAGCTTATGAAATGGTGACATGTGGCATTGGGAATAAGTGAAAAATGGCTAGGTCAAATGGATGACAAGTGGCTTGAGTATAATTGTGACAAGTGGCCCTTTAAGTTTGTTACAAATGATATTAGAGCCGGTACCTGAACCCTTGTGCAAGCTAGGCTGAGCCTTAAGGGGGTGGAGAGTGTGAGATCCTACATTGGTTGGAGAGGAGAACGAAGTATGCCTTATAAGGGTATGGATACCTCCCCCTATAAAATGCATTTTCCAAGGATGAGAAGAGCAAAACCGTCACGACCCAGTACCACATCAGGCCCATGATACACATAATAAAGATGCTTCAATCAAGAGCATTTAGAAACTTTGTTTTTAAATTTTACATAACCTTTTTTTATCTCAAAGTAAAAGTCTTATCATGAATACTCTCGATTATTCAATTATTTCATTGTTTTAAATTGCTACTAGCCCCACTCTCTAATTTTAACCTTTTAAATTGGTTTGAAGCTAGCAGAATTAATTTATTTAATGCTCACTTCTTCACCTAAAAAAGTATTCTTTTTTATTTTATTTTTCTCATTTTTACATTAGATAAAGAAATTGCTTTAAAAAGGTTTACTTTTATCTTAATAATTATACAAAAAATTTTATATTATAAATCAAATATCAATTTTCAAAATTAATAAAGTAAATTGAAATCAAGTTAATCATCAATGCTTATGACTATTTGCCTAAACAAATCAAATCATAATAAAAACTAAATATGACGAATCATCTCGACTAATCTTTTTTCGAATTTAAAAATTTTCTTAAACTTGTTCCATATTAAACTAATTATAAAAAAATTGATAAGAATAATAGTTAATTCCCTTCCCCATAATTAAAATTTACTTTATCCTCAATTTGCAAAAAAAAAAAGGAAAAATAGAAAGCAATGGGAAAATATAACCAATACTTCTTAACAATCAAAGAACACAAGCCTTATCCAATGTCGTTAATATCTATTTAGGATTGGTGAAATCTAATCTCTACTTCTTACTCAGTAATATTTTGTAGCTTGGGGCAATATTGCCTATATAAAGTTTAAAATTCCATTAATTTTTAACTAAAAAAATCATGATCGAACGTCAATGACATCAAAATTAGTTTAAATTAAAAATACATGCAATAAACATTATCATCCTGTAAAAATAAAAATATCATTAAAGATCCTAAAAATTACTAAATTAAAACAAAAACATCTAAATCATTAGGTTTCCTCCCAAAAAGCATTTTTTAATGTTTATAACTAGACATGGCACTCAAGCTCCTCACTCATCTAGGATCTCCAATTGAATGAGCTTGATTATCTTTTTTGCACAAAACTTAGAGTAATAGGATAGATGGTGTAGGTTTAGGATTTTTGTTCTCCTAATTCCTTTAAAAAAAGGGT
This sequence comes from Erythroxylum incrassatum, assembly GCA_026546855.1. Classification (NCBI taxonomy): domain Eukaryota; kingdom Viridiplantae; phylum Streptophyta; class Magnoliopsida; order Malpighiales; family Erythroxylaceae; genus Erythroxylum; species Erythroxylum incrassatum. Next base: position 18,717,530 of record JANVCL010000006.1, read on the forward strand.
CTATAATCCTCTCTTTCTAGCCTAAAAGCACACTCAACAAGGTTTGGATCCTCACTTTTTACCTTTAAATCATCCTTTTTTCATTAAGTCTAAAGATATATATTTTTACAAAAAGGTATTTATAAATAATTTTTGGTAATTCATCATACATAGTAGAATCAACAAGATCCATCTTATAACATATATCACCAAGAGCAAGAGGCCCTTTTAAACCTTTGAAGATGTTAAACTCCACCTTCTCCTTACCTAATCTAAATATCAACTTCCCCTTGGCCACATCAATTAATGACTCTCTGGTAGCCAAAATGGTCTCTATAAGTTGAAGGAAATGCCAGTATCATGGCTTATGTTTATTATTAAGAAATATGTAGGAAGTATTTGTTTCCTTACTTTAACCAATAGGTATTCCACTACCCCCAATTTGGCACCTAAAAGGCATATTAGTCAATTGGAGTGACATTGATGTAAGCTTTAGTTATCCTATTCCAATCTTCTAGAAAAGAGATAAAAGAATAATGTTAATACTTACACCAAAATCACATAAACATTTATGAACATGTAAATTGTTAAAATAATATGGAATAACAAAACACCATGGATCCTTAATTTTAAGGTAGTTTATTTTTAAAAATTTCACTAAAATTATTAGTTAAAGGTGTTGTAACATATTGTTTAAGTTTTTCTAGATTATTTGTTTTAAAAACTTTGCATATGATGACATTCAGGCTAATGCTTCAGCAAAGGGGAAGTTGATGTTTAACTTCTTGAAGATATCAAGGAATTTCTTCAAGTTGTCTTCATCCTTCCTCTTTCACAACCTTTAAGGGTTGGAATGAGAGAAACATAAGTTTGACTATATATCAAGGCTTCAGTTTAAGACTAACATTGGATGAAGCTGAGATAGGATGCTTCTTTTCTCTTTCCATTTTGCCTTTTTTTTACTTTTACTGTTGGACCCCGAATGTTTTCTTAGAATTTAGAACTATTTAATGAGAAATTTTTGGTGATTAGTCATGAGTAAAGAACAAACAAATGAAATTCTTGAATTAGAAATAATAGACAAGAGTAAAGTAGTGAATGAGAAATGTGGATAGATTCATGTTTTGCCTTGGCGTTTTTGGTGGATAAGAGATTTTGAAATGGGAAGAATTAAGGTAAAAGTTAGAAGTAAAATAAAAGAAAAAATGGAGTTGAATATGTGTAGTAAAGTTTTGAAGGATATGTATATATGTGAATGTTCTGTTATTAGTGTTTATGATTAATCATGGAGTATAATTTCTTTATGGATGATATTGATTTGAAATGGAGTTGAAAATGGGGAGTAAAGGAAGTAGAAAAGGTGATATTGGTATGAGTTATGTTAAGGAAAGATTTTTTGAAACAAAATGGGTAGTTGATTTGGAAAATTTTCACTGAGCATGCTTTAGTCTTTTAGCAATAACTATTTATCTTTCCAACGGTATATAGGATGAGAATTTTGGACATTGGAGTTAAAAGTTATCTTTATAAGTGAAGATGCTCAGGTGTATAGATCGTATCGTCTGTGATAAAGTCATATCGTCAGTGAAGATGTATCTTCTGCTTTTTGGCTTCTTCTGCTTTTTGCTTTTTGCTTCTTCTTCTTTCTGCTTCTACTTTTTACTTCTTCTGCTTTCTGCTTCTTCTACTTTCTGCTTCTTCTACTTTTTACTTCTTCTATGTTTGACTCTCTGCTTCTTATGTTGACCGAAACTTCTTTTATGCACTATTCATCTAATCCTTTCGTCTAGTCAATTTTTGACCCTACAAATGATAGAATTTGTCTTTTAGGTCTTCATAAAAGTTGTAGATCTTGATTTCCTCTTTTAAACCATCTAATGAACACCTTAATATGATATCTTTAGGGAATGTTATAGCAATTTTTCCAATCATGTATCGTCTGATGATGTCATATCATCTAGTGATAATGTCATATCGTCTGGTCTATTTTTGACCCCTTATATGATAGAATTTATCTTCTCAACCTTCACATAAGTTGTAGATCTTGAAGTCATCTTTCAAACTGTTTAAAGAAAACCTTAATTTGATATCTGTAGGCAAAGTTATGGCAATTTTCCCAATCTTATACCGTCTAAAGATGTTATATCATCTAGTGATGATGTCATATTGTCTATCCTATTTTTGACCCTTTAGATGATTGAATTTGTCTTTGATGTCTTATGAAATTGTAGATCTTGATGTCCTCTTTCAAACCGTCTAAATAATACCTTAAGCTGATATTTGTAGGGAAAGTTATGGTAATTTTCCCAGTCTTGGATTGTCTGATGATGTCATATCATCTAGTGATGATGTCATATAGTCTGTCCTATTTTTGACCTCTCATATGATAGAATTTGTCTTCTAGGTCTTCATGAAAGTTGTAGATATTGAAGTCTTCTTTCAAACCACACAAGAATAATCTTGATCTAACATCTTTAGTTAAAGTTATGCCAGTTGTCCCAAGATACATTCAATATGATCTTAGATTAAAGTGAATCTTAGACTAATAGACTCTTAACACATTTATTTTTACATCCCCATGAAAGGTTATAGCTTTTGGTGTTGATTCAAAAACGATTATTTGAATTAAAATAAGGGTAATGATTGGAAGAGTATGAATTGGATGCTTTACTGAACATTGATCAAGTTAAAGTCAACAATATGTGGGTTTGTGGAGGTCCCTTCAAGAATGTCATATGCACGTTGATCAACTTAAAGGCTTCTCCTGCCTACCTGCTAGTGGCATGGAGCTCCTTCGTGGACTCCCTTAAGTCTACGACTACACAGGATCATTATGTGGAAATTGGTAGTGCGTTATGTTTATGGATCTAACCAGACCATTCTGATGTGCTTATATGTTTATGTTATGTGAACAAGTTTAATGCATTCATGTTTTGTAGTTTGAGATTTTGACTACATGATGAGGATTTTTAGAAACAAGGGCTTTATGAACTCGATGAGAATTTTCTATGACAAGTAACTGTTTTCAATGGTTATTACTTATTTTTCTGTTATAAACTATTACCCATGAGCTTTCAAGCTCACCCTTTTCTGTCCCATCTTCATGTGATAGCTAAGAGATCAAGTGATTAAGAGCCTAAGGGAATTGCTTCAAATTTTGCTATTTTGTATGTTTGTAATAAGCCTATGGTGTGGCTTTTGATATGTAAATAAACTTTTTCAAACTCTTCTGCTTTAGTAATGAAATGATTGATTGAATTAGTTTCAGTTGTGTATGATCATAATTGCCTTCTTTGTTCAAAGGGTTGAATTTTGTTTTGATGTTTGACTGTCGTGGGCACGTCACCTTTGTAAGATGATGCATAATAAGGGTTCATGGAAATAACCCTATAGGATAATATACTCACGTTTTATGACTCCGTAAGAGTTAGATTTATCCAACATTTGTGGTATCAAAGTAAGAGTTAGGTTTCAAAAACGGGATCCAACAGTTATGGTATCAGAGAAAGAAGATGAATAGATGATGGTTAAGGAGATTTATACGAATACGCTCATGTTTTATGATTTCGCAAGAGTTGGATTCTGAAATCAAACGGGAGATAACATATATGGTATCAAAGCCCAAAATTAGGATCTTATATGGGCAACTTTCAGAATATGTGTCAATTACAAAAGGGATTAATAAGAGTTAGGGCTAATAGAATTAGTGAGAAGAATAATGATCTGTCAAAATATGATAAAATGAAAGTTTGAGGATATTTAGAAATAAGAAATATTACATAGCCCGATATGTTAGACATATATATAGTAATTGTGATTATGCTAGTGAGTATGGCGACAAAATTTTGTTCTGGATATGTACTTAAATTAATATGGATGTTGCAAGGTTTTCATGAATTGACTGAGAAAGAAATAGAGACATAGGTGGAAATGAGAAGCTTTAAGGTGTACAAATAAAGAGGAATTGAAAGGTTGAATTAGGAATTGAAAATGATTGTTTAATTAGCATGATAAGAGTTATGATCTGGTATAAGATTGTGTTAGTGAATTTGATATCAAAATGTTAAGATGGCCATACGTTTATGCTTCTAAATTGGTTAAGAATGTACCAATGGAAAGTGAAACAAATGATAGTGATGTCTGTAGAAGTCCTCAAGGTTGTGTCGACCAGTTATTAGGAGCACCCAGTTGAGAATGTGGTTACATTGGTGAATATTGTGACTGAGTGCATACGAGATCTATATATATAGATATGGTGTAAGAGATGAATCAGAGTAACATGACGAAAGTATGATGTAGGTGATTATGCCAAAGAGATAACTACTATGGGGAAAATCATTCGAGAAAGGTAAGTCAATTAGGAAATTGAAAGAAACCCGATATTGCATTGGGAACCAGTTAAGATCATAGGATATTTGAATAAGCAAGTAAATCGAGCATTTTTTTGCTGAAATTAGTAGTTTAGAAGAAAATATTCGAGTGAAAGAGTTACTTGGGAGACTGAGGAAAGCATAAGATGGCGTTACCTCCATTTGTTTGATCACTTATGTAAGAATTTCGAGGAAAAAATTCTTTAAGGGACTGGGGGGAGGAATTGTTGGACCTCAAACGTTTTTTTAGAAGTTAGAACTATTGAATTAGAAATTTTTGGCGATTAGTTATGAGTAAAGAACAAATGAATGAAAATTCTTGAATTAGAAATGAAAGACGAGAGTAAATTAGTGAACGAGAAATGTGGATAGATTCATGTTTTGCTTTGGTGTTTTTGGTGGATAAGAGAATTTGAAATGGGAAAAATTAAGGTGAAAGTTAGAAGTAAAATGAAAGAAAAAATGGAGTTGAATATGTGTAGTAAGTTGTTGAAGGATATGTATATATGTGTATGTTCTGTTATTAGTGTTTATGATTAATCATAGACTATAATTTCTTTATAGATGATATTGATTTGAAATGGAGTTGAGAATGAGGAGTAAAGGAAGTAAAAAAGGTGATCTTGGTATGAGTTGTGTTAAGGAAAGATTTTTTGAAACAAAATGGGTAGTTGATTAGGAAAATGTTCACTAAGTATGCTTCAATATTTTAGCCACAACTTTTTCTCTAGTTATCCAAACGAGATGGTTCTTAATTTGTATTAAAATAGAAATATATGGCTACATTTCTTATGAATACATTGAATTTAAATTCGGTCTTTAAGAATCTCAAAATATGTCATGAAGTTGAGAATTGGGTGCAATATATTAGTGGAAGAATGTAAAGTTCATGTTCTAAATTTAGGGGAAATTCTAGATTGATCTAGATAGATTTAGACAAAGTTATCTTCTAGAATGTTGTAGGTATTTCTTTTATCTTTCCAACAGTATATAGTATGAGAATTTTGGACATTGGAGTTGAAAGGTATGGTCACTGTAAATGAAGATGCTTAGGAGTATAGATTGTATCATCTATGATGACGTTATATCGTCTGTGAAGATTTATCTTCTACTTTTTGGCTTCTTTTGCTTTTTGCTTCTTCTATTTTTTTCCTTCTTATGCTTTTTGATTCTTTTGCCTTTTGCTTCTTCTGGTTTCTGCTTCTTCTGCCTTCTGCTTCTTCTATGTTTGACCCTTTGCTTCTTATGTTGACCGAAACTTCTTCTGTGCACTGTTCGTCTGATCCTTTTGTTTGGTCCACTTTTGACCTAAAAATGATAGAATTTGCCTTCTAAGTCTGCATAAAAGTTGAAGATCTTAAAGTCCACTTTCAAACCATCTAAAGAACACCTTACTCCGATATCTCTAGGGAAAGTTATCGCAATTTTCCCAATCTTGTATTGTCTTATAATGTCATTTAGTCTAGTGACGATGTTATATCGTCTGGTCTATTTTTTACCCCTCAGATGATAGAATTTTTCTTCTAGGCCTTCATTTGATCTTGAATTCCTCTTTTAAACTATCCAAAGAACACCTTAATTCGATATCTATAAGGAAAGTTAAGGAAATTTTCCCAATCTTGTATTGTATGATGATGTCATATCGTCTGTCCTACTTTAGACCTTGTAGATGATCGAATTTGTCTTCTAGGTCTTCATGAAATTTGTAGACCTTGCAATCCTCTTTCAAACCATCTAAAGAACACCTTAATCTGATATTTGTAGGGAAAGTTATGACAAATTTTCCAATCTTGAATTGTCTGATGATGTCATATAGTCTGTCCTATTTTTGACCCCTAGATGATAGAATTTATCTTCTAAGTCTTCACTAAAGTTATAGGTCTGGAATTCTTCTTTCAAACAATCTAAGAATGATCTTGATCCAACATCTTTAGTGAAAGTTATGCTAATTTTCCCAAGATAGGTTCAATATGATTGAGGGCCAAATCTTGTTTGATTCTTTTGGACATAATTTTGTTATTCGACCTTCAATTGAAGTGAATCTTGGACCAATAGACTCCTATTTCTTTTTATGTCTCCATGAAAGGTTATAGCTTTTGGCGTTGATTCAGAAAAGATTATTTGAATCAAAGTAAGGGTATTGATTGGAAGAGTATGAATTGGATGTTTTATTGAACATACTTCGATATTTTGATGATTTCTGGATCGTAGACCTCCGAATAAGATGATTCTTATTTCAAAAATAACTAGAGACATAGAGCTACAAATTGTCTGAAGGAAGTGAATTGTAAATCAGTCCCTAAGACTTTCAATTTTTGGATAGAAGTTGGGTATAGTGTGTTGTTTCAATATAAGAACAGTTAGAAAATGTTTGGGGCAATACTTTCAGATTTCTGAGCCAAATGGATTGATTTTAGTGTCATTAGAAACTTAGGACAATGGGGAAATTTTTTCTAGAAGAAAGTGTGATGTCAGAATGTTCAAGGGTACTGTTGGCAAGACAATTAAGCATAAATGGAAGGGTGAATGGGACTTATTGGACTCATTAAGGGCATAAAAGGGAGAAGAAATTGCGGTCTTGCATTTTAAGAAGAGAGAAGAACGAAAATTGAAGAGAAAAAGAGAGAGTGTCATGAAGAAGAGAGAGAAATATGAAGAAAAGAAGAGAAGGAGAGGAAGAAGAGAAAACAAGCTAAGGTTTCAGTTGTGTTAGCCTTCAAGAGAGATTTTGAGGTTGTTCAAAAAGGGAAAAAGGTAGAGAAAGAGAAGAGCTTCCTTTTGAGCTAAAGATCCCTTCATTTGGTGAAGAATGAAGGTAAGATCCTTTTGAATCTTTTGGATTTTTCAAAGGATTTTAGTACATGGAGTTTAGAAAATGCTTCGGTTTAAGTATGCTAGAATCAATTTTAGTGATTGTGCTTTGAGGGATCTTTTAATTGAAAACCCTATTGAGTGGGATTTTTGTTATTGTATAAAGGGATGAAAAGAGATAAGAGGAACAAGAGAAGAGGTATTTTGAGCAAGTCTATAAGCAAGGAAATCAAGGTGGGAACATGTTTATAATAGAGTAAATAAGCCACTAGTGTTTTCTTAGAATCAAGAAAGTTTAATGTTTCCAATTGCATCAAAAGTGTGGCATTTATTGCTTTTGCATGTTTTGACAATGTGCTACATGTTTTGTATATGAATTTTGTTATTGAGTTATGAAATGAAAAATAGAAATGATTTTGAAAGGATATCAAGTTTACGAAATCAAGTTTCAAAAAAGTGCCATTTTGGGCAACAAGTTTACAAGTTATGAAATATGTGTTATGTGGGTTTGTGGTGGTCCCTTCAAGAATGTCATGTGCACGTTGACCAAGTTAAAAGCTTCTCCCGCCTACCCGCTGGTCATGGACTCCCTCAAGCATACGACTACACAGGACTATTATGTGGAAATGTGTAGTGCGTCATGTTTATGGATCTACCTAAACCATTCTGATGAGCTTATGTGTTTATGTTATGTGAACAAGTTTGATGCATTCATGTTTTGTAGTTTGAGATTTTGACTACATGATGAGGATTTTTAGAAACAAGTGCTTTATGAACTCAATGAGAATTTTCTATGACAAGTAACTGTTTCCAATGGTTTTTGCTTATTTTTTCCATTATAAACTGTTACCCACGAGCTTTCAAGCTCATCCCCCTTTTTGTCCCATCTTTAGGTGATAGCTAAGAGATCAAGAGCCTAAGGGAATTGCTTCAAATTTTGCTATTTTGTATGTTTGTAATAAGCCAATGGTGTGGCTTTTGATATGTAAATAACGTTTTTCAAACTCTTCTGCTTTAGTAATGAAATGGTAGATTGAATTAGTTTCGATTGTGTATGATCATAATTGCCTTATTTGTTGAAATGGTTGAGTTTTGTTTTGATGTTTGAATGTTATAGGCACACCACCCTTGTGGGATGATGCCTAATAAGGGTTCATGGAAATAACCCTATAGGATAATATACTCATGTTTTATGACTCCGTAAGAGTTGGATTTATCCAACATTTGTGGTATCAGAACAAGAGTTGGGTTCCGGAAATGGGAGCCAACAGTTATGGTATTAAAGAAAGAAGATGAATCGATGATGGTTAAGGAGATTTCATGGGAATACGCTCACGTTTCATGATTTCGCAAGAGTTGGATTTCGGAATCAAGCGGGAGCCAACATTTACACTTCCTTTTCTTTATCAATTATTGCATCAAGTGTTTTAGTACTCCTCAATGTGATGGCTGAAACTTAATATTTTAGGTTTATGTCAAGAAACTTGCCTCATCGTTTTTCACCTACCATCTTAGCTATTCTGTTCACTTGCACGTCTAAGTTGTGAATAGATGTATAATTTGACTACACCATCTTTTTAAGACAACCCACATGAGATTCAAAGTTTCCCCAAATTAAACAATTTTATATTGATGGAAGATATATATCACTTAGGCATCTCTTCCATCCCTTTTACATGTGAATATGGTGGTTATTAAAATAAAGGTCCTATATTGGAACCTAGATGGTCTCACAGGTCTACCTGCTTTAAATCATTACTCCTTCTAAGAGAAATTGGGGTGATTTTTAAGTTTAGGTTTGTAATTATTAGAGAAAGTATCATTTTTAGCCCTTATTTTTCACTTTTAAGTAGCCATATAGTTTGCATATTATATTAATTTTAATTTTAATTGATAAGTGTTTAATTTATTATGCAATGATTCCATAACACTTAGTATTTAGTGATATAAAATGCTTAAGACATTCATTTTATTTTATATTTGGTTTTAGATACAATTTAGAGGCGAAAGAGCTAGAGTCAAAAGCACTATATTTGAGCCATCTTCTTGAGATTCGCGCTCACTTGTCTTCGTGGAGCAACAAGGAAAAAGATTAGAGTGAGAGGAGACAAGAAAATGCATGAAGATGAAGTGTATACATTACAGAAAATCAAGGAAAGGCATAACATCTCAACTCACGACCATGACAGGGTGTGAGCATGTTAGTCACGCCCGTGACTTAATTGTCATGGATGTGACACTTCTTGCACATCCATCACTGATTTTTCATGGGTGTGACACCACGATGCACTCCCATGAATCATATGCATGCCCATGAGTTATTCATGCATGCCCGTGAAATGGTGCCAGCTCACTCGAAAACCTAGTTTTGAGTATAAACAGATTGCTTTAATGGAAGAAATGATATGAAAGGTTGGATAAAATGATTAAGGGTATCAAGAGCCAACAAATGGCCAGAACTCTCATCCTTTGGAGACCCGTAGAGGGATAGGCTTTCTAGACCTGATTCGGAGGCTATATCAACGTCATAGAACCCAGTTAAACATATCTTTCATTGTTTTTATTTTCCTTTCGCTCTTTAGGGATTGATTATGTTATCCTCTGCTTATGGGTTTAGGTTTTCATGCATGAATGATCTTTATTTTCATTATCATTAGATTGTTTGTGTGGAAACCTTTTCTGGAATTTTAATATAATTCATAATTGTTATGTTAAGATTCATTTGTGGCAACTAATGGTTTGTAATAATTAGGGATACCATAACCTAAGTTAAATGACCTAAGTATATATGGTTGTTTCCTTGATTAATTTGTTTTCCTAATTCATAATGTGGTTTTCCAATTAAATCTAGAGATTGTATCATAGGTTGTCTAATAACTAGCTTTAATTAAAGAGCATCTCTTAACTAAACATGACCTAAAGGGAAATTGGGGTTAACAGGTATTGTTGTTAACCTATTATTAATAGTTGCTAGGAAAGGTATGAGAACAATAATTTAATAAATTATTTTTTAATTGTGTATAGGCCAAGATTGAATCGATGACCAAATCCTTAACGTATTCGTTACTTTTATGTTGTTTGAATTAATTTGCTTCTGTTAGTTTAGTTTCATTTTCTTGTTTGACACCAAACTAAGCCCCCCAAACCTAAACACCAATTATTTTCACAAAAAAGCTAACCAAAAATTCTTTATGGGATTGAACTAGACTCATCACTGCTATAGTTGTAGGTATAGTTATTTTGAGTAATGTTATTATGCGCTACATCAATTATTGGTTTCTTTTCAATTATTTCATGATCTTTTCACTTTTTGTTTGTCAAAAAAAATCATGGACAAAAGTAATTCTCTTTATAACTCATTTTCCCAATCTTATAGCCAAGTTTGGAATGATCATACTAACTTTAGTTATGGATAGGATAATTAACAAAATTAATTTTAAGACTAATCATTCACCTTTACATAGCAGATTGGAGAAATTAAACGAAGAAGAAAAAATTGAAGCAACATTCGAGATATTTCCAGAGTGCATAGACTCAAAATAGATTGGAAATTTGAAGATAGGGAAGCCAACATATGTGGATGATCATCAACTTAGGCCCTATCATGAAGAACCTTATATGGAGGAAGCACATGTGACACTTGAAGATCATAATTTTTTCAAGTGAGGAGAAAAAGGAGTGGAGTCAATGACAATAAACAAAGGTCCTGCTTGAGAGGCAACCTAAGGGAAGTTAATTTCTTTTCCTTTACATTTTCACATTTCTTTCTCATATGCATATGTGTTTTTAAGTTTGTTTGTTTCTTACTTTTTTTAAGTTTGTTTGTTTCTTACTTGTTTTTAAGTTTTCAATAAAAAAAGAGAGAGAATCAAACAAATAGACAAACATTTCCTAATTTTTTATTGCTTCTAGGACTATATAGTTATAGTTAGAGTGTGAATTGACTAGAAGAATCCATGACAAATTTAGCATGTACTTTTACTCTTGTGATTGGTCAATGTGCATTATCTTTAGAAGAGTAGTGACTAATGACAAACAAAAGCTAGTGAGATTTTGAGACTTATTAGACTGACACATCCATATCAGTCTCATTGTCCTTTGTTTATGTATGACCTTTATGATATGTTCATCCTGACTTTGCTTTGATTTTATATTCAAGACCACATTTTTATCACACACATTAACGTGAAAATGATATAGGCATTCGTTTTTCTTTATAAACAACATTAGCTAAATAGCATATGCCTTGATGTGAAATTTTCCTTTGTTAAGCCCCCTAGAGCTTTATTAGCCGTTCTTTTTGTACTAACCACATTACATGCTATTAAACTTAACCAAATGTCAAACTCAAGCCATAAAGCTAGTGGAGCATTTATTGATTGTTGATGATTATGGATGTACAAAAGTTCATACAGGGTGTGTATATATATGGGATGGTTATAATTATTGGGATGACATTTTATGTCTTATCAAAGAAATTCCCATGTTGATGTAGCTTCTTTCAATTTTTAAACGAAAAGAAATTGAAAGAAAAAGAGAACAGGAAAAGGAAAGAAAATGGGAATGGAAAAGGAAAAGGGAAAGAAAAAGAAAAAGAAAAAACAGAAAAAATGTTTGAATAAAAGTATCTAGGAGGAAATGAATATGTTTTGCAAAGTTAATTATGATTAGTCTTCCCTCCTAAAGATATATTGAATGGGTAATTTGAATATGATACATATCCGGTAGATGCTTTGGAAGGATCACTCCTTATAGTTTAAATGTATTGTTATCATCAATTTTTATGAGTGATTCCTTCTAATTGGTTATTCTTCTTGTGGTTTATAGTGTGAGAGTTGAATTTGAGCTAGAAAATATAGTTTTTGCATTCATCATTATTGTTGCTCACAATTGTGAATGAATGTTGGGTTTTACGCTTGATGGTATTTTGAGTGTTTTTCTTATTTCACTAGCTTTGATGGCTTTGATTCTACACTATCCAAATACATCTCACCTTACCCTTGCCCATATTACAACCTTAAAAGTCCTTTGATTCATGAGTATGCATGTGGACCTTAGTGGTGGAGAAATGAATTGATTTTCAAAGTTGTGGAAAGTCATGATCATGAATGATATTTGAGTGTAATCATGAATATATCTTATTTAAACACATTTTTTTCTAAGTCTATCTTTAGATTGCTCAATTTCTAAAGGTGATGAATGTCGATTGATCATGAGTAGAAGCATTGAATGTTGAGTTCTTGCTATGGTTTTTGAAAATTATTCATTTTTCTTATCAATATATATTCTTAAGAAATATAGGAAATGAGTCAATGTTTTGGGATTGTAACTTTAATTTAGTCGTTTTTTCGGAGGACGGTCAAAATCTAAATGAGGGGGAAATTGATATGTGCTGAATTGATTATGTATTTATTCCATAACACTTAGTGTTTAATGATATGAAATGCTTAAGACATTCATTTTAGTTCATATTTTATTTTAGGTACAATTTGGAAGTGAAAGAGCTAAAGTGAGTCGAAATAACTATATTGGAGTCATCTTCTTCAGATTCACACTCACTTGTCTTCATGGAACAAGAAGGAGAAGGATAGCAAGAGGAGACAAGAAAATGCATAAAGATGAAGAGTATACATTGCAGAAAATCAAGGGAAGGCATAACATCACAACTCACAACCATAACATAAAAATCATGAGCGTGACACTTTATGCACACCTATGACTGATTCATTATGGGCCTGACACCACCATGCACACCCATGTCTCATATGTATGCCCGTTATTCATTCATACACGCCCATAAAATGCTACCATCTCACCCAAAAACCTAGTTTTGAGTATAAATACATCGTTTTGACAGCAAAAATGATATGAAAGGTTAGAGAAAATGATTTAGGGGTTTCGGGAGATGACAAAGGAGCAGAGCTCTCATCCTTTGGAGAGTCATAGAGGGATAGGCTTTCTCGATTCACGTTAAATAAGATATCGACGCCGAAGAACTTGGTTAAGCATATCTTTCATTGTTTTTGTTGTTCTTCTCTCTTTAGGGATTGATTATGTTATCCTCTACTTATGGATTTAGGTTTCCATGTATAAATGATCTTTATTCTCGTTATCATTAGATTGTTTATGTAGAAACCATTGCTAGAATTTTAATATAATCTGTAATTATTATATTAAGATTCATTTATGATAACTAATGGTTTGTAATAATTAGGAATAACATAACCTAGGTTAAATGAACCAAGTATATATGGTTGTTATCTTGATTAATTTGTTTTCCTAATTTGTAATGCAGTTGTCCAATGAAATCTAGAGATAGTATCCTAGGTTGTTCAGTAGGTAGGTTTAATTAACGAGCGTCTCTTAATTAAATAAGACCTAAGGGAAAATTGAGGCTAACAGAGCTTGTTGTTAACCTACGATTAATAGTTACTAGGGAAGGTATAAGAACAACAATTCAATGAATTATGTTTAATTATGTGTAGGTCGAGATTGAACCGATGACTAGCTCCCTAACGCATTCATCAATTTTCATCATTTTTATTGTCACGACCTGGTACTACATCAGGCCCATGACAACCGCCGTATACCCGGGCTAAGGACACTCACGGTTTCCTTTACCCGACTATACAAGGCTAACAGAACATCTTTCCTTTTTTTTTTTAATTTGGGCAGCACAACGGCTGTATTTTAAAAATCTCAAAACCCAATCAAATACCTACAAACAATTTTAAACACACTTTTACCAGAACTTTAGGACTTTAAAGTCCACTCAAAGCAATCGCAACAACAATATCAAAATTTCATACATAACGTCTTTTACAACAACAAAACAGTCAAGAGTTAAATTTATATAATCATAAAGCATATCAAAATAATCAATCTAATAAAAATAGTAAAAAGGTTCATGAGCCACTATTGCAACTAAAGTACCAAATAGAAACTACCCACGTGTGGTAATACCTGAAAAATGTTAAAAGACCGCACGATCCACTCAGAGCTTCAACCTCACCAAAATTAACCTGCATGGTTGGAAGGAGAAGGAGGTGAGTATACTATGTACTCATTGAGCAAGAAAAATATATATCGCAAATAGAACTCGATACACACTAAGACGGTATAAATAACCTATGAGGTGAACATACATTACATAGAAACACATAGGCCTAGCCTATGACTCAACATATACTAGTTAGGAACCACATTGGCCTAGCCTATTAATCACTCATCAGGTGAACATAGGTTCCAATTCCAGTAAACATAAGCAGAAAGACATCATATATATAAATCAAATCTCGTCAGAAAACAAATATCATAATAAGCCAAAACAATCATGTGTGTCACCACTAGTCGACCAAACTAATGTGCACACCTACTGATTTTCGGTGTTGGCTCGACTTTCATTTGTGGTGAGTCCTGAATATAGTCGACAAGAGCATCATAACCATAGGTGATGACCTCGACGATGTCCAAACCCTAGATGTGGAACCACCTGCAAATCCCGTAGAAAAGTGTCAATATGGGGACTTGATTTTCATGTACAAGTGTCAAGGGTACGGGGTCGCTTAATCTCTTATGCCCAGCACATAATTGGCCAATCATTTCCTCACCATTCAAAAAATCATATATAAAAATTAAGTACAAAAATCAAGTAAGGCACCATGCCTTTATTTATCGGTCCAACCGATAAAATGAAACCG
>JANVCL010000006.1:18732489-18757658 GCA_026546855.1 Erythroxylum incrassatum
CGGACATGGGCTAGGCAAAGTGTCCTAAACCTTCTTCCAAGCCTCTGCAATGCCTTCAATCATCAAATCATAATGTCAATTTAACTTCTAATATATCACATCAAAAACATCCATCTTGTATCTAAATTATATTTCTTTTCATTTCAAATTCCATAATTCTCCTTTCTTTACACTTGAATAATTGTCAATAAATTCCCTCTTAATAGTTCTAGCTTTCATAAAAGGTTCGGGGCCCAATAAGAAGCGCACCTGCTACCACCTCAGAGAAGTCTTAGGCCTCTTGCCTAGTCATGACATAGACCCTGGCTTGGGACTGCGGTCGGCTTCCCCGCCCCTCAGTCTTCACAACAGAACCTCAACTCTACCTCGGCCCCTCTGTCCAGACCCACCACTTTGGCTCTGCTGTACTGTGGTGTTACTCCCAGATCGCCCACTAACAGAAGACTGAGCTCCTAAAGTAGTCGGGCAATCTCTGATCTGATGGTCCATGAAGCCGCATTTAAGGCAAGCTCTAGTCAGGCGCCAACACTCACCACTATGCCTCTTCTCGTAGTGCTCACAAACTGTAACCTGAGTCTGTCCTGTACCCCTTCCACTGCCACTGCCAATTTGTACAAACCTTCGTCTCTGCCTAAATCTGGACTGCCTGGATCCACCTGCTGATCTGAAGGCTCTGTTCTGGTGCTTACTGAAACTCCTGCCAGAACTGCCCTAACTGTCACTAGATCTCTTTCCTCTGGATCCCTGGCCAGTCTCAGCCTGACTCTCCCTCATCAGTTGTTCGATTCTCACTGAAGCAGCTCTTAACTCAATAAAAGTACCCATATCAGATCTTACCAACCTGGTTCGGATCTCCATATTCAAGCCTTTCTCAAACCTCCAACACTTATCTGCTTCAGTAGGAATCAAAACAGTAGCATAACCCATTAGTTCATTAAATATCACCTCATATTTTGCCGCTAACATCTTGCCCTGCTTCAACTCCAGAAACTCCTGCATCTTCATATCTAGATAAATCTTGGGCATGTAATTGTCCTTGAAAACCCTCAGAAAATCCTCCCACTTTAATAGGCAAGGCCTGGTCGTACTGCCCTGGAAAATCTTCCACCACTAATAAGCTGAGCCTTGCAGGAGAGACACTGCATAATTGAACTTCTCATCAGGCTCGCAGTCCATCTGATCGAAGACTCTCTCAGTCCTCTCAAGCCATCCCTCGGCTTCAACAGGGTCTGTGCTGCCATAGAAGTCCACAGCTCCTTGCTTACGCAACCTATCATACCTCCTCTCCCTCCTCTCGGGAACCCTAGGAGGTAACTCCTTAAATAGAGGCACCGAAGACTCCCTATTGGCTCCGACTGATCCTTGGTCAGCTGGTTGATCAACTTGATCACCTAAGGCGGATGACCTATAACAAACAATAATTTCGATCAGTTTTCTGCATTGCTCAAAATAATTCATGCCTAAACATTCTATATGTCCCAATAGATGCCAACCATTCTCTGATACGACCTAAATGTAGCAGCCCCTTATCGCAGGGTACACACCGGGACGCCCGCAGGTCATTTCGGTATATAACCTACGATAAGGGTGAGCTACGAACAATCACTACAAACACTTCACATAGCATCATAATAAAACATCAATATAAAAATCACAATGTCTTTGAAACCAAAATTTTCCTCATTTCATTTCATCAAAATCAGAAGTTTATACACTTGTCATCCTTTACTGTTTGTACATCAGTCCAAAAACCTAGTACAAAAATGCTACTTGAAAGAGGAAAAACATCAGATCTATCTAGGCTATCCCAAAAGTCCCAACTGACCGACCTGTGAGCCATGACTTCTCTCGGCAAAACAATCTACACGGCTAGAAAAGTCTCTTTGAAGCTAGGAGTCTACTCTCAGTCCTGAAAGCCTAAAAAATAATTGCAAATTCTGGGTGAGTTTTGCGAACTCAACCATCATCGATGGTGATATTCGAGTCCGTGTCCAAAATTCATAACTTCCTATCCCATTGTCCAAAAATTCCATGCTTTATATCAATGGAAAGACCAGAAAACATTCTACAATTCTCATGAAGAACTTAGAAGCAAATTCTACCTCTAATTAGATCAAAATCCCACATGAATGTTGCTGCCCTGTTTCATATTGTTAAAAATCACCTAAACCATAAGCAAAATTCAAACACTCATTACTATCAACTCCAATGTCAAAAAATAACAAATTTCATGGAGATAGAAAGCTATCAAGAAGAGCTACAACTTTCATGAAGACCATTTTAGCAAAATCAGCCTAAATCAACCTAGAAAAATTCCCAAAGTTTCAAATCACAAAATCTCGAGTTACTGTTCATTCTGCACATTTTGACCCTTTCAAGGTAAAATTTAAAACTCTTCAAACCACAATTAAGCATCACTTCCTTCACAAGAAATGTAGCTAAATGCTTCAAGTTTAATTCAAGCCAAACCTCATCTTCATTGCATAACCACATAAAAAGTTATGGCAAAAACATTGAAACATATACAAGTCAAATTTTTCAGATTTTCAACCTACCTTAAATCCTATCACTTCCAAAGGTAGTGGTATTCCCATTGCATACCACTACCATATATGACCATCTTCTTCCAAAGGTGGTAGGGATGAATATTTGGTGAGAATGAAAGAGAGGTAGGTGAAAGATGATATAAAACTCCATGTTGATGGGTGGGTTATGAGAATATCATGAGTGGAGTAGAAAAAGATGGAAACAAAAATCAAAGAAGATGAAGAGAGGAAGTAAGTATCGTGAATGGACAATAAAAGACCATGAAATGGTCTTTAATTAGGTTAAATTTGATAGTGGATGTCACATGTCATCTTTTTGTGGTCTCTAATTAGCTCTTTTAAAGAGCTAGTCCATTTATCTCCAATTTCTACTCCAATTGTCTCCTGATTTTTAATGACACTCGTCAACAATTTCTAAAGTCATTTATAAGAATTTCCATTACCATTGGATAGTAATTTCTACTACCATTTATCAATTAGTCTGCCTCTTGGCATTTTTCCTAGTCCAAAAATTACCCCGAATTTTGCAGAAAAATTTTCTAAAATTCTCCAAAAATTCTAAAACAACAAATTCACTCTCCAAATCAATTTTCAATACCAAATTCACAATTCTCAATAACAATTACATTTATTAACAATTATACCCGGAATGTCAATGAATGCATGTACAATTATTGTTATGTGCAAATATTCACTATTCATGTGCATGTACACCTTTTGTAATGCATGAGCATGAAATGTATTTTCCTAATTTCTCTTATTGATCTCACATGTACCAAATTTCTAGGGTTCAAACCCTTTATAGGGGAGCGGGAAGTTACAGCTTGGCTGGGCCAAGGCTCAAAGCGGACAATATCTGTAAGCGGGTGATCTGGGATGTTACATTTCCAAAGTAACTTTATGATTGGAGAAGTAATTACTAAGAAACCTTTGACAAAGCACATTTTGAGAATTGCCTCAATTTTATTGTGATCTACCCTGGTACCTTTTGAAGAGATGACGTGCCCAAAGAAAGAAACTTCCTTTAGCTAAAAATCACATTTGCTCAATTCGGCAAATAACTACTTATCTCTTAAAGTCTATAGCACAATTCTCAAGCATGTTTCTCTTCATTCCTCGAATAGACCAATATATCATCTATGAACACCACAACAACTTGGTCCAAGTAGAGTCGAACACCCTTATTCATCAAATCTATGAAAGCAATCGATGCATTAGTTAGCTCGAAGGGTATTATAGGAACTCATAGTGGCCATATCGGGTCCTTAATGCAACTTTTGGAACATCTACATCTTTTACTCGAAGTTGGTAATAACTCGATCGCAAATCAATATTGGAGAATGCTCTTGCACCTTTCAACTAATCAAACAAATCTTATGTTTTGGGCAATGGGTTCTTATTCTTTACAATCACCTTGTTCAACTATCTATAGTTGATACATATTTGTAGGTGATATTTTTATTTTTTACTAATAAGATTGGTGCTCCCTACGATGACACACAAGGCCAGATAAAGCCCTTGTCTAAAAGTTCCTATAACTGAATCTTCAACTCTTTTAACTCTATAGGAGCCATACTACAAGGTTCCCTTGAAATAGGAGCAATACTAGATATAATTTCAATAGATAATTCTACCTCCCTTTTACGTGGCAAACCTGGTAATTCTTTTAGAAACATGTTTAAGTTCACCTTCTCCTTTTTTTAATCAAAAACGAAAGCCAAATACGCCTCACAACCTTTTTTAATAAATTTTCTTGCTTGCATGGCTGATAACACATTAGTCAAAAGATTAGACTGAATACTATACACAACTGTTTTTAAAACATCAAAACCTTTGAGCACAGCTATTTTCAACCCACAATCAACTATAGATTGGTGTTTGGACAACCAATCCATGCCTAACATCAAGTCTAATTCATGGAAGGATCAGATCAACAGTAAACTTCTTCCTATTAATCATAATAGGGCAATCTCTCTACACTATATTCACATATACACTATGGCTTAGTAGACTAGTCACATATACATCATAGACTAGTCGATCTAGTGATAAAGTCCTATCACACACTCCCCCAATGCAAATGTATGAATGAGTGGAACCAAGATATAACAATGCATGCATATCAAGATCAAAGAGAGATAAGGTACCAACTATAACTTCTGGCGCATCATGTTCCTCACAAGCCTTCATAACTTATGCCCATGTTTGAACGGCTGATGATGTAAGATGATCAATAGATTCAGAACTGTGCTCAGAGTGGCGCTAGTTTGGCCTGGTCCACCTCTACCTCTATCTCGTCCTCTAGATGCAATATGTGCATTGGATGCCCCTTTTCTCTCCTAAGATGCTCTACTCTGTCCCGAGCCTTGTGGAAAATTAGCCATCAAGTGATCTGTAACCCCACATTTAAAGTAAGTCCCAGTCAACCACCTACATGTGTGTTAATGCCTCCTGGTACAGTGTGGGCACTCTAGCGGTCCATCTAGCTGAAAAGCTTCTACTAGTATTAGATGTTGCAAGCTACCCCTGACGTCTTCTTTTAGTAGCTGAGTTATAGACTAACTCTATTGGGGACGCACCCTACGAGTCTCAAGTTCTCTTACTTGAAGATGAGCTACCTGTAAAGAAACTCCTCCTTTGTGCCCTTTCTCTCTTAGCTATCACTTACTTCTCTACTCTAATAGTTGCTTCAACCAGTTGATAGTAGCTCACATGTTGTAGAGAAGCTACTGTCACCAAATACTCTTTGATAGAATCATTCAATCCATCCTCAACTTGTCAACATCGAAAGGCCTCTGTCAAAACAAGCTTTAGAGCGTACCTTTTGAACCGACTGAACTCCTTTTCATTCTTAGCCATAGATATGTTTCTTTGTCTTATATTTAGGAATTGCTTCCATTGAGCTGCTTTATAAGCTTCTATGACATACTTCTTTTTGAATTTTTGGGTAAAGAACTCTCAAGTCAAGGGATTAGGCAGGTGAGGATATAGTATAACTAATTTCCACCAATCATCGGTTGCATCTTGTAGGAGAGAGACAACAAAGGTAACCATTTCTTCGAGTGGACACCTGATCTCATTTAAAACCCTCTGTGTCCACTCTAACCAGTATTCTACTTTATTTGATTCTTTTAGAGTGACGCCCACAAATTCTTCCACCTCATGCTTTCTCAAAGCTTCTATAGGTTCTTTAGGCATGTTCATTCTATCCATCAATCTTAGCATGTCATGGGAGAGCTTTAGAAACATCTCCCCAGGTACTGATGGTATCAGTATTTCATTCCTTGGAAGTTTACGAGGACCCGAAATGGATTAATCTCTCCCTACCACACTATCAATTAACTCCTCCTCAACTTCATAAGGGATTTTCAACTTAAAGGGCCTTAGCCTTTTAACCTTAAGTGATCTTCCCATTTTTCCCTTATACATTTTTACTTCTTCAATTTAACTTACACCATTCTATACTCTAACTTAAGCTTATTTTTTCCATTTAATACTTCTTATTCCATCAATCTAAGAAATAAATTCCCCAATCATTGACATGTTAATTAAACTCCAAACAAAACAATAAATCAATCAAAACCTCAAAAAATTAAATTGAAATCATGCTTAGTCAATAAGAAAAGAACTTGGGGGCCAACATATGGAGACATAATAGTCTTGAAATGAAGACACCCTTAATGTCAAACTGTAGCAGCTGCATTGTAACCTTATAGGCATGTCTATCTATCACCACTAAGACAATAGAGCAGGCACTGTAAGATTTCCTTTAACCACTTGCCCGCTTCATAATTCATCATATGATATTCACTTGAAGTCATAAAATTTGTATTGAAGTGCATACTACACACATATGAGTAATAAATATGTGTGAACATTATCTATATACATGTAAATTGTCTTTAGCATGCATTATGCTCACTCTTAAGTTCCAATATTTAATCATCCAATTCACATGTGGTAAGCCCTATTTCATTTATTTCTAGGTGTTTGAAAAGTTTCATACACATTTAAAAAGGTTTGGATAAGAGGCAATAAAAAATCAAAAATGAAAACAAGGTTACAGTAATGACAGAAGACCCTTCTCCAGGGTCATAATCGTGTCTATATTGTCACAATCATGATAGATGAGTTTTTTTATGGGTCACAATCTTATACCCATGTCACAATTATGAAAGAATATCTAGATGTTGTGCCACGATCGTGATTCATGCCTCTACTTGTTCGATAATATTCATATAGAAAACGTTCGAATTAAGTTTTAACGTCTTTTATAAATTTTTTCCCATAAGTCTTTCTTTGGAAAAGAACCTAAAATCAAGCCATTTAGACTTCTAAATCACGAGATATAGACTAAACATCACAAGCTACTCCAAAACAGGGGTAGCATCGGATCACCAATTTCAATCTCAATTTCTAATGTCATAAAGCTAGAATTAAGTCAGAGTCTCTTCTAAATATTTCTATTTCTATGTCTTAGGTTTCATATGTGACTCAAATCACCCAATTTAGATGTCTATAGGCTGAGTTATGACCTAAACAATGTAACTGGATCAAACAAACCTAACACAAAATTCCACTACATGATACTCTCTTGTCATATTCAACTAATTTCATACTAGGTAACACCAAAATAACACCAAAACACCATCCCACATCCAAATGAGTCTTTTTATCCATTCAAACATAAACAGAAAGAGAACTCAAACTAAGTGTAGTCCTAAACCTTAAAATTGGCAAGTAGTTTTTCTAATGCCTTTCCTTCCCTTCTTCTTTGGCTTTGCTTGACTCACCAGCTAGAAACACTACAAATACATATACCAATCCCAATTCCAAACTTATAATTCCAATTCTTCATAACCAAAGCAAGAAAAGATAAAGACGAAGAGAAAACCACTAACTTTTACCTTGATTTCTACCTAAGATTAGCTTGATTCCTTACATGCAAAATGATAGGATGAAGAAGATGAAGTGGAGAGAAAATGGGAAAGGAAAAAATCTGGAATCCAAACCCTAAAATGACATCCCTATCTTCTCTCCATGTGCCCATTTCATGCACTTTCAAGACTTACACACATGCTTAATTCCTACTGGACACATATGCTTTATTCTTATTGGTCACACATGCTTTAATCCAATTAGTCCATGTGTTGACTTTAGGAAAATTGCTCATTGTTCCTTCTTCTTCCTTTAATTCCCACATTGCCCTATACTCTCATTAATTAATTTCATCCTCATCCATATTTCACGTCTACGTATTTATGTCCATGCTAAAATAAACAAATTACCCATTTACCCATGTCTTGTACATTAAGTACCATTATGTCTCTTACTATGCTTAGATGCTCTTAATTCGATATTTTCACTTCTTAATATACCCTAGACATACTATAATACTTCTAGAGTATATGTTAGGGCATTACAAAGACACTCTCATTAGGTATTCACTAAAAAAAGAACATCCTTTTCTTAAATACAAGCACATGTTGAATCCAATTAGGGAAAATGAAACTAAAGAATATCCTTACAAATAAAGAGGATTTCTTATTCTTTAAATTCAGTTATGAATTAGATATCAAGAAGAATGTGGAGTTAGGACCTTGACATTAATGGAAAGACTGTCCTTCTCAAAGATACAAACTAGTTATAGTCATTAACAAACCAAAATTTAAACATATACTTATAATGGTTAACTGTAATAATATTCTATTGGAATATTGGTCAATTATTGGTTTGAGCTATTTATCCAAGTTCGTAAAAAGATCAATAAGCATGGTTAAACATAATGTTAGTATCAAGAGAATAGGTTATGCAAGGCTATGTCTCGATATTCAGATGCAAAGAGAATTACTCGATAGTTTAAAGTCAAAGAGGTTAATTGATGATGAGAGACATGTCAAAATTAAAATATTTATTAATTATTAGTTTATACCATCTAAGCGACACTAAAAAATGCCTAAAAATCAACAGGAAAATTATTTGTTATTGGTGATTACAACGAAGTGATGTGATTAGATTCAGGTTTAATGTACCCTCTATTGTTTCCCAAGATGATGTAGATACTACTTTGCCTAAATTTAATACCAAATCGGTAGCTACCCTGATATTTTTCAATTTAACACATTTACTAAAAATATTCTTTTAGAAGAGGCTAGACAAACTCGACAATCTCCAAAATTTCAAACTTTGGAAGATCAAGTCACAAGCTTCAAATATAACAATCTATCATTAAAACTCAGAAATATTGAGGCACATTGCCTATAGCTACATCTATTTCTTTAAAGAAGATTACTATAGAAGGAACAATCCTAAGTGATGATTTTGTGTTGATAACAAGGAAGTAAGAAACCTGAAAGAATGGGTCCTCAACCCAAAACATCAAATCCATAACCATCATAGCCTAGAAATGTATAGGGCTTGAATTGTTCTAAGAAGTAGTAGATAATTCATGCATATTTACACTAAAAAGCCAATTTTGTTAAGGATTTTATAAACTGAATTAAATAAACAACCTCAAAAAAGGTTTATGGTTTTTTTAAAGAATAACTGAGTCACTATTACTAATCATCAAACTCAATACAATGGGAGAATAATAGTAGCTTATAAACGTAGGTAGGTGAAAGTGCTTTAAACAACACTCTCTTAGCAATACATCGACCAAACAAACAACTTATATATTGATCCTTTTGGTATTGAAATCATCATTTTCTATGCCACTAAGCTTTATTTCTAAATGATCACTCTTTATAGTCACCTATTGTCTCTCCGATCTAATGTTCAGTCTTCTTCATTAGTTTTAGGAGATTTCAATAAAATTATATATACAAAGGGGTTAGAAGGAAATAACCTAAGCCTTTAAACACTTCATTGAGGATTTGAGAAATGTTTTTAGCATTTTTGGAATCTTAAACTTAAGGTGTGATGGGAATATTTAAAGTAATAGGCAAAGTGGAAATTGGTGCATCAAGAAAAAACTTGACAAAGCATTAATGAACTCTATTTGGACATATAAGTACCTAAATAATAAAGAAAACTTCAACAACTCTGTTAGTTCTAGCCATTGCCTAATAAAGATCCACTTGTAAATTGTTGAAGGTATCCTAAAAGTTTCGCTTAAGTTTAATAACTATCTGACATACCTAGAAGGTTATGAGACCGTAATGTTAAGAGTTCTAGAAACAAATGTTAAAGGATTTGAAGCCTTTAAATGTATAAAGAAATTGCACGCAGTGAAAGCAAAGTTAAATAAGCTTAATAATAAGTATTTCAACAACACTATGATAACAATATCATAATTAAAGAATACTACATTTGGCTCAAAATGAACTATATTCCAATTTAAGCTATGAATCCTTGAAATTGAAGGAAAACTTGGCTTTAGTAATGTATATTCAAGCCCTATGGGGTCCTAACTCTCTTTGAGGCATAAATATAAGGTTTAATGGCTTAAGGATGGTGATAGAAATTCTAAATGTATTCACAATACAATTTTATCAAGAACAAATATCAATAAGCTAGGTTTTCTTATAAATTTAAATTGTTAATCTATTTCGAAGTAATTATACTTAAAAAACATGGCCTTCAACTGCTTCTAGAGCATAGTAAGTAAATATGATAGAACTTACACCCCTGTATCTCACTCATTATCTGAAGAGTAGACTGAGATGTTTATCAAGCCTTTCACTAGTTTAATCTTCAGCTTGAATCCAAGTAAGACACCTAAATCAAATAGGTTAAATGATCTTTTTCCTAAAAATCCTAGAATTAGTTGGCCATATATTATCCAATATTATTTTGTATTTTTTTTCAATTGGTAAATGCTTAGAGAAATATATATAATCTTTATTTCTCTTATTCCTCATATTCTTTCCTTGTTTATTATAAGATTATAAGTCAATTTCATGCTACAATGTCATTTATAAAATCACTTAAAAATTCTAACTACAAGATTAAAATCAATTATGAAGTACATAATTGATGCCAATCAAGGCGGCTTCATATAAGGAAGAAATATGGCTGATAATATCTTATTGTTATAAGGATCATCATATGAAGAAAACACTTAAAAATGGCTCCATAAAAATTGATTTTCATAGAGCTTTTGATTCTATCAGTTCCTATTTGATACCTTATAAACCTTAGCATTCCCTTATATGTTCACTAAGTGATTGAATAAATGTGTCATAGTAACTTCCTTTAATATTATGATAAATGGGGAATCTACTCAAGTCTTCAATGAAGGTAGAGATTTAAGACAAGGAGATCCATTATCTCATTACCTATTTACAACCTGCATCAAATTACTTACAAGGCTTATAACACACATTATTGACTAAAGAAGCAAATTCAAATATCATTACAAGTGTAAGAAAATGAGGTTATTTAATCTTTCATTACTAATGAACTACTATTACTAAGTGAGAATAACACAAAGTCTATTAAGACAATCATAGGTTTTTTGCAGTTCTTTAATGTGCTATCATGGCTCATAATTAATTACAATAAAAGAAACATTTATGTATTAAATAACTCTCCTAATCTTGCTATCCAACTTTCAATAATTTGAAGCCTCAAGCTTTAGTAACCACCATTTGAAACCTAGGTATTCCTATATATAAAAAAAGAGTCATTTTTAGGGATTGTCAACCACTATTTGACTCAATATATATAAGAACAGGAGAATAAAATAACGAGTTCCTTTCCTATATAGGTATATTAGAATTAACCATCTCAATGTTTAATAACCTTTATATATACTGTACATCTCACTTCTTCCTCCCTTAAAACCTATTTAATGAAATTGAAAAAAGTTCTAAAGAACTTTCCATAAATAGGAGAGGTAAATAACCTAACTAAAGCCAAGATTAAATAAGCTAATATATATGTTCCTAAAAAGTGAGTGAGATTATGTATAACCTTTACAAGGGTCGTTAACAAGATGTTATGATGATTTGGAAAATCTTTATGGACCACATGTCCCTTTGGGTTAAATGGATGTCTATCCAATTATTAAATTTTATACCTATTAAAAGAATAAACCTAAGCCCAATATTTATTGGACTCCTAACTAAATGTTGAACTTGAGGGAAATTATTTTCTATGAGATGAGAAATAGGATTGGGAATGACAAGTCAGCCTAATCCTGGTTTAACAATGGAATGACTAGGGACCTCTTCACAAAAAGCCATAATTCAATAGCTTGTCGCATACAATTCTTTAGCAAATAAGAGTGAATGAGATTATTTCAAATATGATTTGGCAATACAACCTCATAAGTATTGATTTGGTTGTATTTTTATTAATATATTTAGTGTATTTTTTCTATTTGAGTACTTTTATTGTTTTTGATACTTAAGTTATTCATATTTCGTTTTTAAGGTCTGATTCACTCATTTGAAACAGAAGGAACAAATTTGGATAAGTTTAGAGCAATATGGAGCTATTGTGACTTAATTATGGAGTGTGTGACAAGTATTTGGCCACAATTGAAGAGTTTAGGGGTGTGTTAGTGGATTTTTAAGGAACATGCCCATATTGATGACTTAAGGTTGAAGGGGAGGAACCTGTCTCCCTGGCCATTTGATTAGTTTACAGTTGTTCTCCTCAGGCTTGTATGGCTCATTTAAAAAAGATTGAGTTAAAACCTTTGTAGTTTCCTCCTAGATTTGGTTTATCTCTTCACTTTATTCTTTGTCATCCTACTCTAATCCCATCAGTTCCATATAATCTCCTTAAACATTTTCTAGTTAGCTTCCACATCTTACCTTGCAGTTTCAATGAAGGCTTCTAGTCATAATCCACAACTACATTTTCTTTCTATATTGTCCCATTTAAGCCTAGCCTTATAACAGGTATTTAATATGTTAATTCCTTAGAGATATCTATGTTAATATACAAACGTGCATAGCCTAGTCTTTTTATTTTTATTTTATTTTCACCTATACATAAAAGCTGCCCCAAGTAACTTGCTATCATACTCAATCCTTTTGTAGTCCAATATTCTAAAGGAACATTGTACAAGTTAACCAAAAAGGTACTGAATTGTTTTTTCTATCCTAGCATGAAAACTAGGTTGCCAACTCTCAAGAAATAGAGATAGATTCATCATATGTAAAGGGCCTTCCTTCAGGACTTTAAGTGGATGAGGTTTAGAGGCGAAGGTGAAGAGAGCTAAATTTTTGTCAACTACTAAGACATCCACCATGTCTTTGTTCTTCCAAACATTGTTAGCCCATTTTTTGTAGCACTGAAAATGATGGTCTCATCTCCAAGAAGAAACCCACTAGTGAAGTTTCCTAGGTTCTTGCCCCCTCTTGAAATACTTCCAATCTAGGAGAGACAACCACTCTATCATTTTCTTCCTTGGGAGAGGAGCAATGAAGTGTTAAGTTGTTATCCACACCAACAATATGCTTCCAACTTTTCTTGACTTCAGATGAGGCAGATCCCTTTTTCAATGGTTTGAAGGCAGGGTAAAGTGAATGGTTATGAGAGGGTAGCAAGGGAAAATCAACTGATGACTCTGTACAAAAATTTGGAGCTTCAGAGGTCTGCATTTTGTTCAATATTGGAAAGGAAAAGTTGTTCAAAACTGAGAAAATATTTTTAAAAAGTTGTTACCATAACTGGTAACTGGTCAAAGATAGGAACGCAAAGAAAATTGGAGGACCTAAATGCCCCTATCTGGAGCACTTAGAAAGAGGAAGAAGAAATAAGGGTGAGCACTCAAGAAGGAGATGATTACAAGAATTATTAGATTATTGGTATCAAAGAATAGAAGCAAAAACAAGAAATGGTTGAATATGGTTAAAGAATGAAGATAAGGATGAACAAGCTAAAGGGACAAATTGTAAAAGGAGACTGAAGAGAACACATGTTCTTTTGCAAGGAAGCGTGGCGATTATATAGTAACCTTAGTTATGGTATTGTAAAGCCTTATCTTTCCTTAGTTTAATCTTTAAATTTAAAAGATCTTATAAGAATAAATTTTAACACAACTAATCTTAAAAATTTTACTTAAAATACAATGAAAATTTTTGAAATAATATAATCACAAGGTTTTCAAATAACATGTATTTAAGATTTTTAAATTTAAAAAATACATTAAAAAAGCAAAAAGATGTAAAAAAAAATTAAGTGTCTTATATGTTCAAAAGGATTTATGAGACGACCAAACAATGTGATAACCTTATAATCAGAGCTCCAGATAAACCAATTAATATAAATTATTATTATTTCACAACATTAATAAAACTACTAATAAGGTTTTTTTTTTGGTATTACTCCTGTGCTTGTACGGCACACAGTAATCAGAAACTGGATTTAAAAAATGAGAAAAAAGAGAGCGGAAGGAAGTATGATGGATATAAAAGCTAATTTCCAAAACGATGGTTGACCCTTCTGCCAGTTCCGGTCGTCCCCTGTGCAGTACTCTTCTTCATCTTCAGCCTTTTCTCATTTTAGATTCTATCACTACTTTTACATCCATATCTAAAAATCCATCGAAATTCTTTAATTCACTCTGATCAAAGTTCCAATTCAATGCTCAAGGTCGTACCTTTGCCATCAAACTTCTTTTGGACTATCGAATCACAAGTCGCCGGAAGCGTAATTTTCTATTCGCGATCTCTTACTTATATGGGTTTTGCTTCTTTTCTTGTAACTGAAATGATTAAAAAAACTATTTTAACCATGAATTCGGGATTTCTCTGCTATATAAAGTTATACCCAAGAGTTGCTAGCAAATCCACAAATATATGTAGATGGATTCGAAGATCAGACCTTTTCATTGTGAAATCTGAGATATGGATTCCTGGTATTGTTGTATTACCGTATTCATAATTTCTCATCGTGAACTGAGATTTTGGACGATGCAGAAGCTCCATTACGGCTTCCGTTGTCGTGTCTGTCTATGCATTCATGAAAATTTTGTAGAAGATTTTTTGACATTGATCTTGTGATTGCAGGCACAAAATCCTTCAGCTTCAGGACAATTATAACTTTTAATCTTATTTCTATTTTGCTTCATTGCGAATTGCTTGATTTAGAAAGAAATATAAAGGGTGTTTTTTTACCTAAGAAGTGAGAGTTAACTTCCGATTCCTTGAAATGTAAATTCCTGATTTGACTTTTCTTTTAATCACTACACACCTTTATCTGCAATGAGATTTAGACTACAATTTTTTCTGGTATATGTTCGACTTATACCTTCGCTTCATAAACATGAGCTAGGTGATTATTAACTACAAATTTTTCAGGTATCTGTTGGACTTATACCTTTGCTAAATTTCATAAACATGAGCTAGATGATTAAAAATCTATCTTTTTATCCTTGTTATCACTTTGTACTTAGTGCGGATCTTGCAAAATGCAGGTTTAAATCTAATGAAAATGAGGGTTGAGTCAAGAGGCTTGGGGCTATTAGAGTCAACTCATGTCCAATCCTTTCTGTATGTGGAGGGAAGTGAATCCTAGGCCCTTACTGTTTGATCGTTATCAACACTCTTCTTACAGAAATTTGAAGTGTGGGATCCGATAGTCAATCACAATAAATGGCTGAAAATCGGAATGCTACTTCAAAAACCCAAAATAGCAAGCCTTTAGGATCCAGCAACCCTTATGCTATAAATTTGGATAATTTCTCTAAACGACTCAGATTGCTATATTCACATTGGAAAGAACACAAGACTGATCTATGGGGTGGTTCCCATGCTCTTGCTGTGGCAACGCCTCCAACTTCGGAGGATTTGCGCTACCTGAAATCATCAGCACTCAATATTTGGCTGGTTGGTTATGAATTCCCGGAGACTATTATGGTTTTCATGAGGAAGCATATTCATTTTTTATGCAGCCAGAAGAAGGCTTCTTTGCTTGATGTTGTGAAGAAAGCTGCTAAAGATGCTGTTGGTCTTGAAGTTTTGATACATGTTAAATCCAAAGGTGATGATGGAAGTGGATTGATGGACAGCATCATCCGTGCTGTTCACTCTCAGTCAAATGTTGCCGGTCATGGTATACCTGTTGTGGGATACATTCCCAGAGAAAGTCCTGAAGGCAAGCTTTTGGAGGCATGGAATGAAAAGTTGAAGAATGCAAATTGTGATCTAAATGATGTAACTAATGGGTTCTCTGACTTGTTTGCTGTAAAAGATGACATTGAGCTCACAAATGTGAAGAAAGCAGCATTCTTGACTTCATCAGTTATGAAACAGTTTGTGGTGCCAAAGCTAGAAAAGGTCATTGATGAAGAGAAAACAGTGTCACATTCTTCCTTGATGGATGAAACAGAAAAGGCAATTCTAGAACCTTCAAGAATTAAGGTTAAGCTGAAGGCAGAGAATGTCGACATATGCTATCCTCCAATTTTCCAGAGTGGAGGACAGTTTGATCTAAAACCAAGTGCGGCAAGTAATGATGATAACCTTTATTATGATTCAACTAGTGTGATCATATGTGCAATTGGTTCTCGGTACAATAGTTATTGCTCCAATGTTGCTAGAACCTTTTTAATTGATGCCAATTCCACACAGAGCAAGGCATATGAAGTTCTCCTTAAGGCCCATGAAGCAGCAATCAATGCATTGAAGTCTGGGAACAAGCTAAGTGCTGTGTATCAAGCAGCACTCTCTGTGGTTGAGAAGGATGCACCTGAATTATCTGCAAATTTAACCAAAACTGCAGGAACTGGAATAGGCCTTGAATTTCGTGAATCAGGGCTTAGTCTTAATGCCAAGAACGATAGGGTTCTGAGACCTGGAATGGTTTTCAATGTTTCACTTGGCTTTCAAAACTTGCAGAATGAGACCAAAAAATCAAAGACCCAGAAGTTTTCAGTTTTACTTGCTGATACAGTTATAGTTGGTGAGAAGGTTCCAGAGGTAGTGACTTCAAAGAGTTCTAAAGCTGTTAAGGATGTGGCATACTCATTCAATGAAGATGAAGAAGAGGAAGAGCAGCAAAAATTCAGGCCTGTTGATAGAGGGAGTGAATCCACCTTCTCTAAGGCAATTCTTAGGTCAGACAACCAGGAAATGTCAAAAGAGGAGCTACGAAGACAGCATCAGGCGGAACTTGCCCGCCAGAAGAATGAAGAGACTGCTCGGAGGCTTGCTGGTGTAGGTTCTGCTGCAGCAGATAATCGTGGGGCAGCAAAAACAATTGGTGATTTGGTAGCATATAAGAATGTCAATGATCTTGCTCCACCAAGAGACTTGATGATTCAGATTGACCAGAAAAATGAAGCCATCCTATTGCCAATTCATGGAAGCATGATTCCTTTCCATGTCGCAACAGTGAAGAGTGTTTCCAGCCAGCAGGATAGCCACAGAACATGCTATATCCGTATAATATTTAATGTCCCTGGAACTCCTTTCAGTCCTCATGATGCAAACTCCCTTAAGTTTCAGGGATCCATCTACTTGAAGGAGGTTTCGTTTCGCTCCAAGGACTCCAGACATATAAGTGAAGTGGTACAGCAGATTAAAACCCTGCGTCGGCAAGTTACTTCCAGAGAATCTGAGAGGGCCGAGAGGGCAACCTTAGTTACTCAGGAAAAGCTGCAACTCTCGTCTGCCAAATTCAAACCAATTAAATTATTAGATCTATGGATTCGTCCTGCTTTTGGTGGTCGGGGAAGAAAGATGACAGGTTCACTTGAGGCTCACACGAATGGGCTTCGCTATTCAACTTCAAGGCCTGATGAACGTGTTGACATCATGTATGCTAATGTCAAGCATGCCTTCTTTCAGCCAGCTGAAAAGGAAATGATAACTCTTCTCCACTTTCATTTACATAACCACATAATGGTCGGGAACAAGAAGACAAAAGATGTGCAATTTTATATTGAGGTGATGGATGTGGTGCAGACAATTGGAGGTGGTAAGAGATCTGCCTATGACCCAGATGAAGTTGAGGAAGAACAGCGTGAGAGGGATCGTAAGAATAAAATAAATATGGAATTTCAAAACTTTGTTAACCGGGTGAATGATGTGTGGGGGCAGCCACAATTCAAAGCATTTGACCTTGAGTTTGATCAGCCCCTGAGAGAGCTTGGTTTCCATGGGGTTCCTCACAAGGCCTCTGCTTTCATGGTTCCAACGTCAAGCTGCTTGGTTGAGCTGGTAGAGACTCCTTTTGTTGTGATCACCCTCAGCGAGATTGAGATAGTGAATCTGGAGAGAGTTGGTCTTGGGCAGAAGAATTTTGATATGACTATAGTATTTAAGGACTTTAAGCGAGATGTCCTTCGGATAGACTCTATTCCCTCCACGTCTCTAGATGGAATCAAAGAGTGGCTTAACACAACTGACCTCAAGTATTATGAGAGTAGACTAAATCTGAACTGGCGGCCTATTCTTAAGACCATCACTGATGATCCTGAGAAATTCATAGAGGATGGTGGATGGGAATTTTTAAATTTGGAAGTCAGTGACTCAGAGTCTGATAATTCAGCAGAATCAGACCAAGGGTATATACCCTCAGATGTGCAGTCTGACTCAGGTTCTGATGATGAGGATGATGACAGTGAATCATTGGTAGAATCTGAAGATGACCAGGAAGAGGACACCGAGGAAGATGAGGAAGATGAAGGAATGACCTGGGAAGAGTTGGAGAGAGAGGCAAGCTATGCAGACAGGGAAAAGAGGGATGACTCAGACAGTGAGGAGGAGAGAAAGCGAAGGAAGATGAAGGCTTTTGGTAAGGCTCGAGCACCAACTCGAGCTCCTGAAAGAAGAAATCCTGTTAGCAGTCTCCCAAAGAGACCAAAGTTCCGGTGAGCAAAATAGTTTTTCCTAAGAAAAGCAATATCTATAGAAGAGAGTTCTACTGCAGCTAATAATGATTTGTAATCAAGCATTTGCTAATTCTTTAGATGATAGCCTGCAATCAAGAATGTAAATGTTTTGTAATGAGATTATCTTTTGAAAGAACTGGATTTGTATCATATCCAAATTCTTGAAGAGGCTTGACATTTTTATGGAGTTGTAGAAAGCACGTTTAGATGCAAAACAGTGATTCATGCTTGGGGCAGCCAGTCATAGGAGTGTCCTAGAATGTGCCAGGAAGAGGATAAACCAGTCTTTTGCTGTTCTTTTACGGCCTTATACTGTCAGCTTCTCTTTCTTTATATACAATTATAGGTATGATCGCAATTAAAATGAAAAAACATGTTGTGTTCTTGTGCTTTACTCAATTTGAGTATAACCAGATACTTTCTTGTGGTTATAACATTATGGCCAGGCATTAAAGCAAAGGGTTGAAAGGGGAGTGTGGTTTTACTGCCTTTGTTTTAATCATGCATCCATTGAACTAGGCAACTTCCGATATGACTGAACACCCAGAAAGTTGAATGATAGGATGGCTTGGGTTTATTGTAGCTTTCCTTTGCGAAATGGTAGGTAAAAAAGTCAGAGCTCAGTGCTGTGGAGTTGATGCCTTTATGTAGTGATAAGAATGTGAAGCAAGTCCTCCTTTAGAACTCATATGACCATTGAACTCTATTTCTCTCGACTAATGGGTTCTTTTAGGGCAAATTAGTTTTGACATACAAATGCTTTTATCTATGTATAAATCTAAGGAACTGTAAACAGTACATTTCTGTGCAATCTTCCCTTGTAAAAGAATCGAAACCAAGAGTTAATTTGGTATAGCAGAAGCTAATTTTGGAAGGATTGAAAAAGTGTGACAGAAACTTGATCAAACAAAGTTATGCCAAAGTGACGTTTCCATTTCTATAATAATATCATCAATTCAAGTAACCCACTATAAAAGAGTAGGAGAGTTAAGGATGCTGCAGACACTGAATTAAATGATTAAAATTTAAAATAGATTGCTTGTTTCTAC
This sequence comes from Erythroxylum incrassatum, assembly GCA_026546855.1. Classification (NCBI taxonomy): domain Eukaryota; kingdom Viridiplantae; phylum Streptophyta; class Magnoliopsida; order Malpighiales; family Erythroxylaceae; genus Erythroxylum; species Erythroxylum incrassatum. The sequence goes on from JANVCL010000006.1 coordinate 18,751,878, forward strand.
TAAAAATATAAGGAGATTGAATTCAAGAAATTATTAAATTCAAGATAAATTCAACAATTTGAAAACTGACATTCATTGGGTGAGGTTGGAAAATTTGAAGAAACAATGGCATAGAAGTTTTGATGTTTTTGAACCTAAGGCTTCATAGTTAAAAGAACTAAAAGGAATCTATGAATTGAAATGACTTTTACCTAGTGTTGAGCAAATTTTATATTTAATAATAAAACTCTAAGTATACAGATCATATCCCGTGGTACAAGAGGTTATTGTTCCTGCGAGGTTTACGCAAGAGTTAACAATTTGAACCAAACTTTGTTTACGATATCTAGAAATTGATATGAATTACCTTTAAATAATCATAAATTAAAAAAATAATAAAAGTAAATAAACAATGAGTTGCCAACAAAATTTAGGGTTTTGATCAAGATGGAATTATGGTTAATTGATTTGATATTGAGCGGGAGTAATCAATAACTTTGGAATCTTAGGACTTATTCTTTCCTTATCTTGTTTTCTTTATTCTTGTTGAATCAATTATGTCTTTTATCATAGATTTCTAAAGTTATTGATTACTCTATCTCAATAGCAAATCAATTAACCATAATTGAATTCAAAATTTCTAGATTTGCAATATCTCAATTCACAAAATTTTCCTTGACTTATTCAATTAGATCTAAAGTTATCTAATAAATAATCAATTTATTAACCAAGATCTTTCTTCAACTGATAGTTAATTTGATAATTGTATGTCTATTAAACTGTCAACTCTCGTTGTAGAATCTAACACTGATTAGTTTTGACTCACTCTCTTGATTTGTTGTCAAGTTTATGTACTAACAATTATCACAAACATCCATAAATATATTAAATTCAACAATGAATAAAGTAAAAAAATAATTCCATAATAAATCCTAATCTGAAATTTAGAACTCTACAGACATGTTTAACATCTTAGAATTCAGATTACACATCAAGGATAATGAAAGAACTAAAAGAAAAGAAAAAAAAACTCTATTAAAGCCTTGATCTAACAAGTTGGAATTCCTTGAGCTCTTCTTAATCTAACCACGTTTGATCCACTTTTTGAACTATTTAACATCTTCTAAGATTCTTTTAAGCTCACAATTCATGACCTCCACTTTTTCACTTATTTACGGGTGGTACAAAGTGGCTACATGATGTGAACTCCGTATCTTTTCAAAAGATAATAAAAAATTTGTTATAGAAGTGTGCTCCTCCATCACTTATTATAGCTCCTGGCACTCCAAATTGATTGAGTAGTCTTTTAATAAATTTTTGCACTACTTTTCCATCATTGATTGGAGTTGCCATGGCTTTAGCCCATCGTGATACATATTCCACTTGGACTAAAGTATAAGTGTTCCCTATAAAGGATGGGAAAGGTCTTATGAAGTCCATCCCCCATACATTGAACACTTTGACTTTAGATAAGGGCATTTCATCTCTCTTCGAAATGTTCCTTCCTCTTTGACCTCAATCATATATTGCCACAAACTCTCAAGCATCTTTAAACAAATTTGGCCAGTAAAATTCACATTCTAATACTCGTCTCATTGTCTTGTTCACTCTATAATGCCCCACATAGCTAGTTTCATGACACTGTGTCAATATGTCTAACATTTCTTCCTTTGGAACACACTTATTAATTAAATCATAAGCATATGTCCGATAAAAGATCGGGTCATCCCATAGATAATGGGTACACTCATACATGAATCTCTTTTTCTGTTGATAAGATAAAACCAAAGGGAGCAAACCACCTGCAATGAAGTTTGCTATTTCAGTGTACCATGGTATCACAAGGCAGTCAAGTAACATCAATTTTTCATTAAGGAATCACTCATTAATATCTTCACTTTGCTCTAATTCCCATCCTTCCAAACATGATAAGTGGTTAGTTACCATATTCTCTACTCCCTTTTTATCTCTAATCTAAATATCAAATTCTTGTAGTAATAGCACCCGTCAGATCACTCTTGGTTTCATATATTAGCGTGATAAGTAAAAATGATCACCGTAGATCCCAAGGGATACAACCGAAATTTGTCACATGTAAATGTCACCGCTAGCAACTCCTTCTCAGTAGTGGCGTAATTAAGTTAAGGCCTCGTTAATGTCTTGCTCGCGTGATAAACCATATGCAGTCTTTTATCCTTCCGTTGGCCTAACATGCGATCCACATCTTGGTTGTTTGCATCGCACATGACTTCGAATGGTATTGACCAGTCTGGTGACATTAAGATCAGTGTTGATAGCAATGTCTCTTTTAGTCGATTGAATGTATATAGACAACTATTATCAAAATTAAAAGATACGTCCTTGACTAACAGGTTCATAAGAGGTTTAGTAATTAATGAAAAGACCTTAAAAAAGTGGCAGTAGAATCTTAAATGACCTAAAAAGGTTGGCATGCCTTTAACATTAATGGGTGGTGGAAGCTTCTCTATGACCTCCATTTTGGCTCTGTCTACTTCAATTCCTTGGAATGAAATTTTATGCCCCAATACCATGCCTTGTTGAACCATAAAGTGACACTTCTCTTAGTTAAAAACTAAATGTGATTCTTCACATCTTTGGAGTACTCTATTTAAATTTGTCAAGCAATGCTTAAAAAAGTCTCCAAAGATAAAAAAATAATCCACAAAAATTTCCATAATGTCCTATATCATATTGGGAAAGATAGACATTATGCACATTTGAAATGTAGCTAAAGCGTTGCATAACCCGAAAGGCATCTTTCTATAAGTAAATGTTCCATAAAGATATGTGAAGGAGGTCTTTTCCTAGTCTTCTTGATAGATGAAAATCTTATTGTAACCCGAATATTCGTCTAGGAAATAGTAGAATGAATGGCTAGAAACCCTTTCTATCATTTCATTTATGGATGGAAGAGAAAAGTGATCCTTTTTAGTCACTTTATTGAGCTTCTGATAATTGATACAGACCCTCCATCTTTTAACTATTCGCATGAAATCATCTCCCCACTTTCACTCTCCATCACAGTCATTCTTGCTTTCTTTGGTACGCATTGTACCCTGTTAACGCATTCACTATCTGATATCGAGTAAATGATACCCGCATCTAACAACTTCACTACTTCCTTTTTTACCACTTCCTTCATATAAAGGTTGAACTTTCATTGACATTCCCTGACCACTCTACTTCCTTCTTCAAGGTTTATCTTATGCATAACTAAGTTTGGGCTTATACCTGGTATGTTAGATAACTTTCAACCTATTACCTTCATTTGTTGCCTTATGATTTTCATTACCTTATTCTTTTGTTCCCCATCTAGATGATTGGAAATAATGATAGGAAGAGTTTGGTCCTCACTTAGAAAGATATACCTTAGATGTGGGGTAAAGGCTTTAACTCTAGAGTTGGTGGTTTCTTAGTAGAGGGTGGTATGGGTGTTTTGGTTCTCATTAGTATGACTTTGATGATATGGTGGATAAGATCACAGTGGATAGACATCAACTCTAAAAATAAAGACCAAGTGAAGATCATCTGAAGATAATGGAGATCTTTGTGGATATGGATGGATCATTCCTAGATAGATGTAACATTTTACCTTATTAGTTATAATGTAGCTAAATCCTTTCAGATAGAGTCCTATTTAGATGTGAATGTTATCTAATTAGATAATGTGATATAATCTAATAAGGATAAGATATGATGTAGGTATTTGAGTTCTGTTAGGATTTTAACTTGGTCATTAAGCCAGAGGTGCCTATAAATAGCTCATTTGATCCTTGCTTCTCTCATTCTCTCACATAGAGATTGAGAGAGCGTTCTTTTGTATACTTTGAGGGAAGTAATAAAGGTTAGCATTTGTTATATCTCTTTTGTGCTTCCATTGTTACTATTAATATTCTAGTGCTTTCGTAGTTTTCTTACAAGAGTATGAGAGATAAATACTGCAAGGGTTGTGAGGTGTTTGAGGACAAGGTTTTGTGGGTCAATGATCATGTGAGAATGTTGAATCTTACTTAAACAAACCTAAGTGAGATTTTCATGCAAAGGAGTAGGCACAACTTACAGTACAAGTTTGATACTTTCGAAAACCTTTGTAACAACTAATATTAGAGCCATATTTTAATATGGTAGGACATAGCAATTTGATGGAGCATATCAATATAATGGAGACGCTCATAGAGCCAATTCCTCAAAGGGAGGAAGAGGTCACTCCCTACTCATCTCAGTTCTAGATTTTAGAGGCATATATCTAACAGCTGCAAAATCAAATAGTAGAGTTAATGAAGGCATAAGAGGATTCTAGATTGGAGACCATTATCTTAAGGTGTGCCATTACAAACCAAGATGTTGGAGGTGCCGAAAGCACTTTGGTGAAACTGTGAGAGCCCTAATTTTTTTAATGGCAAGTGGAGTGTCAAGTAGCTCAAGAATTTCTTGTGGAATATGGAGCAATACTTTGCAGCAACAAAAGTGTCCGATTCGAGAAGATGTCAATCACTGCTATGTATATAGTGTAGGATGCAAAGTTATGGTGGAGAATGAGAACCTCCAATGACATCAGTATGGGTAAACTTCCTATTGATACTTGGGAGAAGATGAAGAAAGAGATAAAGGATCATTTCTTCCCTAACAACACTTCATGGCTTACAAGGGAAGCTTTAAAGAGATTAAAGCAAGTTAACTCAGTGATGGAGTATTTGAGAAAATTCACATCTTTAATGTTGGATATGCAAAACATGTTTGAGGAAGACAAGTTTTTTAATTTCATAAGCGACTTACAAGGTTAGGTACAAATGGAGCTTCGGAGGCAGAATGTAAAATACCTCCCAAATGTGATAGTGGTTGTGAATGCCCTGGTAAATCTCTAAATGCCACCACCAACTCGAAATAACAATGAGGGTAAGAAAAATGGTGGGACACAGAATGACTCGAAGAAAGGCAAGGAGAAGGTAGATGAATATTCTCAATGTAAGTCCAAGAAACAAACAAAATGGGATATTGCTTGTTTCATTTATAAAAAATCGCACTTCGCTCATGATTGGCTGAAACGAAAGGTGAGTAAAGAGCAATTTAATTCCATGGACTTAAAGGATTAAGGAAAAGGAGAGGATGACTCAATGGAAGAAGTCCACCTCAGTAGTTATGCTATGTTAAGCACAATGGACCTTGCGAAGGAGCGTCTAAATAAAAGCAAAGATAAACTCAATAAAGAAGGGAAGTGGTATGTGGGAGATGTGCCAATGACTAAAGAGTCTTTAAGGAATCCACATTCAGAGGAGTGCCCATAGATTATTTTGATGAGGGTGTCAAATTCATCTGATAGGGATGGTTTGTTAACCCCTTAGCACATGCAGATATTTCATAGCTAGCTGAAAACAAGCCTTAGGTGGAAGGTTAGCTGAATTACATGCATGACGGTGGCGTGCAAGGCTTCTAAGGTAGTTTAGCAAGTTAGATCAAGTATGGTGTGAGTTTTCGTAGAGTTTTAGACCTTGTATGAGTTAGCTTGGATAAAGTTAGGTTTTTGATGGACTAATGCTTAAATAAATAGACCATGACTAATGAACTTGATATGGTAAGCATTTGATCAGACTAGTATACTATGACAGGCTTTGAGCTTGGATGACTCGTCTGTTAGTGTAAGTCGACTTGTACTCTCCTGTAACTCGACTTACGCATGCACAGTACTATAAGTCGACTTGTATTCTCCTGTAACTCGACTTATACTTGCACAGTACTGTAAGATTGTTAGAGTAGTGCCCTAAAGGCAATCGCCTTCAGCGC
>JANVCL010000006.1:18757758-18773873 GCA_026546855.1 Erythroxylum incrassatum
GGTCAAAGGGTTTGTCCCGGTTAGGTTATCCGACTTCTGCGTGGATACCGTTAGAGACGATCTCTTTTGGTCGTTATGGTTTGATATCATTATATAGACACATGGATCCTAGCTTTCGGGAAGGTCCCGGAACAAAAAATTTTATTTTCTACACCGTGTGAATGTGATGTACACACTGAAATTTTCCTACATCATCATCAACAGATAGAAATCATAGAGAGATCTTAGATAATGTAGCTGATAAGATCACAACGAATAAACACCAACTCTAAAGATAAAGACCATGTGAGGATCACCTGAAGATAGTGGATGGATATGAATGGATCATTCTTGGATGTAATCTTTTATCTTGTTAGTTGTGATGTAACTAAATTCTATTAGATAGAGTCTTATTTAGATAAGAATGTCATCTAATTGGATAATGTGATGTAATTTGATAAATATAAGATGTAATCTAGATAATTAAGTTTTGTTAGGATTTTAACTTGGCCATCAAGTTAGAGATACTTATAAAGAGCTCATTTGAGCCTTATTATTCACACAGAGAGATTAAGAAAACATTCATTTGTATAATTTGAGGTAAGTAATAAAAATTAGCATTTGTTGTATCTGTTTTCAGGCATTCGAGAATAAGATTTTGATAGTCAACTATTATGTGAAAAGGCAAATCTTATTTAAACGGATTTAAGTGAAATTATTATGTAAAAACTAGGCCCAATTTACAATACAAGTTTGGTACTTTTGAAAACCTTTGTAACACTAGATAAGGTGTGAGAAAGGAAGGAATAAGGAATTGTCCTAGTAGGTTAGATATTGGGGAGGATTAAATGAAGCTATACGAGGGAAGTTTTGGATAATAAAGAGGTGGAGGCTGGTATGAGCACACAAAGCGAGAGAAAAGAAAGTGGAGCAAGGAGTTGAGGTTAGAGAAGAGTAGAACAAGTAAAAGACGAAACCAGCCGGGAGCCATAATTATCGACCAAAGCTACAATTATATTTTTCCTAAATATTATTCCCTTAGTTATCATCCACTAATTCAGGCCAAAGGAGTAATAGTTCAGTCCCGATTGATACCCTCTCCAAATGCCCAACTGCTGTAGTGCACCTAACTGCTCCTCCAGTCGTCTGCTATTCTTAATTGTTTCCCAAATGGGAAGTTATACATACACTTAATTCTCATAAGGCCTCCTACTCCCACACCTCATAATTGAATCATATAGTTCCGCTCCCTCCCCCACTTTCTCCAACCGACAAGTCAATGCTAGTCCAACTCGTACTATATGTGGAGAAAACATGAAATCCCAAAATAAACAGGAGAATCTTTGAAACATTTTCAGAAGGCAATTCAGCATCCACCCTTGAGAACTTGAAATCCATACTTCTTCAGATATTTGAAGTCGGACTCTGACCATAAATTTATTATTTATGGGGCCGCTATTAATAATAATAGTAGTGTGAGGTAAATATTAGACAAACGTCACGTAAGCCTCGGTACTGGTCCACTCAATCCCAGCTCCATATGATTACTCCGTATTCTGTATGCTCTGTTAGGTGACTGGCGAGACTAAAGCCTAGTATTCTCCTTAAAGCTAGAAACTTTCACTCTGCTTCTTCGACTTTGAGTATCTCTTTGTCTCGCCTACAGATAATTAAGTGAATTGGATTGAAAAGAGACCAAAGAAGAAGATGGCTAGGAAGAAGATAAGGGAGTATGATTCCAAGAGGCTTCTCAAACAGCACTTGAAGCGTCTTGCTGGCATCGACCTCCAGATCTGCTCTGCTCAGGTTTCTGCTTACCCTTTTAAGTCCTCGCGTTATATACACTTATGTCTAGTCATTGAGTGAAATTGTTGGCTTAGGAATGGATAAATCTATGAAAACTTAGTCTGTATATTCTCTTTAGTGGGCAGTGATTTTCCCTGCAAGGTTGAGTAAGAACTGAGATCTGGGTGAATATGACGTCTAACTATGTCTGATTGTTGGACATGAGAATTCCTTAGTCTTTTTTCTTTCTGGTTATATTATAACTTTCTTTCGCGTGAATCTTCCATGATTTTAGTTGATTGAAATACTATGGGTATCTGATTTCCCACGATTTCCAGTTAAATTAGTGATCATGCAACCCGTTCTGAAACAACATTCCGTCTTTTTCCTCTTTTTTTTTTTTAATACACAATTCTAAGCTTGGATATCTTTTAAGGGGATCCTGGGTGTATGAAAATTTTGATTTTGTAGTTAATCACGACGATTACCTTAGACTTGAATCATATGATAGTCCTGAATTGTTTAGCAACGTGGTCATCTTTGGAAGGTAACTAATTATCGATGCAAATTGTCCTTGATTACTTACTAATGGAAAATGTTGTGAAGGTGACCCATGCTACGGACTTCGGAGAATTAACCAACCAGGAACCGTGGCTTTCATCCACAAGATTGGTTGTGAAGCCCGATATGTTGTTTGGAAAGCGTGGGAAGAGCGGTCTGGTAGCGTTGAATTTAGATATAGCTCAAGTGGCTGATTTTGTGAAAGCACGGCTTGGAGTTGAGGTGATTATTAGTCAATAAAAATGGTATTTTCTTTTTGTTTGCATGATTTAGATCATTCTGGAATGACTTATACTTTCTTTAGGTTGAGATGGGTGGCTGTAAGGCTCCAATAACTACCTTCATTGTTGAACCATTTGTCCCCCATGACCAAGAATTTTACCTTTCAATTGTCTCTGAAAGACTTGGTTGCACCATTTGCTTCTCAGAATGCGGAGGTATTGAAATTGAAGAAAACTGGGAGAAGGTATGCCTCTATCACAATTACACCTTCCTGCTGTTATTTTTAGTGCATCCCTCATGGTGGATGACTTTTATTTTTTCATCAATATAGGTCAAGAATATATTCCTTCCGACTGAAAAGCCAATGTCATTGGAGGCATGTGCTCCATTGATTGCTACACTTCCTTTAGAGGTGTGTCCCATCCTTTTTATATCTATTGAATGAATTTGTTTATGATTCGCACATTGTTTTATGCAGTTGGCATTAAAATTTTACTTAAATTGATATTTTCATGAGTAGAATAGTGTTCTTTACGTAGAAAAGGAAGATCTCTAAATGCTATTTTTGGATATCACGATACTTTCCAATTTTTGGTAGATCTTATAGCTATTATATCTGACACAGAAACAGAAGGGAAAATGAATTGTCTTCTCACAATTGATTTAGAATTACATAGTTATATACATCTTAGTGTAGGTGGAAAAATAGGAAACAATCTCTTAAAAAAGGAATCTATCTCTTGGGATTTCACTATCCCCTGAGAAAGGAAAACGGTCTCTTAAAATTTTATAAAGGAAAACATGCCCTTAGTATCCCATAATCTTTGGAAAATTGACTTTCATAAAATGGTATAAAACTAATATACAGCTTGATACTATCCATAAGCTGAAGAATAGATGTCTTCTATTTCTATTTACAAGTAATATCATGAAAACTTGAATTATTCAGCACCTTTTTAGAACACCAGCTAGTTGGACGCTCACTAGAACATATGACATGCATACAAGCCCTTCTTCCAATTTCTTCTTGATGAAGTGTCTATCATCCTTAATGTTCTTTGTCTTATCATGTCAAATAGGGCTATGAGCAATATTGATGACTAATTTGTCGCCGCAATATGCTTTCAAAAGATCCTCCTGCTTAACTTTCAAGTCATCTAAAATGTTCTTTAACCATAGCAATTTGTACAAACCATGACTAATTGCTCTAAACTCTGATTTTGCTGATAATCTAGCCATAACATTTTGCTTCTTGCTCCTCCAAGTCACAAAATTGCCTCGAAAAAAAGTAAAGTAACCTGTGGTTAATCTTTAATCCCCTATAGATCCTGCATAGTCCATATTAGTATATGATTCTAGGGTGAAATGATTATTCCTCTTAAACATATGCAGCTTGTAGATGTGGCTCTCGAGAGTCCTACATGAACTGACTAACTTTGTTTCCTAAGTAGTCTATGTTGGGTAGAGTATGAACAAATTATATAAGCCTGCTAATAGCCTTTGGTACATCTCAAAAGTAAATGCATGAAAGGAGTTTCTGAAAATGACCCAGAGACATACTTGAATGTTTCATTGGTTAAGTCAAACAAATATGGTTGAAATTTGTTAATGGACTTGTTGTAATAATGTTTTTCACTATACTTTGTTTGGTAGAGTATTGCACAACACTTGTTTGATAAAATGCCCCATTGAAATGCGGACCAAGTATATGACAAAATTCTTAAGTGAAGTGCTCCCAAACTGTTTGAAGGAAATTCGTTGAGAGCTTGATTGAGAAATTAAGTTGCAATTAATGGAATTGAAGGGACTTATCTAGCCTCAACTTAACCCTTGTGAGTTGTGACACATATGGTCTGTGGCACTAGCATCAATTATCCAAGCATTGGCATAATACTTATATGAGGCATTCATGCAAAATGAAAATAAAGGTTTACGTGAGAGAGCCAAAGACTAGCTCCAAAGGGCTTCCCAAGATGCCTTAATAAAATTTTCAATTTACCACTCTCCTCACTATTAAAACCTCCTTTAACCAAACCTTATCTGTTTTGGGTTGTTACGTCAATTGTGCTTGGGACCTTTGCTACCCTCCATGGTTTTCCCACTCTCAACTTGGTGGCTTTCTATTGAGCCCGTAGGAAGCTCGAATATTTTGCAAATCTCTGGTCTTTTGGATTGAATTAACTTCTTTGGATGGGTTAGGATATCTGGAGACGATAATCTTGAATGTGGACGTATTGAGCACAAGGAAAAGAAAAAAGAATCTAGTCCTAAGAAAAATGCAGCAATGAAGTTTGCTCAAAGAAGAATTCCCAAGGAAAAACCCTAGCGTTCTAATGACATGACAATGGAATGAAAAATGAATTGTCTTCTTGCAATTGATTAAGGATTACATGGTTATATACATCTTCGTGTAGGAGGAAAAATAGGAAACAATCTCTTAAAAAAGTAATAAATCTTATAGGATTTCACACTCTTCTATAAAAGAAAAACAGTCTCCTAAGATTTCACACATTCCTGAAGATGGAAAACAGTTTCTTGGTATCTCACAATCGTTGGGATATCAAAATTTGACTTTCTTAAAATGGTATACAACTAATATACAACTTGACAATATCTGGTTATGTGACGTTGACGGGGTTGCTAGATATTTGTGTTGGTTGAATTTGTAGAGAGGAGTAAAATAGAATGCGAAAAGTTAGGAAAATAATTAAACAGAAGAAAACACAACTATGTTCTTGAGGAAGCTTATGTCCTGTTTCCTTCCAAGAAATTTCATGTGCTTGATTTTCTTTGTTTTTCTATCAGAAGGGGCGATCACCTGAATACTGTGTGTAACTTTATCATACTGGATACCTATGCAATCAAAGAACAGATGCCTAATAATCCTCTTTAGAGCTTCCAGATTTACATTCTTTTTATATCAGAAGGATTAATCAGTCTGATATTGTATATAACTTTATCATACAGAGTACAAATGCAATCAAAGAAAAGAAAATTTTCAATCACTTTTTGAATTTACTGAAATATATGTAACACCTACCCTCAGTTTGAATTCAAAACTTATCAAAGGGTCTGCCACTCTTTTACTCTTCCTATTTGTATCTTGTATCTTAATCTTCTAATTTCTCCCTTGACAGTTACAGAACATTCCTTGTAGAGTGTTACAAGTATCCTGTAAGTAATTTTCTGCAAACTAACTTCATTTACAGAAGCAGATAGATGTTTTACTTCTTATGGGGAATCAAGCCCCCCAACTAGAGGCTTGATAACACTCTTAGTGCTCATGAGTCTAAAAAAAATCTCTAGTATGAAGGCGCAGAAGTTTATTGTCAGCCTATTTGTAGTTTTGTGTTCTCTGTTCCATAATCTCTATTTCTTCTATATTCTTAGCACTGCTTTCCTAATTTTGTATTATTTTAGATTCGAGGAAAAATTGGTGAGTTCATAATGGGTGTATTTGCTGTATTTCAAGGTACGTACAGTTTAAGGAATGGCATACTCCTTAGCTTATAGCATGATTGGTGAATGAAATCTTATCCATTTGCTATGGTGACCATTGAACATATTCATTGCTTTCATATGACTCCTTTCTTGTTTACTACTTCTCGAGGGAAAATCATGTTGATGTTGATGGAACTTTCTTTTTACTGAGCTCTCCACAGATCTAGACTTTAGTTTTTTGGAGATAAACCCATTTACACTGGTGAATGGGGAGCCATATCCACTAGATATGAGAGGAGAGTTGGATGACACTGCTTCCTTCAAAACCTTTAACAAGTATACAGTTCTTAACGTTAGATTATTTCAAAATTTTAAGCTAGGTTGATAGCTGACAAGATATGGCTTGCTTCATCATTTGCCGGTCATTCAGGTGGGGTAACATAGAATTTCCATTGCCTTTTGGAAGAGTTTTGAGTACTGCCGAGGGCTTAATTCATTCACTTGATGAAAAGGTGATCTCCATGTCGCATCTTCAATTTCTTCTATTCACTTGCCAAGCCTTTCTATTATTACATTATACTAATCATGTGCTTGTCTTTCAGACAAGTGCGTCTTTGAAATTCACAATTTTGAACCCAAAAGGACGTATCTGGACTATGGTGGCTGGAGGAGGAGCCAGCGTCATTTATGCTGATACTGTGAGTTCTTATATGCATTATTCAGTTAATGCATCTTGCATCTGGCTTTAGATAGCTGTGCAGACTATGCCTTTATTTAAGTAGGTTGGAGATCTGGGCTATGCATCGGAGCTTGGAAACTATGCTGAGTATAGTGGCGCTCCTAATGAAGAGGAGGTCTTACAGTATGCAAGAGTTGTGCTTGATGTAAGCAATAATAAAATTTTGAGCTTGATGCCTTTAGAGTTTCCTATTATGTTAATTGTCTTTGTTGTAAATGATGTTGCAGTGTGCCACTGCCGATCCAGATGGCCGTAAGAGAGCCCTCCTTATTGGAGGAGGTATTGCCAACTTCACTGATGTTGCTGCTACATTCAATGGTATTATACGGGCTCTAAGGGAAAAGGTATATTTAGTTAATTAGTTGAAATTTCAGTTAAACGGGTGGACTGTCTCATAGTAAAACTCTTCCTTTCCTTTTCATAAAAAGGAATCCAAGGTAAAGGCTGCAAGAATGCACATTTATGTAAGAAGAGGTGGTCCAAACTATCAGACTGGCTTGAAAAAGATGCGTGCTTTGGGAGAGGAGCTTGGTGTCCCTCTTGAGGTATGAAAATACATTGGTTTTACTAAATGCGTTGGCATATTACAAGTTTAGGCTCTGCTGATTTTTGGTTCTCTACCTAAAACAAAAATGTGACTACCTTTTTCTAAAGTGCATGCTTGATACTTCATGTCAAGGGTCTTAATTAAATTGCTATTGCAGTCGCATTGTGCATAATCTTTTTAAACACTAAACCGCTTTTCAATCTTTTTAAAGTTAATGTTAGAAGTTATAATAAAGCTAAAATTTTGAAATTAATTATTATTAAATTAAAATTAAATATTAAGGATAAATTTTTTTGAGAAACTAGATTACTAATATAACTTTTCGTAAGATAATAAAATTATCTATTAATAATTACTTAGTCTACTACAAATACTAATAAATTTGTAAAGTGAAATTAAGATTTTTATGATTAAATTATTATTAAAATTTTTACTTACTATATTCTAAAATGATAATCCTAAATAGTAAATATTATGATGTTCTTTACATATGATTTGCCTACATTAAATCTCTATCAACAATTAATGCCATTAAATTATAATTTCTTTTTTTAGCACCTTTACTTTCTTCACAATTTATGTTGAACATTTTTTATTCTCTCTATAAATACCTATGATTAAAAATTGAACTGGCTTGGACAGTTTAACGGTGAAAAATTTGAACTAACTAATTTTTTGGTTTAATTTTCAACTTTTTAGTTTGACTTATGATAATAACCTTTGTTGTTAAAAATTAACTAGTTTATTAATTAATTAGTAAAATTTTATAAACTAATCAATATTAATAAAGTAAAATAAATAAATTAATTTTCATGCAATAGTCTTTCTTTTCAATTAAACTTTAAATCAAGAACGATGTTCTTCAATCTTATTTCAAATTCTTCAATTTTATTCAATCTTTAACCAGTGTTATAACAATCTAATACTGATTGAGTCTTTTAAATTTGAAATTTCTTATTTTACTACTTTAACTTTTAGTCTGATTTTTAAAACACTGATAAATACTTAATAGCTTCCTATTCCATCTTCCTCACGTTTCTTTTTCTTTATTTTTCAAATAAGATTGAAAAAGAGGAGATTGTCCTTAACTTAAATTTTAATTGAAAATAAAAACTGTTAAGTAAAAATTAATTTATTTATTTTAGTTTATAAAGATCGATTAGTTTAAGAAAATAAACCAATTAATTAATGAATTAATCGTTTTTTAAATAGCAAGAATTTTTAAAGTAAATCAAACTAAAAATTAAATATCGAATAAAAAAATACAGCTTCAAAATTTTTATAGTTAAATTACCCAAATTGGTTTAGTTTTTCAATCATATATTTTATATTATCCTTCATCAGTCTTATTTATTTTTCTCTATTTAATTTATAGGTATTTCAATTCCTTGATTTTTCTATACATTCACATTTTTCTTATGTTTTTTTATTCCTTCAATTCTTTATTTGTTTTTTCTTCAATTTGTTTATCCCTTCAATTGCTTTGTTTATTCGTTCAATTCTCTCAATTTCTCTCTTTTTCATTTGTTTATTCGTTCAATTCTTTGGCTATTTTTTCTTCCTTCATTTTTTATCTTTTTTTTCTTCAAGCTATGGAGCCAATGGATTGCAATAGGCCTAACTTGTATCCTACCCTTCTCCTTTTCTCTTTGTATAGCTGTAATTGCCAAAAATTACTGATTATGAGGTTTTTTTTTTTAAAGGTTTACGGACCAGAGGCTACAATGACAGGCATATGCAAGCGCGCAATCGATTGCATCATGTCTGCAGCATAACTTTTGCATCTTGTGTTCTTGTCATTGTTCGATTAGCAATTGTATTGTGATAATTAATAATTTTGGACGGTTCATCTTGGGCAAAACAAGCAAATGCAGAGACAAGCTTGATTAATTGTTGTTGTAAACTGGGAGTCAATTTGTTCTCGTCTTTAGATCTTTGGACGATGTCGTGCATTAAAATGTCTATTTAGGCAAAAATAATAATAATTTAGACCAGATATCAAATCGATATGATAAATAACATAAGGAGTTTTAATTTATTTAATTTTAATTTTAATTATAATTTATAATTATTACCAACATATTTGAGATTATAATGGATCTCACATAAAAAAATAGTTTGAAGAGAACAAAAATATTTTATCAAGTTGGACTTGATTATAAAGTTTGATGATTAAATGTGAGATATTTAATAAATAAGGATCAATATCAGATATTGAATCTAATTTGAGTATAATTGATATTTAATTAGAATTATTTGTAATTATAAATAAAGTTTAACTGAAATTAAAATTTAATTTTAATTAAATTACTAAAACGTCCAAAATTTATTATAAATAGGCTTAAGCTCTAACAGAGCTAGCACTTCTTGCTTAAACTTTTTTGTAAGAGTTACAAAGTTTTTTTAACTTGTTTTGTGAATACTGTTAGATGTTAGACACTTATGAGGCTACAATAGTTAAGATAAATTGATTTCAGAAGCGGTTCGTGGGATACGTCAAGAAAAAGTTCAAGTTTTAGAATAAGGTATAAATTAAGATTCCGCTTTATTATAATTTATATGCTTATCATTTTATAGAATTAAAGCGATCTTGATTTTTGGAAAATCAAAATACAAAAATGTTTCATAATTATTTCGCTGAGTTCGGAATTTGATCTAATCCTGATTTCACAATAGCACAATCGTGACTCCAAGGCATGATCGTGACAAAAGGTTTTCTAGGCGTGAGTTTTTTTTAATGTTTTTAAGGTTCAGGGCTATTTTTATAACCAAACAATGTGGGAAAACCTTAGACACTACCTTAGAACCCTAATGCACTATAAAAGAACATGAAAAAAACCAAAAAGAGGCAATAGCCATTACATCAAAGAAGAGCAAGAGGAGACCTCAAGAAGAGCTTAAGAGAAATTCCATATTTCTAGATCAAGACACAAACTAATTTTATTTCTTTTCCCTTTATTTCATTCATTATCTAGGATGATTTTTTGGATTTTTATTATGTAAAACATGTTTATGGATTTTTAAACCTAGATTAAAATTTTCTGGAATCATTTTGTAAATATCATTTCTTGTTGAATTCAATATATCTTTAAATGTTTGTGAATTGTCGTGCTTATACTTGGTAATAAATTGAGAGAGTGAATCAAGTCATTAACATCAAATTGCACAACGAGAGTTAGTAGGTTAATAGACCTACAATTATCATATTAACAACCAATTGAAGAGAGATCTTAATTGTGAAATTAATTATTTATAGGATTACTTCAAATTTAATTGAACAAGTTAAAAGTAGTTTTATAAATCGAGAGATTATAAACCTATAAATATCGAATTCAATTAGAGTTACTTGATTAGATTTTGAAAAGAGAATAATCAAAATTTTAGGATATCTTAGATCGAACATAAATTGAATCAATAATTTTAAGTGAAGCAAAATAAGGATATAATAGTTCCTAAGCCTTTAACTTTTGATTAATCTTAAATTTCATTAACAGTTCAACTGTTTATTTGCCTATTTGTTTAATTTTAATTTTAATTTTAATTTCATTAACAGTTCAACAGTTCTACACGGCCATGTATGTTGTAGGAAATGCTGAAATGATCTTACACTCTTCTAGAGATTTCTACAGTTCCATACACAGTTGTGTAGGTTGTAAGAACTTCATTTCTTGCATTTTCTTGTCTCATCTTCACCCTAATTCACCTCCTTCTTGTTCTACAAAAGCAAACAAGGTTCATCATAATGGAAATGGACTGCTCCAATATTTATGGGTAGAAACTTTTTGGATATGATAAGCTTATTGCATTCATGACATAAATACTGGAGCAGTCCATTTCCATTATGTCATGAATGCAATAAGCTCCATAAGCTTTTACTGCAATTCAAGGAAGTGTGCAACAAAATGCAGTTTCCTAAGGCTAGAAAACATCCTACGTATCGGACAAATTGGCATCACTAAGAGGCTTGAATCATTATGGGGTGAAAAGAAAACACACCAACATGGTTTGCCAACCTTGCTTTCATCTACTCTATTGTGTTCAAGCACAACTCATCATCACAATTATACATTCTATACATACTACAAAGAGGAAGCATATACCTTGAAGCATCTCTAGGGGACCAGATAATATGATGGCGCTGCAAGGCATTGAAACCAATCGTTCAAAGGATGCATTAGGAAGATTCTTGACTTGTACATGATTTTTGACTTGTTCAGCAAACATAAATTTTCTAAAAAAGCGTCCTAATTGTTATGTTATGCACTCCTGTTATATGATTGGATTACACGGAACAGATGATCCAGATCGAGAAGCAACTTTTTTGTTCTAATAGCTCCAAAATGGAACTATTTGGAGTGTTCCTTCAGAAAAAAAAAACAAGTAATAGATAAATATATAGCCATAAGTGCCAGCAAATATAGCAAGGAATGGATAAAATATTGCACCAACTTCGATCGTTGAGAATACACAAAAGTGGCATTCCTTCACAGGGCTCACATCTTAACACAACAAAATAACAATGATAAATATACTACACTAGTCACGCTACAAGGAAACTGTGATGCCTAATTGTAAACAGGAGTTATCCCCAATCAACAAAGGGAAGAGGCAGGTATCCACATTCTGGAGGAGGCCTTAATGATGGTGGCAAATTACCCCATGACATTCCCATGCTATCTCTTAGCACATCACCTGGTGATTACAAGAAGAAACAAAACTAAGTAGAACCTCATAGTAGCCAATGGAACTAGGAAAGAAATTACACGACAAGCTTTCTGATCATAGAATACAGTTCCCGGATGATGTAATAGCTAATGCAACCCAGTGCAAGTTTCGCGCTAAACAGTAAGTATTCACAAACTATTCAACCCTGTGTTTGTGGTTTACTTGTCCATAAGAAGTAGGACATGGAACGACTGCATCTTTGACTCCCAACAAAAAAAGTAGTTAAATTTGGTTAGCAGAAGTTATCACAAGTCTTTCGAACTAAGCACGTAGCAACAGATAATTACCCTGCGTGGCGCTTCTGCCAACTAACTGATATGTCGAAAGAATACGGGACGGCTGATTTTCCACGAAACCCGAAGCTGAATGATAAAAAAAAAATTACAAAAGGCATTAACAATAACCCATGAATTTATTTCCTAAAATCATTTACGCACAAGGGTTGTTATAATTCGATCACAATCTTTTTAAATTTCGGAAGTATCCCAACACTTATAAATTCACCTTGAGGAGTAGGAGATGGGTGCAAGTATTTGCAAGAATCTCCAAATGGACAAAATCCCTTCATAATTTACACCAAAAAAGTAAGTGTTTTAAATCAAAATAACCAAAAACAAGTGATGTGATGATAAAATAACAAGTCACAGGAAAACAAAACAAAAAAGCTACCGTTTTAGCAAAGCGATTGCAGACACCTTTGGCGAAACCAGCGTCAGGTGAAGCACGAAAGCTGATGTTGGTGTTGGTGCTGTACCAGAGAGATTTTGCGCGAAGGTGAGAGGAACTTTGGAGATGGCGTTTACGAGCAATGGGTGTGTCTTGGAATTCCTTGTCACAGTAATCACAGTAATACTTTCCCAGTGGCATTTCTTTTTCTAATTCTTCCAAAGCCACAGTTGTCCAGTTAGATACAGGGATCGCTCGGCAAGGGCAAAAGTCCAGCCTCCTACAATCTTTTTAAACAATTTCAGTTTTTGGTTTCTTACTGGGCTAGCCTCTGTTTCGCGCTTTACAGTTCCATTTTTTGCACAAAATAATTCTGTTTTTATATAATAAAATAAGATTATTTTATATTTAATAAATAGTCACTTTTGAAAATGTAAAATTTAATGCTTTAAATTCAATTAGATTTAAAATAAATTGAATAAAAATTTTGCGATTCAATTTGGGTTAAATGTTTTAAATTTGATGGAGATCACATTATTTGGATTCAACCATACACATTTTCATCTCTAGTTAGATATTAACATAAAATTAGTTTTTTTAATTAGATTGTAATTAAATCTAACAAAACTCTACATAAGTCTAATATGAAAATTTAGAAGTTACATTTTATAACAAAAGCTGTGCAAGAAAATTCAACTCCATATAATGACCCGATCCAACCTCATGCCTAATGTAAACAAAATGTTAGGTCGAATTAAATGGAATCATATATTCCTAAAATGTTTTTTCATTGGGTCGAGTCTAATTATTTAACACATTGTAACAGGACATAACCTAGGACTCAGTCCTTTATTTTTTGTCTCTTTCTTCTATTTTTGTAAATTACAATTATATTTGAATACCTATGCAATTTAATCCTGAGATTAAAAGGACAATGTAAAGGTTACGTAGTGAAACCATAAAATAACTCCAAGAATATAGTAAGAAATTGAACTTGAGGATACTATAGCCAATCTAATAACTTTAAGAGAGTTTACTACTTCAAACTTGACTTAAAGGCCTTTATGCATCATTTTCCTAAATTTTGTTGAACATGATACTTTTGAGCTCAAATTTGGCTTAATCCATATTTTGCCTAACTTTGATGGTCTTGTAAATGAGGATGCTTATAAGCATCTCAAGGGGCTCAATGTGGTTTGTCTGAGTACGAAACCTTCGAGGTAACAGACGAGCAAATCATGTTAAGAACTTTCCTATTTTCATTAAAGGATGCAACAAAGGACTAGTTTTTTTATCTACCTGATAGGAGTGTTAGCACTTGGATCGAAATGAAGAGGCTACTTTTGGATAAATACTTTCTAGCATCAAAGACAGCCAACATACAAAAAGAGATATGCCGAATAAAGCAACCCAATGAAGAATCCCTTTATTAGTATTAGGAGAGCTTCAAGAAGTTATATGTCAGCTGCCCTTATCATAATATTTCAAAACAACTTCTTATCCAATACTTCTATGAAGGATTGTTGCCTACGAAAGTGAGCTTGGTCAATGCAATGAGTGGTGGGACACTATGTGAAAAGACTCTTGTAGAGGCCAGAATTTTAATTGAGCATATGGCAACTAATACTCAACAATTTGACAATTGCAATGATGATTGTTGGGTAAATAAGGTAAACAATTCATCTATAGAATCTTGTTTAGATAAACTAACATCCTTTGTTAGGCAAATTGTTATAGGACAAGCATAAGTAAAAGCTTGTCGTATGTGTGCAAATGTAAACCATCTAACAAATGGGCATCCAACTTTGCACGAGGGAAGCATGGAGTACATTAATGCTGCAGGGGAACTTTTCCAACCATTATAACCCCTATTCCCAGACTTATAAACTAAGTTGGAGAGACCATCCAAACCTAAGTTATAAGGGGAATAAGCTGCAAAATCACTTCCTGAATAGTCCATAAGGAGTGCAGTAATTCCAACCTAGGCTATAAGCCTCTTCTTCCAACTCAGGTAACTCTTTAGAATAATAAGATGTGCAACAATTTTAGCAGGAGACAAAGTCTAGCATTCAAAACCTAGGGAAAAAAGGAGTTAAATGGCAATGGCTATCAACTGTTTTGAATCCTAAAAAGGAGAAAAATTGCCATCATAACCTGAGACAAATATGATAATGATAAATGTTAATGTAATCACCTTGAGGATTGGTAGGGAGCTTAAGGATCTTGAGAGGATTACACAAAGGATGGCTAGTGACGAAAAAATTGAGAAGGAGCTTGAAGCAGAAAGGGATATACCTTCTAGCTCAAAGGTAAACGTTGAAGTCTCAATTGTTGTAAAGACTAATCCTCCACCTTTCCTTAGTAGGTTATCAAAGTCAAACAAGGAGGATAAGGATAAGGAAATCTGGGAGATCTTTTAGAAGATTGAGGTGAATATACTATTGTTAGATGAGATCAAGCAAGTGCAAAGGAGAAATTCCTTAGGATTTTATATACCAATAAGTGAAGGTTAAGAGGTAATGAAATGATTAGGATGGATGAAAATGTTTTTGTGGTCTTTAAAAGAAAATAACTCCTAAGTTTAAAGACTAAGGTGTGTTTACTATTCCTTACAAGATTGGTAACAATAAGGTTAAACATGCCATGATAGATTTTGGAGCATCAATTAATGTCATGTCTCATTGCATGTATGTTTCTTTGAGTTTAGGCCTGTTAAAAGAAACTAGCGTTATCATATAATTGGTTGATTGGAGTAACATTTACCTAGATAGAGTGATTGAGGATGTGCTTGTGCAGGTGAATGAACTAATATTTCATGTTGATTATTATATAATTGACATAAATGATGAAAGTTCCTATAATCCAATACCTAGGGAGATCGTTTCTTAACATAACCCAAACTAAGATAGATATTTGTGAGGGTACCCTCATTATGGAATTTGATAGAGAAGTTAACTCTTTTCAATATTTTGATATTAATAAGCACTCCCATCATGACCATTCTATTTTTGCAATTAATGTGATCGACCCTTTAGTACAGGAAGATTGTAAGTGGAAGCATACAAATAAACAAGAAGTAGTTTCAACGAAAGAGAAGACCGAAACTTTTAATGTCTCAAGAAAAAGTTTTATCACCGGTCAAAAAGTGCTTATTTATTGTGCTAGATATAAACTATTTTTGTATAAACTTTTTCCTTATTGGTCGATCCTTTTGTAATTAATAATGTCTCTCCCTATAGTATAGTTGAGATTAAGAGTCTAAAAATAGGAAAGATATTGCATATAAATGGTTATTGACTCAAGCCTTACCTAAAAGAAGGATAAGTGGAAAACATAAAAGTTGTTATCCTTGGAGATTAAAATTTCGTTACATGATAAATAGTATTTATTATTGTATATTAACTACTAATGACATTAAATAAATATTTTAACTTATTTATTGGGAATAAC
>JANVCL010000006.1:18788589-18800308 GCA_026546855.1 Erythroxylum incrassatum
ATTCTTCACTAGGTCTCTGACAGTCAGATACTTTAATTCCATGTGCTTAGAACCACTAGAAGTCTTGTTATTTTTAGTGTAAAACACTGCTGCACTATTATCACAATAAATTTTGATAGGTATAACAATGGAATCCACAATGCAAAGTCCAGTCACAAGGTTTCTCAACCAAACAACATGAGTAGTAGCCGCATAACAAGCAATAAATTCAACCTGCATAGTAAAAGACGCAACCATAGTCTGTTTCTTGCTCTTCCAGGATATTGCACCCCCAACCAACATAAAGATGTGACCAGAAGTCAATTTCATATCATCAGGGCACCCAGCTAGATGTGAGTCACTATACCCTATTATCTCTAAGTTGTCAACTCTTCTATACACAAGCATATATTCCTAGGTTTTTTGCAAGTATCTCATCACTTTCTTAGTAGCTACCCAATGAGCATTACCAAGATTAGACTGGTACCTACCCAAAATGCCAACTATATAAGCAATATCAGGCCTAGTGCAAAACTAAGCATACATCAAAGTCCCCAATGCACTATCAAATGGTCTATTCTTCATCTCTGCCTTTTCAATTTCATTATGAGAACACTAGTTTTTATTGAATTTGTCACCCTTAACAACTGGTATATCACCAGGTTTATAATTTTGCATGTCAAATTTCTCTAGAACTTTATTAATATAAGCCCTTTGAGACAAGCCAAGTAAGTTACGAGATCTATCCCTGTGAATTTCAATTCTTAGCACGAAAATAGCCTCACCTAGATCTTTCATCTCAAAATGCTTTGTCAGCATCTGTTTAGTTTCATTCAACAAGCCAAAATCACTACTAGCAAGTAGAATATCATCAACGTATAAAACGAGAAAAATGAACTTACTCCTACTGACCTTTAAGTATATACATTGATCAACTTTATTTTCTTCAAAACCCAAGGAGGTAACGAATTCATCAAATTTCAGGAACCACTGCCTAGAAGCTTGTTTCAAACCATAAATAGATTTCTTCAATTTGCACACTAAAAGCTCATTACCTTTAACTGAAAACCTTCATGTTGTTGCGTGTATACATCCTCAAGGAGATCACCATTCAAAACAGCTGTCTTGATATCTATTTGATGTAACTCCATATCGAAATGTGCTACAAGAGCCATGACAACTCTAAATGAATCTTTACTGGACATAGGGGAAAAAGTTTCAGTGAAGTCAATACCCTCTCTTTGTGTGAAACCTTTCGCTACTAGTCTAGCTTCATATCTCTCAACTTGACCTTTCGAGTCCTTCTTGGTTTTAAAAATCCATTTACAACCAATCACCCTAAAATTTTTAGGCAAGTCAATAAGTTCCCACACTTCATTATTGGCCATGGATTGCATTTCTTCTTTCATGGCATCTACCCACATATAAGAATTAGCACAAGACATCGCCTCCTAATAAGATTTATGATCCATATTATCCTCAATATCATATATATCTTCACTAAGATAAACAAAGTAATCGTTGGAAATAGCCGGTCTCTTCTGTCTAACTAACCTCCTAAGAGGTACTTGCATAATAGGTTCAATTGGTTGAGAAGCATCATCTATTGCAAGAGGGTCAGCAACATTATTAAGATGATCAACAGACGCAGGGGAGTTAACTAAAGGAGCATCAACCAAGTTTTCGACTGGAACAATAGCTGTAGGTATGTTATCAATAGTAGCAGGAAAAGAAACAATCTCACGCAGATTTGCAATGAAATCAACAGCAAGAATAATAGCTTCAGTCTTGTCCAATTCTAGAAATTTTGCATTCATAGATTCCACAACTCTACAATCACTTTTAGGACGATAGAACCTATACCCCTTTGCATGGTTTGAATATCCAATGAAGTAACAATGGGTAGTTTTAGGGTCAGTCTTTCTCTCTAACGGATTATAGATCCTAACTTTTGCAGGACAACCCCACACACGAAAATGGTTTAGACTGGGTTTTCTACTTGTCCAAAGTTCAAAAGGTGTTTTTGGAATAGATTTGATAGGAACTCTGTTAAGGATGTAAAAAGTAGTTTTTAAGGCTTCCCCCATAAAAAATCTGGCAAATTAGTTCCACTCATCATGCTCCTCATCATATCTTTTAAAGTACACTTTTGCCTTTCAGTTACACCATTTTGTTTAGGAGTACCAGGCATGATATATTATGGAACAATGCCACAAGCTTGCAAAAATTTAGCAAATGGTCCTATATGTTGTTGTCCAGCCTCAAATCTACCATAATACTCACCACCATGGTCAAATCTCACAACCTTTATGAATTTTCCTAATTGTTTTTCGACTTCAAATTTAAAATTTTTGAATTTCTCAAGTGCTTCAAATTTTTCTTTATTAAAAAAAGATAGCCAAATCGAGAAAAGTCATCAATAAAGGTAATAAAGTACTTGTTACCACAAATAGTCGGAGATAAAGGTCCACTGATGTCCATGTGAATGATTTCTAAGAGACTTAGACTTCTATATGCATCTTTCTTTTTTATCTTAGTGAATTTTCCCCTGATGCAATCTACACATGTCCCCAAATCATTAAAGTCTAAGGAAGGTAAAATGTTATTGTTAATTAATCACTTTACCCTTTCCTTAGAGATGTGACCTAAGCATTTGTGCCACAATAACGAGGATTTCTGTTTTATCCTAGACCACTTAGGAAGAGGAGTCTCAACATTGAAAGATGTAGAAAAATTATCAAAAGTCAGAGACAATTTATATAAACCATCCACTAAAAAACTAGATCCTATTATTGCAGAATTAAACAATTTATATAAACCATCCACTAAAAAACTAGATCCTATTATTGCAGAATTAAAAAACAATTTTTTTCTACCACTAAAAAAAAGTAAAACCAAGTTTATCTAAGCAAGAAACTGAAATCAGATTCCTTCTAAAGGAAGGTACATAAAAAGTATTCTTTAAAATAAGTTCATGCTCTGAATCTAAAACTAAGGTAATATCTCCAACGCACTCCACTTCTACTTCAAGATCATTTCCTACCCTTAGCTTGCTTTCTTTCAGACTTGGTAGTGGAACCATTATCAAACCGCCAAGAACCTATAGGGACATCAACTAGATTAGACTCAAAACATACAAAAGCAAAATGATTACCTCCAGATTTCTTCTTGTTTTCAAACTATGCCTTGAATTTACTACATTCTCCTCTATGGTGTCCCTTGACCTTATAGAAGACACACCAAGGATCTTTCTTGAAGGTAGTTTGCCTAGGCCCTCCTACATTGTGGTGGTGACTATTTCCAAATTTCTTGTAGGGAGCACTATAAGAGTGTTTCTTATGTTTCATATTGCTCTTGCCAGAGTGGGATTTAGTATGAATGGTTAGGAGAGCTAAATCACCTTTTTCTTTCCTAAGTTTCTCTTCCTCAGCCACACATTTGGTAATAAGGTCATTAACACTTCATTGCTCACCAATGGTATTATATGCTATTTTGATTTGGGTAAATTCAATTGGAAGACAGTTTAAGGCATGGTGAACAATGAAATTTTCATTCAAGTCAATGGATTGGGCTTTCAGTTTGCTTTGAATATGAACCATTCTCATAATAAATTCCCTAACACCGCCATTATGGTCATACCTCATATCCATCAATTCTTTCATTAAATATCCAGACTCAACATTATTGGATACTTGGTATCTATCTCTGACAGCAGTGAGAAAATCTTTAGCAGATGTTATATCAGGCAAACCACTCAGCAGGTGTTCAACAATGGTCCTCTTAATTGCAACCAAGCTAAGTCGGTTAGATTTCTCCCACTTAGCCAGACTCTCTCTGTGCTTAGGTGTACTTTCATCAGGTACGATAGGCATGTCCCCCCTTAGGGCCATTTCTAGATCAGTTATTCCTAAATAAAATTCTATATCCTACCTCCATCTTTTGTAATTTGAGCCAGTTAAAATTTTGACGGTCACTTGACTATTATTCATAGCGAAGGAAACTGTACAAGACAAAACAGAATACATTAAGAACAATAATAAGGGCATAAATATACTAATGAGGCCCAACTAAGAATCACACATTCCCCTTTAGGCAGAATGTGCAACCAAAATCAGAACCTCATAGATGAGCTATGAAAGAGAGGGTACACTAATCTTGAAATATCATCCCTTTTGGGCAGACAGATCCCCAAGACTATTGTAATCCCAATAACTCTATGTGAAATTAGGTCTCCAACTCAAACATACAACTACCCCCTTTGGGAAGGCAATTATATGCATTAATCAGAAACATTCCTGGAAAAATATAAAAATTATCACAAACCACTATGATTGATCCCACTTTGGTGGTAATCACCCATAATAATCCATGAAACTTTCAATCAAGAATCAAAAGATATTGCCTAAAATAAATTGTATTCTAAAATAGGTTTTGTACTTATACAGTTGAATAAACAAACAAATATCTCATGCAATTTAATAAAAAATGTAAAAGATATGATTAAGAGAGAGTGACCACCGTAAACATATCCAAATTTAGGTAATTATATTTTCCAGTGTATTTGGTAAAATAAAAAAACTGGAAAATAAATAAATTTTACTATAATGTAACTTCTGTTATAAAAAATATTAAATGCAGCGGAAAAATTATTAAATGTACGTAGAAAAATCAGACTCATAAATCGAAGAAGAACAGAAAAAACAGAACACAAAAATAAGGTTTGTAGGCTCCACACTCTCCTGCACACGCCACAGGTGAGAGTGGGCGTGTGTACAATATAGTCTTCTTCTTCCTCCAATTTACGTTGGAGTGTTAGAGAGAGAGAGTGATTGAGAGAAATCACTTGTTTACAAAAGTTATTGGAGAAATCAACAGGACCCATGGAGACGTTGCAGTGAAATTTGAGAAGAAATCAACAGATCCATTTCAACCGAAGAAATCAACATCCGACTTTGCAAACAATTAAAAAAAATGGTTGAGAGAGGCACGTTGCAGACAGAAATGGGTCTGGGATGCTTCTGCATTTGTGAAATTGCAAAAGAAATCAACAGGACCATTTCAATCAAAGAAATTAACAGACGTGTGTTGAAACAATTAAAAAAAATTGTTGAAAGAGGGATGTTGTAGTTAAATGGTTTACAAAAAGAGAAAGGTTTCTGTGATTAGAAGAAGAACGTTGCACTTGACTATTAGAAGAGAGTTACAAGTAATTTTATATTAATTGTTTTATATAATGAAGAGAATCGTTTCACATATTAGAAGAAACGATTAGAAGAAGAAGACGATGTCTTCAAGACCCATTGTTATAATCTTAAAAGATAAGAAATGCGACGTAGTGTCTCCTAAATGAGACCCAATTGGGTGAAGACAATTTCCACGCAACAGAAAGAAATCAACAACAGAACAAATCAACAGTAGAAGAAAGAAACATGGCCCAACGGTGGCAAAAATTATTTCTCATGCAAAACGAGTTTCACAAAATGGGTTGCCGCAAACGTTGTTTGAACCGTCGACGGTCAGTAAAATTAAAATGGTTTGTTGAAAAGCCGTCGACGGTCAGTAAAATTATTATCCTCAATCTTCGACAATAATGATCAGATTCTTTATCACTTACGTCTTGTGCTCTGATACCACATGTAAGAATACCAGAATCAAGTTTACCATACATGATAAAGAATACCGATACTTACGTGTTGAAGACATCGTCAATAAATTATCAAGACACTGCTCAAGCGTTCGGTGATGGCTAAGGCTTCCACAGCAAATACACTTTCTCTTGTTGTGATTACAGTTATCAATGGGACAAACCGTAAAGAGATTATATGTATGTATATATAGGACTGCTGTGGGACCTAGCTATTAATATTAATCCAAGGACTACCCATTATGGGCCTTTGGGTTAGGCCTATATCATTAATCATACTAACTATATAAAGAGCTTAAGTCTAATAGGAATCACGATAATAGTGAACCATAGGCTTCTCAATAGGAATCATATCATTAGCCTGTATTTAATAAAACAAATGACAATTGATTGTAGCCCATAAAATATATTCTAACATCCTATTTTACTATACTGAGTTAAAACACAAACATACAAGGGAAGAAATTGAGAGATACATAGAGATTGAAATGTTATAGAACCTGTAAACAATTGGGAGGATATAAATTTTGACTCTTTCTATGTTATAATCAAGGATCATATCTATGGCATCTTGAGCTATTATCGAATCTCCACTGCTATTATGGTCTACTATAGTCATTACTTCCATTAAAAGAACTTGCAATGCTCAATCCTCCTCCTCTATTCTCTGGTAATCTCACTTCATCCAAGTAATAATATCACTTCCAAATGATCCCAAACTACAAGAACTAATGAACAAGGCTAGAACCAAAACACACCTTCCTCTAAACATTCATTTATTGTTCATGATTTAGATGACCCAATATCTGTCTTTAAAGTTAGAGAAAGCAGTGTTCTTAAGGATATACAAAGTTGATGAGATTGAGTTGGTGGATTTATATAGAATTTGTTAGTGTTAGGAAAAGGAAAAGTATTATAAACATTGCAGTTGAGTTTGGGAAAGGAAAAGTACTATAAACCTTAGAGTTGGAATCTTACATGCATCACTGTGAGTCCCACTTTAATAATTTTTTTAAAAAAAAATGCTACTCTCAATTATTTCGTCCAGGAACTGTTTTAAATATTTTGTAAACGTTAAAATTAAATTTCAATGTTTTGCAAACATTAGAGTTTATTTTTAACACTCCAGACATTAAAGTCCAACTAAAATTTCAGTATAACCGTTGGAAGCTAGACTGTTTTTTTGGCCTTACCGTGTGCTCTAACTTGTATTTACCTTATTAAATGATTTCATTTACATGTTTCATAAATTTCATAAAAATTCTTATTGATAGTTATTATGATATGATAGTCGCTAATTTAACATGAATACAAGTACTTCAACACAACATAAATTGAAGCCATCCAAGTGAGTAGATTAGAAACTATCCTAACCAAATTACACAGCAAGCATTAGTGGCTCTTCAAGGCTAGAATCCCTGAGACAAGGAACTACAATGGAATAATACTTTGCCCGTTAAATATGCTCTAAATTTCAGTATTCCTCCACATTTAAAGAGGCCGGGTGTGTACAAATATACTTGATGAAATTTCAGTTGGACTCCTTTTGATGAAATTTCAGTTGGACTCCTTTTCACTCATTACAAATGCTTGAATAAGACTTTGAGCTGCATGAGTTTGCTCAGGTGTTCCGGATATTACTATCACAGTTTCTGTTGCTCCCGACTTTGGCTCGGTAATTGATATTTTTGCTTCCGAGAACTGAAATATCATTTAGGAATTGTTAAAATCGCCAACAAAGGTCTATAAATAACCATATCCTTTTGATCTATAAAAAATACTGATGTTGTAATAATGCATCAGGAGGAAAACCCCATGGCTTAGGCGCTGAGCATAGACATTGGTGCCACATATAAACAGGGAAGGTTTAAACATAAAAGGCACCAAATACGAATTTAGCATTCCTGATTAGCAGTTTTACGTCATTGGAAAATGTTGTCGTGTGCTTATTTTTCAGGTAAAAACATGAACCGAACATATGAAAGCAGGTTGCTGCCCTGCCTCATTCTTTTGCCTAGAATCTATTAGCAAACAGACTATAAAAATAATGAGAATCAGAACATTACCTGCCGAATTTGTTTCAAACATGCACCATCTTCTCCATAAATTACAGGAACAAGAGTGCGAGGAACAACAACTTCAACGGTAGTACTTGTAATAATAGCTTGATGGTTTACCCTACATACAGAATTATAATCATAACAAAGGGATACAAGGTGACACTATAGATGAATAGTTTAAAATGATGGATGATAGTACAATGAAAACGTTGGAAAAGAAATGATATATCACATACCCCCCAAATCCTGAAATTCTTCTTTGAGTGGGCCCACCAAATTCTGGCAAAGGCATTGGGGAACCACTTTCAATAAGACCCTGCAAGTCAGTACATGAAGATGAAGAAAGAAAGTGGTATTTGATTCAATTAAAAACTAATCTCTGCTTAAACAGTTCACCTTATATGCCATTCTTAAACTAAGCTCATACCTGAGGACCCCAAGGCTTTCTTTCAGATATAGTTGGAGGCATGCCAGGTCTGTGAATACTATGCATGAAAGGAGGATGATCATTAAGGGAGTAGAATCCAGCACGTGGTGGTGGAACACCCATGCCATCAAAATTGTGAAACGAATGAAATGGAGGTGACAGCTCCCTCCTCCCTAAATATGGAGGGAACGGAGGCCCCTGACCTACAAAGGCAGGATTTAGAGGATGATCAATAGAAGGAAATAGATCACGGAAAAAGTGATGCCTCAGCCTGGTGGTTATCTGTAGAAGTGCCTCTTGAACTACTTCATACTCCCCATTTATCTGTCCAACAAACAAGAAATTATACAATCCAGAAGGTAACTGCATCTTATATGCTTTCTAGATCAAAATTCTGATAAATTATCATTCCTACTAAAAGCATCCTATTGAAAAGTAAAACATAGTCTAAGCACATAACTCAAACTGGCAGATTAAAATCCCAAAGTTTTCAAATTAAAGAATTGAGAACCAAGAGCTTTACCTGAACCACTTCTTCACCTTCTAAAGCACACTTTGGAATCTGATCCTTCCCTAATATTCGAATATAAGCCCCAGTTGAATTCCTCATCTCAGCAATTATAGAACCACCCTTTCCAAGTAGACAGCCTATTTGATTAGATGAAACAAGAAGTCTAGCTGTCACAGACTTCTCATTGCTATCAGGCATAGCTCTAAGTATCCTTGAGTGAACACGAAGAACTGCATCTTGTGAAGCTGATATCCTATCATCAGGGTGCTGTAGGAATTAATTGTTTCATAAGGCCCACTCACATTTGTAATAGAAGACTAAAATAATTGTTTATTGCTAGCAAGATAAGGGAGGCATGGGAGGCAAACCATACCGCAGGACCAGAAATAACAATAACACGGTCCTCAGAGTCAGGAACCCCTTCCATAACTTTAATCTCACAACCGGTTTCTTGTTGAAAGGACTTTATTACTGCTCCTCCTTTCCCAATGATACCTCCTACCTTCTCAGCCAGACAAAGTACACGAAAGGTTAGTATCTCGGAAACAGGGATTCTGCCTGGTATACCACTTTCATGAAAATCTCGAGGACCAGTGGCATAAGAAGTCCCTCGAGCTGTGTAAGAATGGGGAGGTGGTGGGTACACTTCTGGGTGGGGAACAGGATGACCAAAAGAATGAGATGAAGACCCTATGTAATTGGCAGGTGGGTTCTCCAAAAGCTGCTGAGAAACTAATTGAAGAGCTTTCTTGATGACATCTATGTTCCCTGAAATCTGCAGCATAATATGAAATGTTATCCCCTGTGATTCAGCCTTGCTAGAGCCTTAATCTATCAGGAAAATCTCATTGGCAAAGAATTATGAGCAGAAAGGAAGATCAAGGACACCATAATTGTATTTGCTACCACCAATAGCTGTATGTAGGTAAACTAAAACTATGCACTTCACTTATGTACAAATCCCCATATTTATGATCCTACACTTTACATGTTTTGACGACAATTTGGTCAATGTCCCCCAAAACTAAAATTCAAAAGATTTTGATTGAAACCCATGGTGGAGAAACAATATCCAAGTACCTGAACTAGCTCATCTGAAGGTGATGCACATAGAGGAAGTTTATCCCTGGGAAGAATACGAATTTGTGCGCCACTTTCAGCTGACATTTGCTTAATTACACTACCACCCTTTCCCAGAAGGCAGCCAACTTGATTGGAGAGCACTAGTAACCGCAAAACAAATGTAGACGGCCTTTTAGTTTCCTCATCTACTCCATCAGTATCAGTTGATGCGTCAACCATTCGCTCAAAGACAAGTGAAAAAGCCTTCTGAAGAGAATTAATTTCCCTTGGAGGCTTTGAGTCTTCACAAGAAGCTGTTTCTTTATCTTCGCCATCCTGTTTGCCATCATTTTTACCATCACTTTGTTCAGATACATTTGCATCAGCATCATTATCATCCTTGCACTGTTCTGCAACAATTTCTGTTTGTTTATCAAACGTAATAGCAACAACCCTCTCATCACACCCAGGGACGGTTTCCTCAACTCTGATCTTTGCTCCAGTTTCTTGACGAATTTGAGATATAACAGTACCACCCTTCCCAATGATACTGCCAGATCTTGAAGCGGGACAAAGTAGACGGAAGACTATACTACGAGATTGGGTAGGGGAATTTATAACAGCTCTATTTTGTCGTTTCCCCTTCCCATTTGACTCTGTATGGTTCCGATCATGCGGTCTCTTAGTAGGAGTCAATGCAGAAGACATATTTCGTCAAAACCTGCTTAAAGAAATTTGAAGAACATTAAAACTTGAAAAATATTAACCTTACTCACATTGTTAGACTGGCCAAGCCGTTCAATACAAGTATCACAAGTATTGGAAACAGAGAGAGAAAAAAGGAACACCAAAGATTCATAATATAAACAAAATATAACAATAATAATAAGAAACCCCGGAATCAAAACACTGAAGATAAGGCCATGCATTGGGGTATTAAATTTCCCAACAGTTAACATTTTTAATTCTGTATCTGAACACCCTTTTGGCATTTTCATTGACATTCATAGCTTAAATTGACTGAGGGTTAATCTTCTGCTCTCATCTATTAACAATGCTTTCTATTCCTCACATGGAACATAAACAAAATTAGCAACTTTGAAGTGAAAACTACGTTATTGTAGGCTGAACAAAAGTAAATGTCTAAAAACAACATTCACATTAGCTAAAAACTGAGAGTTTCCCATTTCCCGCGCCCTCAAAAAGAACATCAAAGTTATGAAATGACTTGAGAGATAGAGATACAGAGGATCACCTCTGCAGTTACCAGAAGCAAAACAAAAGCACAGAGTAAATAACGAAGCATAATGATTCTCCTCGGTTGGTTTCCAGGCAACCAACTACTCAATCAAACTACAGATGAAATATTTAAAAATGATTAAAGAAACAATCTTGCGAAATTGCTATACAATCAACTTACGGGTATTCGTCGAATTGAAACGCGCCCAACACGAGTTGAAGAAAACAGCACCTGTCAAGAGTTAGTAGAGCTAGGTTTGTATATATGTTGGCAATTGTAAAGCCAACAAAGAGAAAAGGATTGAAAAGTACGCTTATGGGCGAGTTAACGTTAACGGAGACCGGATTCTATAAAAGTGTTGTAGAGTAGTCTTGAGCCCATTCGCGGCCCAAAAAACCTCCCAATGTTGTCCCAAAATGCATTTCAAGCTGATGTAATATAAGCTCCTAACCTTCTCCTTAAAAATAAACAAATACTTTGAGACAGACTTAGGCCTTGTTTGTTGAAGAACTAATAAGCTCTATTTTAGCTTATTGACTTATTTTAGCTTGTTGAATTTATAAAAAAATTATTAGGATGATTTAGTTATTAGCTGGTTGGGTTGCTTATTCAACCCAACCAGCTTATTTTGGAACAGCTCCTTTATAGGAGCTTTTCAAGTAATCAACTGAAATTTTGTTTGTTTAATGACGATTTTGCCCTTTTCCTTCAAGCCCTTCAGGTAATTTAATATTGATCCTTCAATTTTTGATATTTAATAATTTAGTTCTATATAAAAATAAAAAAATAATGCAAT
>JANVCL010000006.1:18808516-18818749 GCA_026546855.1 Erythroxylum incrassatum
TCATATGCACCAAATTTTAGGGTTCTAACCCGAAGTAGGGGGCGGGATGTTACACTTTGCCTTCCTTTATCACCCTGAGTGCTAAGCATTGTCCAAAGCTTGTCATTTTTCTCTATATCTGATTTTTCTTTGCTTTGGTTAGACCCTCCTTCGTAAAACCAGTAACACCCCTTATAGTACAGCTGTTGAGGTAGACTTCTTCAATAAAGTCTTTGCCTCCTTTTTCTTAATCTTTCCCAACCATGAAATTCATTTACTCCTATCCTACCTTCCATTTTAGGCATTCACAAGCACAATACGTCCCTTCACAAATGAAACAAGTAATTTCTTATTTTGTTTGTTTTTTCTCCTTACATTAAAAAGATCCACATACCTTCTCCATTCCTTTTTCTGAGTCATTCCGCATCTCACCATTCTTCTTGATTGCTAGTTCAAATGGGTAGTGACATTTGGAGATTAGTTATGGTATATACAATCGCTATAGAGCTAAGAAGGTCCTTTATATTTTGCCTTCAAAACTCTATTTGTATTGAATCTTATAAGCCACTTATGAAGTTAAATAACTTGTCTTCCTCCAACATATTGTACATGACTAATGTCAAATATGTGAATTTCTTCACATGCTCTTACACCTAGTGGTCTTTCTTCAATTGCTTGAAAGCTTCCCTCATTAGCTATAAAGGGTTTTAAGAAGAAACTGATTTGTCAGCTCCTTTTTCATTTTCTCCCAAGTATCAACGAAAGGTCTATGCGTACTGATGTTATTGGAAGTCCTTGTTATCCACTATAGCATTGCATCATCCACCATGTTCATAATCTTGATTGACAATTTTTTAATCGGACAACTTTACTACTGCAATGGATGATTTTCGTGTCTTATAAGAAAATTTTTAGCTTTTTAACACTTTGTTTGCTACTGAGAGCTTAACACTTGCATTTCCACTAAATTGTTCTTTGATCAAACTCCTAGTTTATGCCTACATATAATATGATTTAGCGCCATCAAGTCATAGCTCATCTCTCTATGAGCCATTAACTATTCCTCAAATGATATCCTTATCTCTTGAAGCTCAATTGTTAAAGGTTCAAATCATTTTAAGAAAGGAACCACACCCTCCTTCGCTGGGACTATAGGACCAAAAATCACCTCTAATAAGGCAACTCTATTTATAAGATTACATACACCGACCATTGTATACCAATAAGATAAGAACTCCTCACCAAGCTCTAATACCAAGTATCACAGAGACTTTCATGCACGAAAAAATTGGACTAAATTTGCCAAAATCCTCATATAGCAATCAAGCTTAAGCTATAAAACTTAATTTAACCTTCCTTTCGTGATCGTCGACCAACTTTTTTTGTTTATTTTCAAATGCCTCGTTCCATTTTTGTTTAAATATTTTTCTCACACTCTCAATCACACAAGTGTTTTGCACAAACAACCAAAGGAACCAATAAGAGAGATACAATAAAGCTAATCTTTCAATGGCATATTCATAATAATCAATACAAAAGGAACTTGAGTTTCTTATAACTTAACTTTATAAGAACAATGCTTAAAAGAACTCCTTATTCAAAAATCTCACAAAGAACTTTCTATCAAAACTCTCAACTATCTTATAGATGATGGAATGTACCAAGTTATCCAAATGACGCACAAATGATAACTTTATATAGGTTTACAAAAAATTAGGGACTAAGTAAACAAAAACTACCCACTTTCTCCAATAACCCACCAAATTGGTATGAAATTGCTACTTTTTACACTAATTATACCAAGTTAGTGAGGACTTTTCTAGTTTTTAAGACATTAACTCCTCTTTTGCATATGAGATAAGTGTTTGAAAGATATCTATCTATCGCCATGTTATCTGAACCACTTTTCTACTAATTGAGAAAATGCTCCCATTTGTTAGATAGTGTTTACACTTTCTTAAGCCACTACTTACATATTCATGCCATGTGTCGCCATTTTGTATCTTAAATTCAATTAGGACTTCCATTTAGTCGTTCATCCAAACACATTCATAATGCAATCTCATTACTCAATGACCTAAATTAATAACAATCCAAATCAATATACAATAAACCTTAAAAGTTCACATACCTTTTAACCTTCTCGTTGAAGTTAAATGCTTTTTTACACCTCAGGCTTAACACGATTTATCTGCACTTTTCATCTTTTAATCTCATATTCGAATCTTGTATCTCGTTAAAGATTTCCACTAATATGCACTAGTACAAGTCAGCGCTTGCATACTCTCGAACTTTCAATGAAAATGCTCATTTTGCTTCACCTACTAGCACATCTTTACCTTGTTTCATGTCCCAAATGTCAAACATCTACCAAAAGCTCATCATCACTTACACAATCCCATAGCTTAAATTTAGAGACCTAACAAACCACCACTAAAGATTGAATATTCATACACTAGGTTTACATTGCTTTAGGCCCACGAATATCCATACAAGATCGGTTACAAAAGATTGAATATCTATTGTTTATTCACGGAAAACATATATATAAATTATCCTTTTAGTTATTATTGCGCTCCACTTCAATCTCCTTGATGAGATCATTTTTATAACTTAATAAGCTAAAAACTTTCCACCACCCTAAGTTTAACACCAAAAAAGTGACACTATCATCAGTTAATAAAATTATTGAATCATTTCTATATTTCTTATAATCATGGACTATAGGCCAACCATCTAATTGGCTACCATTAGCATTTTCCCACTACCATTGTCATTATACGATCACCGGTCTTATCACTATATGATCACGAAGTATTTGTGAATCCATATTCTAGAACCACAATTTGTCATTTGGAAGCATTTGCATAACCTACCAGTGTACCTCTCACAGAGAGAGAGCAAAATGGTATTTTCTACCTAGCCTACACGATACGATCCTCCTCTATGAGCATTTCTACAAGCAAAGTTGCCTCTGAAACTACTAGGACAATATACGCAAGAGGTCAGTGACAACCATTACCGCTTCGAAAACAACACTATAATCATCAACGACATAGAAACTACAGCCTTGAAGCTCGAGCTTTCCCAGAAGTTTTGCTTCTCAGTATTGACAACCGATATTTCGTGTTTTGCTGCTAGCTGCCCTCGAAGTTCTTTCACGGCTTTGTCTCTACGCTCCCCCATCTATGCCAAGAAAGGGGGAAAAAAATGGATAAACAAGTAGTGATGTTATAGATAAAAATTAGCAAATGAGAAAGAATTTCTATATATAACAAATGCCTTCTAATTTGTCCAGGAGTTTTCTCCCAAAGAGAATCTCAGCAAATATGAATACCATAACAGGCTCACACAGTATAATTAATGTTTTGCAAGCCAGTAAACTGATTTGATTGACAGAGACCTTGAGCACCGAGAGTGACTCCACTTGCATATCATAGTAAGGATTTAAACCAACAGATACAAATTTCACCTAAACAACATTAGTATTATAAGATCGAAGACTTAAGAGGTTACTCTTTGAAGCTTTCGTGTTTGAGCGCGAGCTTCCTGAAGACAAAACTCCAGTTTCAACACCCTCTTTTTCAGTTCCTGGTCAGTATGTCGTTGCTTCCCCAACTGTGGAGAAACAGGGTGAATGACAAAAACACACATATATACCTTGCAGAGAAGTTGAACATTGAAAGACATGCAACCAAGAGAAGTACAATTGGTAGGGGCTGAAGATGGGTGAACCTGTGATTCAAATTCCTTAGTCTTGGGCGTCCAGTGGGCAGACATAATTTTTATCTCATCTTTTACTTTGGCTATTTCATCATGCTTGGTAACTAAGATCTTATTAATCTTCTCAAAGTTTTTTGGAGAAACCTCATCCAATAATTTTCTTAATTCACAATCTCTGTTACTTTCAGTTCTGGTTATAGCCTGCATAATGTCGTGCTCAATCCTAATAACTTCATCTTTCAATTGCATTTGAGAGGATTCCCTCGCTTGAAGATCATTTTGCATTTTATCCAATTGCTCCCCTAGCCTGGTTACACGATCCTCATGCCCCTTTAGTGAATTAGTCTTCTCATGTAGTTCCTTCAACATTGCCAAACACTGAAGCTGTGCCGATTGAGCTGAGACAGCACCGGCATCAACGGTCACTTTTGTTGCTGCAAGCTGTGACCTAAGTCCATCCAACTCATTTAGGTACTGTGACGCATGAAAAAATAAACAGAATAAGCAGACATGAAAATGAGAAGCACAATCCTCCGGTTACCTGTCATTCATGTGTACTTTCCATGACAAGAAGCAAATCTAATTCACGGACACATCCAGCACTGTCTAAAAAGTTTTTCATTTTTTGGTTCACCTCAACTATGTGTTACCAAAAAGTATTGAAGCCCATGTCTATAACTATGTGCCAATATATTCACAAACCAGGAAAAAAGTAAATTCTGTTTAATGGACCATCCTAATTACGAAAGGGGTGTGTAGTGAGGACAAAGGGGAAGCTATTTTATATCCTCTAGTTTATAAGAAATTAAAGGGAAATCAATTGGAATCGAGTGACAGCACATTATCAGGAGTGTAAATTTTTATAAGGAGAAATTCTCATCCAGACATTCAAACTAAAAAAATTTAGGACCGTTTGACATTCTTAGAACTCTAATGCTAAACCATATCAATTTTGGAGTCAAAAGGTTTCATTAAATTTAATAAATAAATTTTGATTTGTAAAAAATTGGAAATAAAAAATAAAAGATATTATTATAATATTATCAAGTTATTATTAACATATTGATTCTTATTAAAATTATCTTCAAAATTATTTTTATATTAATTTTTAATAATTATTTTATTTTGTTTCATTAATACATTTATTCTAATCATAAAAATTACTTAAAAATTATATAAATAATTTAAAAAATTTGATTAATTATTTATAAAATAATTTAATTAATTATGTATAAAATAAATTATATAATAACTAAAGTGTTATCATTTTAAATATTTAATACCAAATATTAACATACCGATTAACTTTTCTTAATTATATACCAAACACGCTTGATTTCATTGCCACTTCGATTCTTAATCTTCGTTGTCATTCCTATCTAAAAATAAAGAGAAAAACAGGGATATGTAAAGGACCTCATCCGTAGTTGAAGCTGGAGTCTGCGGTTGGCAATTCCTCTCCTCCAACGTCTTCTGCAACCTATGAACAGCCTCCTCCAAAACTTGAGCCTTCGTCTCTGCTTCCTGTCAAATCAAAAGCACACGAAACTTGGCACAAAACTTTCTTTTGGATTAACACGAACTTCTTTATGGAAGAAACATCTATCTATAAAAAGATTTGACCCCACAATCAGAAAGCAAAAACGATGAACGAGAAAGACAATGATCAAATTCCATGCAGTAAAAAGAGAATAAAAACCAACAAATCTCTTACACGTCTGCATAATGTTTCTCTAGCAAAAGACTGCTCTTGTGAAGCAAGGCTGCTGCGGACTTCCTTTAACTCTGCAGCTAAAGAAGCAACTTTTCGTCTAAAACTCAGTTTTTTCTCATTCAAATCCTTCAACAAAGGATCAACTTCTCTAACCGGAAGCGGCAGTGAAGGTAAATTCGATGAATCTGATGATGATTGCTCCGCAACAGACATTAGAACTAGAGTTGCTACCTCTTGATACAGAGACGACCACCAAACATGAAGATCTAGAAGTGAAAAAGTTGAAAGCCTTTTGATAGGCCTATGCAGTAGTTGCATGGAAAGCATACACGGTGCGATACATCTGCATGTGAAAATGGTAAGTGTGCATTTAATTTTGGATGACATCAAACACGGATGTGAACTCCACAAACTATTAAATGGCAAAGCCCAATTTTAAAAAGACAAAAGAAGATAACTTTAAGTAGTCCTATGTCCTGCCATGGAGAATCTGAAAGACAAAAGAACAATAATAAAGGAATTGAAAAAGAAAGTTACTTGGCTTATATGGCATGGCAGAAAGGACGTGTTGATAATTCATACTCAAGCATTATGGAGAGAGAGAGAGAGAGGAGGCAGTGGAACACGGAAAGGGTCTATCACTTTCGGAATTAATGACTCGAAGAGGGTGTAGTGAGACAGACACAGTTGTTTAAGATAGAGTAGTGCGTGAACTAATATGTAGAAGAGGGTATAGTGAGAACAGTTGAGAGAGAGGCACGTACGCAGTAAGGAAAATTAAATTAAGATAGCAAGCCAGCAATGTGTTGGTGGAGTGGAGAGGGCTGAGCCTGACCTGAGTGAACATGGACGGTCTCAAGGGTTGTGTTGGAACTGGGCAGCATTAGAATATTTTCCTTCCTATTATTTAATATAGATCTTATTTTATTTTCATTTTATTTTATAATATAGATCCTAACACTATCTAAAGACTCTTAAACTATGCTTTCATCCAAAGAATTTGCATTAACTTCGTCTATTACGTTCAAACAAATTACAAAATAGTAATATATGAAATTATTCTTAACTGTAAATTTATAATACATTATATTTTTAACTTAAATATGATCAAAATAAGATATGAACTGACCATTAGTAAGTTCATGTTCTTAATTAATTCGTTGTGAAAATATTTTTTTTCTTCATAAATCGTCTTTTTAAAATCAAGCGATGGTTCTTCTTCTTCAATCCAAAAATCAGTATGATCAATAAAATCAGTATCAACTACAATTAGTATGATTTTAGTTCAGCTTTCACATGGATTATAGATGCTTCAATTTTGATAGAGCTCCTTGTGTATCTGCTTTTGACTGGAAGTATTTTGTTCCTTCCTTGCTTCTGTTATCCTTGTTTTGTGTTTTTTTTGTCTTGGCTTGCTTGAGACTAGTTGCTTATTTTAGCTAGATGTGTCCCCAATGGCACTTGTAAATGGATGTTTTGTACATATTTTTCTTTTCTATTAATATTATTTTGATTTATAAAAAAAATCAATATCAACTAGATCATACATTCTCTTCTTACAAAGTGCTCTGAATGCATAATATAGAAATTATAAAGTTAATGAAAAAAACTATAA
Source organism: Erythroxylum incrassatum (assembly GCA_026546855.1). Classification (NCBI taxonomy): domain Eukaryota; kingdom Viridiplantae; phylum Streptophyta; class Magnoliopsida; order Malpighiales; family Erythroxylaceae; genus Erythroxylum; species Erythroxylum incrassatum. The sequence goes on from JANVCL010000006.1 coordinate 18,815,548, forward strand.
AAATACTTGTTCTTCATTCTCAAATTATAAGTATTGTAAACAAGGCCATTAAGCCTTTGATGTTCTAAACAATTTCATTTCTTTGTATGAATATGTTCAAAAACACTTTAATTACGTTAACAACTTGATGTAAATAATCTAATAGCAAGTTTTTTTAATGTTGAAGAACTTTCACCGAATATTCTCCACAACTCATCTGTATTTTAAATTAACAGTTATAAAAATAAAATATATATTATTAATAAACAAGAATGAACTAGAAGTATAAAAACTTAGTAGGCTGCATTTTTTCATTATAAGATCTCTCTTTGCTTATAATCTAGCAAAACTTCCAAAACCTTCACGATACAATTTAATTTCATTTGTCACTTATGATTGCTCTTCAATAATAAAAATATCTTTATATTCAATCACATTAAACATGCCACCTATAATATTATACTTACATGCATTTCCAATATATAACCAATAAGGATTAACAAAATAAGCTGCCAAGTGGATCCTTTGAGTAAGATGTTTATCCCATCATCGCTCAAAAATATCTATATAAGGCTTGTACAATATCTCCTTTCCTTCAAAAATATTTATAATTGTTTTATGAACTCTATGCACACCATCATAACTATAACCCAAAGATGGCTTCTCATCTAAGTCATCAGTCTTGTAAGTTGAGCCACAATCTTCACAATGATCAAGCAAACATCCCAAAATTTATTATCTAGAATAATAGCAAAAACTTCTTTTCTTTTTTCAATCTTTGATAATTTATGACTTGAAAAATGTTTAATTGTCACTAAATTTTGAAGTAATTGCTTATGTTCATAAGCACTTTTAAAGTAATAAATGTAGACCTTATAGCAACAGACATATGATCTCAACCCAATCTTTTTGCTAACCAAGACAAAAATGTGATAAGGTTACACACAAAATTTATGATCTTTGATGCATGTGAAGTAAGACTATAAATATGGTTCATACCACCAATGTAACATCCCATTACTTGTGTGAGGGTTATAATGGTAAATGTGAGTGATTAATAAGAGTTAGAGAAGCATTTCCATATTCATGCATAATATGTCATACACTTATACATGAATAGTGATTGTATTTGCACATGAAAATAATTGTACATGCATTCATGAATAATTCCGAGTATAATTAGATTGATCTGTGAATTTTTTAGAGTTATGAATATTTTTACATTGGAAATATTAGTGTTTGGTAGAAATATAGTATTTGTGAATTTTGGTGAAGTTAGGAATAAATTTTGAAAATTGTAGAAAATAGAAAAAAGAAATCAAATGGAGATTGGAGATTGGAGATAGTTGGATTGTAAAGATGAAAGTTAAGGGAGTTAGTTTCAAAAGAAACTAAGTTAGAGCTTGGGTATTGGAAAAGTGACAAGTGTCACTTAGGCTTTTGTACTCTTGCTAGAAGTAAGCTACTATTCTTTGAGAGTTGACAGGTTAAGTCTTGTCTAAGTCCCTTTGTTATTATCATCTTTTTCAAACTTTCTTTTGAAACACAGAGTTTTCCATCAAATACCTTCTAAGAGACTTCTATGCTTTTTCTTTCCTACACTAACCCCACTTTTGCATTTGTTTCCTCTACCCTAAGAAAAAGCATAAGCTGGTCATTGTACTCAATGAAGTATGTAAACTGTGTGGAGTTTAGGGCTTGAGGAGTTCAGAGTTTTCAGCAGATAAATAGTGAATAAATCACTGAAAGTTGGGGATTTATGAAATAAATTTGATAAGCTATTGTCATCTGCATGGGAAACGACATTAATGTGTTTGTTCTTAAATACTGTGTTGTTGGGGGATGAAAAGTCTGGTTATAGTGTTAATTTAGTGTTTTGAAAGATGATGAGCGTTGAGTGTTGTAAAATATTGAAAGGTTGAAAATCTAGAAAATGTTCACTAAGTGTGTTTTTGTCTGTTACCCATAACTTTTTCTTTATTTATCCAAACGAGATGATTCTTAATTTGAAGTAAACTAGAAACGTATGGCTACATTTCTTATGAAGACATAGAATTTCAGTGCTGTCTCTAAGAGTCTGAAAATTTCAAGAAGCTAAGAGTTTGGTGCAGTACGATGATGTATGAAGGGAAAATTCGTCTTCAAAATTTAGGGGCAAATTTGGGATTGAGATAAATACATTTTAACCAAGGTGGCTTCATAAAAGTTGTAGATCTTGCTTTTATCTTTCCAATGGTATATAGCATGAAAATTTTGGATATCGGAGTCAAAAGTTATGATCCTTATAATTGGAGATGTTCTGGAGATGGAAAGTGAGACGATAGAAATGAGACGCTGGAAAGTAAGACGATAGAAGTGAGACGATAGAAATGAGACGATCGAAAGTGAGACGAGGAAAGTGAGACGATAGAAATGAGATGATAGAAATGAGACGATGGAAAGTGAGATGATGCAAAAATGAGACGATACAGAAGCCAGACGATAGAATTGTCCTTTGAGGTATTCATGATAGTTGTAGATCTATAAGTCCTCTTTCCAATAGCTAAAAATGAAGTCAATCCAACATCTGTGGTGTGATTTATGGCAATTTCGACAAGGCATGTACAATACGAGTAAAGATATGAATATGTTGGATTCTTTTGGCCATAACTTCTTCTCTAGAAATCCAAATAACTTGATTCTTGAACCATTGGATTCGTAAGACATTGATCTACATATCCACCAAGAATTATAGCTATCTAAAATGAATGGAGAAATACTGAGTGAAAATAGTGGGACGGGTACAGTGAGTGTGCTCTTAAGTAATATGAACTAGTGTTATTCCACTGAACATACTTTGGTATTTTGATAGTTTCTAGAGCTCTACTGATCCAAATGAGATGGTTTTTGTTTTTTGGTAAACTAGAGACATAGGGCTACAAATGGTATGAAGAAATTGGAATCTACTTCAGTCTCTAAGATGTTTAAATTCCAGATGGAAATTTTTCAGAAATTATCATGAACATGCATTGTACATCATTCATTTCACACATGTGCATTATCGAATACCTATGATTGTGCAAATGGTGATATTGTGTATATTATTTGTCATAGAGGAGCAACTGGAACGTCAATCTTCAGACGTTGCTGGATCTTCAGGCATTAGTTTCGGGAGCAACTAGTGAGTAACCTAGACGGTCTCACTCAATTAATTGTTTGTTTTAGAATATGTTTTGAATAATGA
>JANVCL010000006.1:18819930-18830199 GCA_026546855.1 Erythroxylum incrassatum
TACCTCATTCAATTCAATAACTCACTCACAACAAATCAAGAGCTAAAGTTTACCATGATCCCAAAACAGGGCATATACAATATCCATTTATAAGACCATTCTACACTCATCCATGCATCTTTTTGAAAACCAATTCAGCCTTTCTATACCCCTTACATGTAAGGATCACTCCATTGACACATACATAGCAAGATATGATCATCACCCATAATACCAACATAACCTTTGCACAAATCAATTTAACACAACTCTAGTTTAAACATCATGCAAGCTTAAAATAACCAAGTTCACAACATGAAACTCACTACTTACTTGATTTTCCTTCAATTTCTTCAAAATCACCATGTAACCCTAGCTCTCTCTCATCTCCATGATCTTCATCTTCTAGGAGGTTAAGCTAGGTTTTTCTTAGATCAACATGAATAAGCAACAAGATGGAAGCATAAGTGGGAGATGAAGCAAGCTTTCAAGCAATTTAATCACCAAAACATGAAAGGGATGAAGAGAGGGATGAAGGGCCACGAAAATGAGAGGAAAACATAAACAAAAGCCTTACTTGATAACCAAATGAAGAGGATGTCGTGGGATACACAATAAAGGAGTCTAGAAGGTGCTTTAAAGGGGTTAGATGGCATGGTTTGGCAAGTGACACATGTCACTTGCCACTTGTCCATTTCTCATGCATTTTTCATTATAAATATCTATTCAAACCCCAATTCTCAATAACTAACACTTGTCCAAAATTAATTCCTATAGTCATAATTCACAAATTCCAACTCCACTTGACAATAAATTCTACTGTCATATCAATAGGTCTGCCCCTCGGCATTTTTTCTAGTTCAAAAAATTACTTCCAAAATTCTCAGAAAAAGTTCCTACAATTTTCCAAAAATGCCAAATCAATGATTTCACTTTCCAAATTAATTTTCCATAACCATAGCTCACAATTCTCAAAACAATCCCATTTATTGCCAATTATACCCGAAAAATGTCAATTGAGTGCATAATCAATGATTTTAATGTGTGCAATAATCCAATTCATCAATGTTTATCCAACTATCCAAATATGATGCATTTGTATCATAATCTCCTTAAGACCTCATGTACCAAATTTAAAACGGTCAAAAATGCGATTCATTAAAGTTGCCCCCAGGATGTCCGTTAAATAGACTTGCATGCTATTTAAACGAACATGAATCGACAAAGCAATCTCATTTTACCCAAAAAGGTCCGTTAAACGGACCTGCATGTCTGTTAAATGGACATGGCCCATTCAAAGTGTTCCAATTCACCCGAAGCTGTCCATTAAACGGACTCCCATGTCCGTTTGACAGACACAAAAGTTTCATACCCTCTTCAAATTTTTAGGGTTCTAAGCTCACAAGCGCCAAAGTTTTAGGCGTCTAACCCTTCGTAGGGGGACCGGGATATTACAATAATATTGTAAAGCTCTGAGTTAGAGTTTACGATTATATGATTAAATTAGCTTGGTTATAGTTTAATTGGGTATTGAACAATGATTTGTGTTTTGGATTGGTTGATGTAGAACTTTGTGCTTGAATATATAAAGTCTGATATATTTCTTTGGTGATTGCATTAATCCTCATTATCTGCCTAGTTGTGTTTGATATACATGATTGTGTTTGATCCAATAGACCACTTGCATGAATTTGTCCATTTCACACACTAAGGTTTTTAATAATTAAGTTCATTAATTAAATCATTGGACCTAAAGAGTCCTTTAGGGTTGATCTTTTGAAAACTTAGTGGATTTCATCTCTGAAAATTTGATTCGAACCAGGATAGCCTAAGCTCATTTTCAAGAGGACTTTATCCAATTTGATCATAGTTTGAACTTGTTTGTTTTAAAATTCCCAAAAATCCAAAAAATATACTTTTTTACACAATTTTCTTTAATTTTAGTTAATTTATTCAATTTTGATCAAGTTGCAAACCCCCTTCTTTTATCAACTTTAATAGCAATTTTTGACTTATAGGCTAGCTTAAACTTTTTTCGTCGGTTCCGATTTAGAGAGACGACCCGAGGTTACAACCTATCCTACAATCCTGGAATTTATTATTTTGACCAGTTTCCAAGGATCTATTTGAATATCGAGTCGACAGAGCCGCGATCACTTCATCACTTAAATCAAATGGAGAGAGATCAAAAACATCAAATGTAGCACTAACATTATACTCACCTGGTAGATCCAGCTTGTGTGCATTGTCATTAATATGCACAATGACTTGGAATGGTCCATCTCCTCTCGGATGTAACTTAGAATGGCATTTCCTCAAAAATTGTTCCTTCCTCGTATGAACGCAAACCCAATCTCCTGGTTCAAAGATCACTTTCTTACACCCTTTGTTGGCTTGAGAAGCATATTGTTCCATCCTTTTCTTGATTTGAGGTCTAACCTTTTCATGCAATTGCTTCACGAATTTAGCCTTCTTTATGCCATCTAAACTAGCACGCTCATCAATTGGTAAAGGTGTTAAATCCATTGGAGTTAAGGGATTAAACCCATACATAACTTCGAAAGCTAAAAAGTTATTAGTAGAATGGATAAAACGATTATAAGCAAATTCAACATGTGGCAAACAATCTTCCCAGATCTTCAAATTCTTTTGAATGATAGCATGTAATAACATGGATAAAGTTCAATTAACTACCTCAGTTTGCCTATAAATTTGTGAATGGCAAGCTGTAGAAAACATTAGCTTAGTACCTAGCTTACCCCATAGCTTAAAAAGTTTGCATCTCTATTAGAAACAATGCCCCTTGGCATTCCATGAGGTCGTACTATCTCACGAAAGAATAAGTCTACAATGTGACTAGTATTGTCTGTTTTATGGCATGAAATGAAACGAGTCATCTTAGAAAACCTTTCCACAACAACAAAAACTGAATCATTACTTCTTTTTGACCTAGGTAAACCTAAGACAAAGTCCATGGAAATATCTATCCATGGTGCACTTGGTATTGGTAAATGATTATATACTCCATGAGGGAAAGATCTAGATTTGGCCTATTTGGAAGTTATACACTTCTCACAAATTCCTTCTACATATGTGGCTAAAAGAAGTACTCAACAAGTGTATATAAAGTTTTTCGAATACCGAAATGTCTCATTAGGCCACCTTTATGAGACTCACAAACTAGTAACTCCCTTAGAGAAAAAATAGGCACACACAATCTATTTTCGCAAAATAAAAAACCTTTATGCCTATAAAATTTTCCAAAGGCAGCATGTTCACAAGCTTCAAACACATTACCAAAATCAAGATCAGAAGAATATAAATCCTTAATGTACTTAAAGTCTAACAATTTAGTACCCAAAATAGAGATTAAGTAATGCGCTCCATATAATTGAAAGATGGAAAAGTTCGGATTCAAGGAAACAAGAAGATGGTAGATTCAAATTAGCCAAAATTAAATCTAATATGCAGGGTTTCAACTTTATCTACTAGATCTCATAAAGAACTTGTCTCGAGCAACCTAGATAATGGGTAAAGAACAAACCAAGAAAGTAGTTTAGGATCAAAATCACGATATAATCTGATTTAGTTGATAAGTTTTGTTCAATTCCTAAGTTGATAAGAACAAGAGGGGTTTCTCCTTAAAATATGGCCGACGGTTCACATGAAATAAAATGATCAAAAGTTGTTCCAAAACCCTAAAACATAAGTATTTATACCTAGGCTTAATGCTGAAAGACTTGGGCTTAAATTACATGGAAGCCCAAAATATAAATAAATCTAAAATAGATCATAAGCATGCACCTAAAGGTCTGGTCTTATTGAGGCACCAAGTTTGGTCATAAGTGCGCCTCCTTTTGGGCTTCAAATGACGAAGAATAGCCCAACACAATGGTCTTCAAGTTCCAAGTGAATCTGGTCCAAGGATTTGAGACAAGTGGATCAATTTGGGTTGTGATCAAACTAGCTCTCCTCCAATAGGTTTGGCTAGATTTATCATCTCCTTAAGTTGTCCCACATGCACATAGAGAGCCTCCTTGAATCTCTCTGTCCTAACTCTGGGCTTAGGTCTAACTGGAATAACAAGCTCACCCCCGTCACGTACGCCATCTCTATAGTGATCCTTACTCCTGCTAGCATCAGCCCTTCCCTCCTCAAGAAGACTTGTCCTCGAATTTGAATCCATATCAAAAGGAGAAAGGTCAACTAAATTTAAGGCTACAGAAACATTGTACTTACCTGGCATATCAATCTTGTAAGCATTGTCATTGATCCCCTTGAACACCTAAAATGGACCATCACCCCTAGGATATAAATTGGACTTCCTTTGGGCAGGAAACCATTCCTTCCTCAAATGCAACGAAACCCAATTACCAGGTTCAAAAGTCACTAGCTTGCGTGTAACATCCCATTACTTATGGGAGGGTTAGAATGGTAAATGTGAGTGATTAATGAGAGTTAGAGATGCATTTCCATATTCATGCATAATATGCCATACACTTATACATGAATAGTGAATGTATTTGCACATGAAAATAATTGTACATGCATTCATGAATAATTCCAGGTATAATTGGATTGATCTGTGAATTTTTTAGAGTTATGAATATTTTTACATTGGAAATATTAGTGTTTGGTGGAAATATAGTATTTGTGAATTTTGGTGAATTTAGGAATAAAGTTTTGAAATTTTAGAAAATAGGAAAAAGAAATCAAATGAAGATTGGAGATAGTTAGATTGTAAAGATGAAAGTCAAGGGAGTTAGTTTCAAAAGAAACTAAGTTAGAGCTTGGGTATTGGGAAAGTGACAAGTGTCACTTAGGCTTTTGTACTCTTGCTAGAAGTAGGCTACTATTCTTTGAGAGTTGACAGGTTAAGTCTTGCCTAAGTCCCTTCGTTATTATCATCTTTTTCAAACTTTCTTTTGAAACACATAGTTTTCCATCAAATACCTTCTAAGAGACTTCTATGCTTTTTCTTTCCTACACCAACCCCACTTTGCCATTTGTTTCCTCTACCTTAAGAAAAAAAGCAAAAGCTAGTCATTGTACTCAGTGAAGTATGTAAATTGTGTGGAGTTTAGGGCTTGAAGAGTTCGGAGTTTTCAACAGGTAAGTAGTGAATAAATCCCTGAGAGTTGGGGATTTATGAAATAAATTTGATAAGTTACTGCCATTTGCATGGGAAATGGCATTAATGTGTTTGTTATTAAGTATTGTGTTGTTGGGGGATGAAAAACTTGGTTATGGTGTCAATTTAGTGTTTTGAAAGATTATGAGCATTGGGCGTTGTAAAATATTGGAAGGTTGAAAATCTGGAAAATGTTAACAAAGTGTGCTTTGGTCTGTTAGCCATAACTTTTTCTTTAGTTATCCAAACGAGATTATTCTTAATTTGGAGTAAACTAGAAACGTATGGATACATTTCTTATGAAGACATTGAATTTCAATTCTATCTCTGAGGATATCAAAAGTTGTCATGAACTTGAGAAGTGGGTGTAGGACATTAAGAGTTGAGTGTGAAATTCGTGTTCCGACTTCGGGAGAAAATCTGGACTTAATCTAGATAGATTTTGGCAAAGTTGCCTCTTGAGAGTTTTAAATCTTTCTTTTATCTTTCCAAAGGTATATAATATGAAAATTTTGGACATCCGAGTCAAAAGTTATAATCCTTATAAGTGGAGATGTTATGGAGATGGAAAGTAAGACGATAGAAAGTGAGATGATAGAAGTTAGACGATAGAAAGTGAGATGATAGAAGTGAGACGATAGAAATGAGACGATGGAAAGTGAGATGATAGAAATGAGACGATACAGAAGTCAGATGATAGAATTGGCCTTTTAGGTCTTTATGAAAGTTTTAGATCTAGAATTCCTCTTTCCAATAGCTAAAAAATGAAGTCAATCCAACATTTGTAGTGAGAGTTATGGCAATTGCGCCAAGGCATGTACAATATGAGTAAAGATATGAACATGTTGGATTCTTTTGGCCATAACATCTTCTCTAGACATCCAAATGACTTGATTCTTGAACCATTGGATTTGTAAGACATTAATCTACATTTACACCAAGAATCATAGCTATCTGAAATGAATGGAGAATGATTGAGTGAAAATAGTGGGATGGGTACATTGAGTATGCTCTTCAGTAATATGAACTTGTGTTATTCCACTAAACATACTTCGGTATTTTGATGATTTCTAAAACTCTATTGATCCAAATGAGATGATTTTTATTTTGTGGTAAACTAGAGACATAGGGTGACAAATGGTACGAAGAAATTGGAATCTATTTCAGTCTCTAAGATGTTTAAATTCTAGATGGAATTTTTTTGAAAATTATCATGAACATGCATTGTACATCATTCATGCCATACATGTGCATTATTGAATACTTATAATTGTGTAAATTGTGATATTGTGTATATTATTTTTCATAGAGGAGCAACTGAAACGTAAACCTCCAGACGTTACTGGATCTTCCAGGCATTAGCTTCGGGAGCAACTAGTGAGTAACCTAGACGGTCTCACTCAATTAATTGTTTGTTTTAGAATATGTTTTGAATAATGAAATTAATGTGGTTTGATTGTGCTGATTCCGGACAATAAAGGTCCGATGATTTTGGTATATGAATGAGTTGTTAAAGTGCTCCTTGGATGTGAACATGAAAAAATAAGTGCTTCAACATGTGAAAATTGTGAATATGCATATGAAGGCAAAAGTGTGCTCAACATTTCTGCTGAATGCCAGACTACGGTCCGATGATGAATTTGGTCAAAAATGTAAATGTGCATCCATGTGATTGACTAAGGTTATGTTATGTCAAACTTTCATTACATGAATGCATGAAAGATAAAGAAAGTTATGACCGGAGTCGCCAGGATAAAGACTTTAAAGCTCAGAATGTGAATAGGGCCTCAGGCTCGATTGTGATTGTACCCGGTATCCACTAAGAGATATGTGACAGAATATGCTACAGCTCGGTATCCACTAAGGGATATGAGCGAATAAAAAGGCACTCGGTCATAACGACATTAATAAATGAACGTGAGTCTCACGTGCATTGCAATTATGCTTGATATGTGTGTTTTGTATAAACGATATGACTATCCTGAACGTGGGATGTGATATATTATGAATATGCAATGAGGTGAATATTATGTTGCGTGTAATGAAGTGATGCATGAATTGAGTGAACCATCGATGATAGTTACCTCATTGAGTTTGCAAGACTCACCAAAATTGCAATGATGTTATTTCAGGACCGAGAGACGACTCAAGCTACTAAGAGGCTCTACCAGCCGTGTAGATTATGTGTTGGCAGGAAAAGTCATGGCTCAAAGGTCGGTCAGCTAGAATTTGTGGACAGTTTAGATAGACTGAATATATTTTCCTCTCTCATGTAGTCCTTTTGTATTAGGTTTTGATGTGTATCTATGGAAAATGTTGAAAGGCACGATGTAAACATTCGGTGATTATGAAATGATATGAGGAAAAAGTGGATTTTAAATTATTGTCATCTTCTTATGATGTTTTTAAGTAAATTGTGATACCATTCCATATGAAATGAATGTAGTGATCGAACGTAGCTCGCCCTTATCGTAGGATCCGTACCGAAATGACCTCCGGGCGTCCCGGTGTGTACCCTGCAGTAAAGGGTGCTACAACCAATATCTTTTAAGGCAAAATTTGTACAATGAGCAGTGTATAGAGATAAATAAATAAATATGACCATACTTTGATTATAATAAGTACTCAGCTAATACATAATTAGCTACATTATCTGTAACTAAATGCACAACATTCTTTGGTCTAACCCACTCAACAATTTCAAAAATAATCTAGATAAAGCATTGACACTTTTACCATATCAGAAGCAGCAACAAACTTGATAAAAGTTGTTACAATATTACAATAAACCAAGAAATTAATCAAAGTTCTTTTTCTATGGTTAGTCCACTCATCTGTCATAATAGTGCATCATGTTGATTCCTAGCCAGACTTTTATGTATCCATAATTAACTGAAATTCCTTTTTTAAATCTTGAAGAAAAGACACACACATCTCATAATAAGAAGGTACCTTAAATCTTGGACCTATTGTTATTATAACATGTATTACTTCTTAAAAATATGGTGAATTTAAAACGTTTAATGGAATACATGAATGATAAAACCATCTAACCCATGCTCTTGTACCTCATAAAACAACATCCTCATTAACCAAAATACTTTTTAGACTAGGTTGAGAATTTGGAGTAGTTCTTGGAACTAAGAATTTATGTCAATAGTAGCTTTCCTTTTCCATTTTATCTAATACTTGTGATGCTTCATCATCTCTAAAAGATATATCATAAGTCTCTTTATTTCCTTTTTCTTTTTACTTGTTGTAAATAATTTTTAATCCTCTCATGTACATCAAATGGTACTTTTGCAAGAAGCAATATTACCCTTAACACCAACAAGACGTTTTTTTGTTCTATAAATTCCCCCCGCTTTAAGTATTCTACCTCAAAACATACAGTTATATTGGATATTCCCATCAGATGCTTCAGAAGGAGCAAAAAAATTCTATGTTAGATTGGACTTACCAAGAATAGAGGATGTTATGTTCATCAAATCTTTTCTTGTTGATTCCATATTCTCCATCTCCATTATAATTTAACCTCAAATGCATTAATAAATAATTGGGTATATTATATTTAGGGCAAAAGTCTCCTACTTAAATAATTCTCATCATCACTTGTAATAGAAAATGATAGTGATAATCATAAAATTGTTCTTTAGGATACTCTTTTTCAACAATTTGTGAACCATGTCCCATTGACTATGGTAAATTGTAAATATAAAGAATGAAAGTCACAAGCATAAAATTGTTCTTTAAGATACCGTTAGGTGATGAAGACATGTTGATTAGAAGCTATTTTAGAATGAGAACTGAATATCGAAATTCATTCTACCTATAAAAGCACAAGCCAGGCCTGGACATTAAAGACCCTTCAAACCCTCCTAGCAAAAACACAAGGGTGTAATCCTAAATACAAGTTGAATTTCGAAAATAATAAAATCCAACCTAATTTTAACTCATAAAATGTTTTTATTCTTTTTCAACTTTTAGAATTGTATACTAATATATATAGAACAAATTGGTTCCAACCGGTTCATTTCATATACGTAGGTTATAAAATGAAACTGAACCAGACAATTAGCCAGTTCATACTACTCCTGATCAAACCGATCGGTCCAGTTTGATTTTTAAAACATTCTCAAGAACTAAAAAGTACATTAGGAAGGGTCCTTGTTTGACTTTAAACACAGCAAAATTGAAACTTTCAGAACCCATCTAGAAATTAAATGAATTAGGCCTCACTATTAAGTATCATGGGCCTAAGGACCTCATACTATTTAAGTTTTTAATATTCCTTTTATGTCTGTCCAAATAAAAGAATGATAGTTATTAAGTAGTACTACAAGTCAATTTCCTCCATATGAGTGGTAAATAGTAATTGCTTCCATCAATTTGATGTACACAACCATAAATGCGTTTACTGAAAATTATAGCATAAGGATTTAAAGGAGGCCTATTACGCCAAGTTAAATATTAAAGAATAATGGTATAGTAATATTTTAATTTTACCTTTTTATCATATTATTTTAAAAATCCTTAGAAGAAAATTACACAACCATATTTTGTTATTATATGCAACAAGAAGTAGTATATTCCATCTTTTTTTAAATCCTATAAATGGGAGTTGTAGGACGCAATATCTTTTGAAATATACGGAACCTAAAAGAATTGGCATGTTTTGAAGTTTATAAGGTTTATGTTTACAAATAAGAATTATTTTTCCATTTTCGCCAAATATTGCTTAAATTCTTTCACATTATTGTATAACATAAACCCTACATGACTATTGGGTTATCTTACCTTATTAATGTTGAGAAAATCGAGGTGAGATATAATCTCACATGTAATGAAAAAAATACAAAACTTTTTTATTTATTTTTTTGAAAACCAAGATCACTTAAATTTTATAACAAGATTAATGCAAGAATATAATAAAACTTGAATAAAAAACCCGTACCTTACTATATAATCTTATTCGTTTCTTAAAGTTTCCTTTGAATCATTCCTAAAACCAGTTTCTCGTAATCACCATAACTGCACACATATTCAACCTCTAATGGTATCGACATTGTAGCATCCCACTCTCGCAAGACCCGAACCCGATATCGACGGTGATATCCGAGCTCGTGACCCGCGAGGGTGGCACGCTAGAACACTCAATC
>JANVCL010000006.1:18870916-18883238 GCA_026546855.1 Erythroxylum incrassatum
GAGCCATTTGAAGAATAAACCAAAAAATTTATAATAGGCTCTTGTCTCCTATTTGTCCAACCATCACACATAATTGAGTATCCATAAATACCCCAACTCACTCTTCTTTCAGTCAAATAAGTTCTCATTTCAGAAACAACACAACTCAAAAGTTTACCTCTTAAGTCATCAATCTGTGGCCCTTTGTATCCTGAACCATAAGAGGCTATGGCATCTATCATACGTTGATAATAATATGATTGAGAAGCATTAAATGACAAACCTGTATCATACCACCATCTAGCTACTGCCATATCCACATTATAAGCCGCATCTCTTGTCTGCATTGCACTACGAATTAAAGGTTGGGCTCCAGGAGTTATCGTGGTGCAAAGAAACTAGACATCTGCCTTCTTCTCTTCCTCACATCAGATTCTTCAGGATCCTAAGCCTAAGATGGAACAATACCAGTACCAGTACAAGTACCAGTACCACTTCCACCTTTAACATTTCCATAATCACCAAGAAAACCAGAAAATGAACTTCCACTACCAATTTCAATATTCAATCTTTCCCTTCTGTCTTTCTTAAATTGATGTTCATCAAGCAATGTTTTCACCTGTCACTTCACATCATGACTTACTTTTTTACACGCTTCCATATGTCCTTTAACCCCAATTAAATGCCTTTTTAATCGAGTGATTCCTTCACCTTTCAAATGCTTGTTACAAAACAAGCAAATGATATGATTCTTTTGACCGGGAACACAACCAGCGTGAGCCCAAGCTAGATCATTGTATCTTCCTAAACTAGGTTGATCGGGAGTATTTGAACTTCCTTCCATTTATTTGTACATATTCATAAATATCTCATAATTTCAGTACACAATGACAATATGCATATCTATCTTATATAATATAACTCATTCTGTAATAATCACAGAGCTAACAATCTAAACCAATCAACATATATCATAAGTAACACAAAACATACTCTAACAATTTCCAATCCCAACAATTAAAAAACAATCATAATATCATTTCCACTTCCTTCCATTTTTAACAATCACAAAACTTTCATAATTCTATTTCCATTCCAACAATAACCAACAATTTCCAATCCCAACAATCACAAAACAATCATAATTCTATTTCCATTTACAACAATTTCTAATTCTAAGTTTCTAACAATCACAAAACTTTCATAATTTTATTTTCATTTCCAACAATAACCAACAATTCTCAATTCTAACAATCGCAAAGCAATCATAATTTCATTTACATTTCCTTCCATTTTCAACAATTTCTAATTCCAACAATCACAATCACAATCATAAATCCATTTCTATTTACAGTACAAGTATACAACAATTATAAAATAATCATAATTCTTTTTCCATTTCCTTTCATTTACATTTCCTTCCATTTACAACAATTCCCAATTTCAACAATCACAAAACAACCATAATTTCATTTCCATTTCCAACAATAGTAATTTTTAATTAGATTAGAAATATTTTTCTAATTGAGTTAAAATGTTTACTTATATATTTTTAAAAAGGAGATTTTTAAATTATAATAAGTAAAATTATAACTTATTGAAAATTATTTTCAATTAAATTTTCGCTATATGAGTCAAGATAATTGGAAATAGTTTCCAATTGAATTTGAAAATTACTTTCAAATCAAATTAAATTTTTATTTGGAATAGGAATTTAGTTTATTAAAGAATCAATGCATTCAATCTAATTTAATTTTCCACGGAGATGGAAATATTATTTTATATTATAAAGATCAATAACTAGACTCAAATGAATCTTGAAGTTTTATGTATATAATTTGATTATAAGTGCATATGTTGCATACTTTGTATATATGCTTAATATATATATTGTATGTTTTTATATGTGTGATATTTTACATGCAATTTTGTGTTTGATGAGATGAAT
This sequence comes from Erythroxylum incrassatum, assembly GCA_026546855.1. NCBI lineage: Eukaryota > Viridiplantae > Streptophyta > Magnoliopsida > Malpighiales > Erythroxylaceae > Erythroxylum > Erythroxylum incrassatum. Next base: position 18,872,844 of record JANVCL010000006.1, read on the forward strand.
AAAGTTAAATCTCTCGTTAAAATATTAAGTACGCGTTGAGAACATAATTGTTGGCTTCCATTGTTATACGAATAACCTAGAGTTTTATTTATTGTTAAGCCTATTGAACAAACTCAAGGTCACTTTAAACTGAATATGTTTAATCTTATGGTAGTGGGCTCTACTTAACTAAATTTATGTGATTTGGGTGAGCAAACACATGATCACATAAATTTAAAAGCTGAGTTAGAAATAATAGATAAGATATGTTTTGACAATAGTTGTCACCTAATAGATTTAGGAGTCACATAAGATGTGATTGATAAAGTTGTTATCTACCTAATTTAAGTTTAGTTGGTTTGTTGAGTAAACTCAAGATTAACTATATTTTAATAGGATCATATCCCACTAGAAAGCTTAAAGTAATTGTTTTGAATAGTAGTGAGGGCTATAATTTCAAATAAAATAGTGAGAGTAACCAAATACATGATTAAAGTCCTAATCTCATTTGGTAGTCATGGCATACAATTAATTACTTGTTTTTTCTTACATTTATTTTTTGAGTGGAATTTACCATGTTTAGTATAATTAATCCTAAGTTAGTGAACTAAATTTCTTAGATAAAGGTTATGTTTGAGAAGATTTCTCAAAGATAAAAAATTGTATGCCCAATATTATGGTATTTTGTTATAATCCCTAGTGAGGATTTGATGACAAGGTTTTAGAGATATGTCAAAATCATATAAATTACAAATATAATGAAATTTTAAGTTGACTAATGTCCCATAAACTTTGGTGACAACGCATAAGATGTATATCAACACCATGATAACAAGATGCAAGAGGTTGCATAGAGTATAGCTAAAGGTATAGTACCTTATTAAAATTGTTCTACTTAATTTATCATACTAAAAACATAAACATGGACATCAATTAAAGGCATTTGTTATATTATAATAATAGTTGTTATAAGAAGAAAAATGATTGCATGACTTTTCTTGCCTACACGAGATATGATAGCGATCATATGTATTTCTAGTTCATGCTTAAGAGTATTTGATACTGAATTTAAATTCAACATTATTATAATGTTCAATGCATAATAAGAAATATATTTTTGAGTAAAAGTAGTTAATCCATTTTTATGCAAATAGTTTGTTTGTGTTGGATCAAAGGAGATTTATGCTTAACAAAAGTGGCAAGAATTAACTGAGACTATCCTTTTATGCTATATTGGTTAAATCAGTATAACAAGAATTATAAATTTAGATATAAGGATATGTGTATCCTTTTGATTATGAGTTGTATGAAGCTTGTGAAATTTGTCAAGTTAAAGAATAACCAAATCAACATTTGGTGAAAGGTCAACGATGGTAATAAATTGTTAAATCTTATACATGCGATGTTTTGGATGGAATAACAATTCATGAAAGGAAAATACTTACATTGCATTATATTACTAGTAAGTTTATGTGATATAGTCATATGTATTAAATGAAATAATGATTTAAAATTTTGAAAAGTTGAAATTGTTTAAATCTAAATAAAAATTAAGGATTGAGAATGTTGAAGCATTTCAATGAGATTGTTTTGTTGAGTTTTAATTTTTTTAGTTTTCTATAGAGAATGAGATTCTCTAGTAAATATATTCACAATAAAATTTCATAAAAGTATAGATTTATGTAAAGAGGAAAATACAATATGAGATATTGTATAGTGTAATAGTTATTTCTTCTATAGCTATGCCTAGTGCAATGGCTTACCTTCAATAATTCCAATTGAACCAATTAACAAGATTTCGTAATATATATGAAACACTAAATTTGAAAAAAATCAAAGTTTAGAAATAAACTGGATAATAAATGGTCATGAGACATTTAAAAGGTTGGATCCAATCTTGTAGATCTATTGAACAAATTGTTTATTTCAATGTAACTTATAAGAGAATGATTCCCAAGATAAGTAGAAAGAGTAAGATGAAATTTGAAAGTTCAAATCTCATGACAGTACATCCAATTAGAACTATTGTCCTTATTGATACAATGATGTATAGTTGAAAGGATAAGAGATATTGAAAGATTCACTTTCTTAATGAATTCAAATAGTTTGTTTTAAGATGATTGTGAATTTATCATGTCTATAAGAAGGTTAGTGGAAGTATAGTTGTCATATTTAGTAGGAGGGTGAGAAAACATATTGCTTATAGAGAACACCAATTATAATTTTCAATTGTTGAAAGTATACTTATGCAAGGACAACTCTTGTTAGATATGAAAAGGTAACAACATAATTCTAGGAATTAGATTTATAGAGATAGATTGGAAGTTGTTCACCTATTCGAAGTCCGAGTACATAGATAATATACTAAAGATGTTTAGTATTTGAGATATCAAATACTAAAGAAGTATTAAAGATATCCATTATTATAAGAATAAGTAAATATTTGAGTTCAAGATGATAAGGATATAAATTTAGAAGGAAACCCTAATTAAAGTCTATTTACTTAGAACAATATCATTCAAGATTGGAAAGGTTCCAATGTAGCAATGGTTATTAATTAAGCCCTAATACATTTTTCATTTAGTGGAAATGATTATTTAGATCAACAAGTTCTTTAGTGAGCTTGATATAATTCCTTGCATTGCTCAAGATAGTAAATATGTGAGTGCTTGTTAGAGAACAAGTTCACTGAAATAACCGGATATGAGAAATCCATTTGGAACATTACTTATATTTCTATGGAAATTTTCATTGTGATGATTGTAGAAGTGATTTTTTGACTTGAGGTCTCCAAAGTCATCTTATATAGGGATTGCTATGTTTTGATACTACTTATGACCTATTTAATCAAAGGTTGTTTAGTCGATAGTCATTGGATGTAGCATGAACTATATGGAGGTAGTTGAGTGATCAAGATAGAATTTATTACCCTAAAGTAATTAGGAAAAATGTTTTATTGTTCTTGATTAGTATTGATTCGAGAAATCCTTGACCAAGGTGAAATATCATTTTATAAATAGTTTACAAATATCATTAATTGAATTAATAGCTAATGATAGAGAACTAATGTGATTTGATTCAAAATAGAGTAGATATTAATTACATGCTTTATGTTTAATCGGAACATTGTATAATGAAAGGATTCAATTATACAAAAAGATTATGCATAGAAAGGCTAGTCAAAATCACTTTGATATTTCTAAATATTTAGGTGGTCATGATGTGTTGCTAGATGTCAATCTTGTTCTATGATTATAAATTGTTTAATTAGAGAATTAAAGATAAATTAAAGGAGTTTAATTTATCTAATTCTAATTATGTATTAGAATTGTAATGTATAATTATTGCCAATATATTTTGGAACCTAATAGATCTCACATAAAAAAAAGTTGAAAGAGCAAAGATATTTTAATCAAGTTAAACTTTATTATAAAGTCTGAGAAATTTCAAGATTAAATATAAGATGGTTAATAAATAAAGATCAATATAAGATATTGGATTTTATTTGGGAATAATTGGTATTTAATTAAAATTATTTGCAATTTTAATTAAAGTTTAATTGAAATTACATTTTAATTTCATTTAAATTACTAAAATGTCCAAAACTTATTATCAATATACTTAAGCTATAATAACATAATTATTAGTTTAGTAACAAACTTCTAGCTTACATATTAAAAAAATCAACATAATTACTTACTCTATATATGTCTTTTTTCTAAATATAATATACTTCATTTTCAGCTAATTTATATATTTAAAAATATAATAAGGACAATTTTTTAAAAGATAAAAAATAAATAGTATGTGCAAGGATTATAGAATGAAATAGATAGAAACAATTTTGAGGTGAAGTCTAAGTATTTTAGTCAATTTTTGCTCATGCTCTTGTATCTCTTTTTATGAGTGTATTTATCATGCCATTGTCTTGAAATCATCTTCATAATTGCATTTCTTCAAGATTTCAAATCACAATAAAAAATTTAATATCTTATCTAATAATAAAAATTAATCTTTCCATTTATTACATTTTTCTTCCATTTAAGTCATGGCATACCTAAACTACCCATCAAACACATATATGTTGGTTTATGCCCTATAGCTAATCGGTTTGGTTGTGATTTAGTGACAATTATTTAAAGACATTCTTTATCTTGTACATGTTTAGATGTATATGATAAAGTCCATGAGATAATTATATATTGCAAATGAAATTATAATAAAATTATACTTATGAGGTTCATATTGTATTTATGTATTATCCCTAAATTTTTCCTGGTCAGTTTTCTATTAAGAGTGAACATTAATAGAATTAACAAGACTAGAACATGTTATGTTTGTCCTTATGAAGGAAGTAGTCAATCTCATAGGTTAAAGTATATAGATACTTAAATAAGCGTGTGGGTGCTTGTTAGAGAACAAGTTCACTAAACTGACTCGATATGAGAAATCTATTTGGAACATTACTTCTATGTTTACGAAAATTCTCATTGTGATGATTATATAAATGATCATTTGACTTATATAGAGGTAGTTGAGTTATCAAGATAAGATTCATAACCATAAATAATTAGGGAGAATATTCCGTTGTTCTCGATTAGTATTAATTCGAAAAATCCTTAGGCAAGGTGGAATGACACTTTATAAATATTTTACAAATGTCACTAATTGCATCAATATCTAATAGCAAAGAACTAATATGATTGGACTAAAAAAGAGTAGACATTAATTTTATATTGTGTCTAATCAAAACATTATATAATGAAAGAATTGAATTATGTGAAGAAATCATATACGAAAAGGTTAGTCAAAATCACTTTAACATTCCTAAATATTTGGGTGGTCATAATGTGTTACTAGATGCTAATCTTGATTTATGATTATAAATTGTTTATTTGGATAATTAAAAATAAATTAAGAAGAATTTTAATTTATCTAATTCTAATTATGAATTAGAATTATGATTTATAATCATTATCAACATATTTAGGAACCTAATGGGTCACACATAACGAACAAATTGAAAAGAGCAAAGATATTTTTTGCTCTTTTCAATAAAGTTGAACTTGATTACAAATGAGAAACTTTATGATTATATATGAAATATTTAATAAATAAAGATCAATATGAGATATTTGATCTTATTTGGGCATAATTGATATTTAATTATAATTAAAGTTTAATTGAAATTATAATTTAATTTCAATTAAATTACTACAACGTCCGAAACTCATATAAATAAGCTTAAGCTCTAATGGAGTTAGCACTTGTTGCTTAACTCTCTCTATAAAAGGTACAGAGTTTTCTGAACCTATTTTGTCGATATTATTAGAGACCGAACACTTGTGCGACTAAGGTGGTTGAAATAAATCAGTTTTGAAAATGGTTTTAATGATATGACAAGATAAGGATCAAGCTTTGGAATAAGGTATAAATTTTAATTTCTGTTTTCTTATCATTTATGTGTTAGTTATTTTATAGAATTAAATTGATTTCGGTTTTTGAGAAATCAAAATATGAAAAAATTTTGTAATTATTGTGCTACGATCGGGATCAGATCTCATCTTGATTTTTCAATAGTGGTATCAGAGCCGAGTTTAATTATATGACTTGATTAAAATATATTTGATTGTTGTTGATTAATTTTGGAATCAAAATCGTAATTGTTGCATGAATAAACAATATGAAAAGCTTAGATTGAGTATTTTAAAACTCTTTTGTTTAATTTAAAATTGAAAAACTGTTTTTTTTAACACAGCCAAAATTCATAATATGATAAATAAGCTTTTGGGTTTTGGAAACCCATAAAAATCAAAACACTCATCATTTGGAATGATTATCTAGAAAAACCATGAAGACCATAATTATTCTAGAATTATGGAATTAGGTTTGAGGACAATGTGGCTGTATTGTTTGTGGTTTTATTTGATTTTTGTGTGTGGTTGGCTTGCATTATTGTTGAGCTTTTACGTTAAATAAGTTATGAGCCACTAACGATCTGGGTTGCGTTTTGTGTATTTGTTTGCTATGCTGCATTTCGTTGTCGAATAAGGCAGTTGGGATTTCTTATTAATGTGGCTTTCGGAACAAGGAGCAACGTCAAGCAATAATGTTGTTTGAGATTGTGGCTTCGTTTAGTGGCTCCCATGTGGAAGCAATTTCTAGATAGTAGTGTAACGCGGTAGATGCCAGAAATTGGCATCTGTGCTAGCTTTATGCAGCAACACGGAGCAACTGGAGGCACGAGGAAGCGTGGTGGATGTCAACGGTGCAAGAGTGGTGATGACAACGAGAAACAATGCAAAAACCTTACTTATGAAAAAATGATGCATGCACCCCAACATTTAGGAGCATGTGTGTATCAGAAGTTGATGATGCATGTGATGCACGCGCTAGTCAACGTTCTTCGTTAAGTGTGGCGCATTATGGAATGGGTTCTGGTGCGTGCAGTGCATATGCTAGATAGTCTCCCATAATTTTTTTTATTTTTAGGGTTTAAAGCCTTAAATTTAATTAAATTAGTTTAATGGAGATTAAATTAATTTAAATTCTTAATATAATTGGAAATAGTTTCCAATTAGATTTGAAAATAGTAATCAATTAGTTTAATTTATTTTAATTTTTCCAAAGAATTGGAAATATTATTTTAGATTACAAAAATCAATAATTAGAATCAAACAAAGTTTGATGTTTCACGCATATAATTTGATTATGAGTGTATAAGTTGAAACTTTATATATATGTTTGATATATATATTGGATGCAAGTTAAAATGTATGCTTTATATGTGTGATATTTTACATGCAATTTTGTATTTGATGAGACAAACAAAATAAATCCCTTATTAAAATATTAAGTACACGTTGATAACGTGATTGTTGCCTTTCATTGTTATAAGAATAAACCAGAGTTCTGTTTATTGTTATCCTTGTTGAGCAAACTCAGGGCCATTTAACCCAAATATGTTTAGTCTTATAATAGTGTATTCTATTTAACTAAATTAATGTGATTTGAATGAGCAAACTCATGATCACACATATCTAGAGGTAGGGTTAAAAATAACATATAAGATTTGCTTTGGCAACAGTTGTCACCTAACAGATCTAAAGTCACATGTGATGTAATTGATAAAGTTGTTATCTACTTATTTTAAGTTTAGTTGCTTTGTTGAGCAAACTCAAGATCAACTATATTTGAATATAATCCTAACCCATTAGAAAAATTAAAGTAAGCTTTCCGAATAGTAGTAAGGCTATTATTTCTAATAAAATAGTTTGAGTAACCAAATACATGATTAAAATCCTAATCTTTTGTTTTGAGTGAAATTTATCTTGTTTAGTATAGTCGATACTAAATTGGTGAACCAAATTTCTTGATCATAGGTTATTTTTTGGAACGGTTCTCAAAGTTAGAAAAGAAAATTATATGCCCATATATTATTTTACTATAATCCCTTAGGGGATTTGACAACAAAGTTTTAGAGATATGTTAAAATCATATAGAAGACAAAATGTATTAACATGTTAAGTTAGCTAATGTATCATAAACTTTGATGACAATACGTAAGATGTATGTCGATACCATGATAACAAGCTGCAAGAGTTTGCATAAAGTAGAGATGAAAGGTATAGTACCTTATTGAAATTGTTCTACTTAATTTAGCCTACTAAAAGCATAAATATGGACAACAATTAATGGCTTTGTTATAGTATGATAATAGTTATCATAAGAAGAAAATTGATTGTATGACTTTTCTTGCCTATACGAGATATAATAAATATCTTATCTATTTTTAGTTCATGCTTACGAGTATTTGATACTAAATTTAGATTCAACTTTACTTTAATCTTTGAAACATTATAAGAAATAGATTGTTAAGTAAAAGTAGTTGATCCAATTTTATATAAATAGTTTATATGTGTCGGATTAAAGGAGAATTATGCTTAACATAAGTGGTAAGAATGCAAAGTTGAATAACTGATACTATTCTTTAATACCATGTTATATCCTTTTGATTATGAATCATTTTAAACTTTTCGTGTTGAAGAATAACCAAATCAACCTTTGTTGAAAGGATGATGATGGTATTGAATTGTTAATTCTATACATGTGATGTATTGAATGGTGTAACAATTCATAAAAGGATAATACTTATATTTCATTAGATTACTAGTAACTTTATGTGATATATCATATTTATTAAATGAAATAATGATATAAAATTTTTAAAAGTTCAAATTGTTTAAATTTAAGTAGAAATTTAGCATTGAGAATGCTAAAACATTTCGATGAGATAGATTTATTAAGTTTTAAATTTTTGGTTATCTATCGGAAATGAAATTCTCTAGTGAATACCTTCACAACTAAATTCATAACATTATAGATTTATGTAAGAAGGAAAATACAATATGATATACTGTATGATGAAATATTATTTCTTCTATAGTGATGTCTTGTACAATGACTTACCTTTAATAATTCCAATTGAATCAATTACCAAGGTTTTATATTAGATATGAAATTCTTAGCCTTTTAAAGATTCAAATATATTGATTTAGGGATATGATGCTTGGTGGAAGCATATATTATTCACTAAGTTTGGAACTAAAATGAGTAATAAATGGTTATGAAATATCCAAAAGATTGGATATAATCGTACAGACCTATTGAACAAATTGTTTGATTCAATGTATAATTATAAGAGAATGATTCTCAAGATAAATAGTAGGAGTAAGATGAAAATTGAAAGGTTCAAATCTCTTGAAAATACATCCAGTGGAACTATTGCCTTTATTGATACATTTAATGTATAGTTTAGAAGCTATGAGATATTGAAAGATTCACTTTTATGATAAATTCAAAATGTTTGTTTTATAATGATTGTGAATTTATCATGTCTATAAGAAAGTTAGTAGGAGTATAGTTGTCCTCTTCAGTGGGAGTATATAGAGACATATTGCTAATAGAGAACAATAATTCTAATTTTAAATTGTTGAAAATATACTTGTCCAAGAACAACTGTTATTGGATATGAAAAGGTAACAACTTAATTTTTGGAATGAGATAGATAATTGTTTACCTGTTTTACGTTAAAGTAGATAGATAACATACTAAAGATGTTTAGTATTTGAGATACAAGATATCAGTGAAGTATTAAAAATATTCATTATTCCATATATGAGTTGATATTTGAGTTTAAGGAGATAAGGGTATTTATTTTAGAAGTAAATCCTAATTAAGGTCTATTTTACTTAAGAACAATATCATTCAAGATTGGAAAGGTTTCAATGTAGCAATGGTTACTAATTAAGTCATAATGCATTTTTCATTTAGCAGAAATAATTAATTGGATTAATAAGTTCTTTAGTGAACTTGATATATTTTCTTGTATTATTCAAGACAGTAATGATTATGGAACATTATAGCCATTGGGCCTATCAAAGGAGCTAAGTTCTCATTAAAGATTCAACGATTTATTTAGGTCAAAATTTCTTAATTATGATGATAATTAAGATGGAAGTTGTAAGATTTAAGCAAGTGTTCACTATAGAGAATTTTGTAGAATTATTTCATTAAGCCACTGTCTTAGTAGTAGCATGATCGTTATATGGTGATATGGTATATGATACTTAAACGATTGGTTTAGTGCAAGTGGGAGATTGTTGGTTTATGCCCTAAAGCCCATAAGTTTGGATGTGGTTTATTGACAATTATGTAAAGGCATTCTTTATCTTGTACATGTTTAGATGTATATGGTAAAGTCCATAGAATAATTATACATTGCAAATAAACTTATAATGAGATTATAATTATGATATTCATATTGTATTTATGTATTATTGTTAAATTGTTCCTAGTCGTTTCTCTATTAAGACTGAACATTAATAGAACGTAAAAAGGCTAACACATGTTACCTTTTTCCATATAAGGGAAGTAGTCGATCTTATAGGCTAAAGTATGGAGATAATTAAACAAACATGTGTATGCTTTTTAAAGAACAAATTCACTAAACTGACTCGATATGAGAAATCCATTTGAAACGTTACTTATATGTCTATCAAAATTCTCGCTGTGATAATTGTATAAGTGATTTTTTGACTTGAGGTCTCCAAAGTTATCTTATATAGGAACTGCTACGTTTTGATACTATTTACGACCTATTATAATTATGGGTCATTTAATTGGTAGTCATTAGATGTATCATGAACTATATAGAGGTAATTTGTTGGGACCCAATCTCAGGAACCGGATCCCAATCGGAAAACGGAAATGAAAAACGAAAAACCGAACCTGAAAGTGGGCCGAAGCCGAAACGGAAGTAAAACGAAAATAACATTTTGAAACGAACGGAAACACATGCCGACATCCGAAAGCGCAAATCTTAGGAAACGAAAAGTTGCGTTGGAACCTTAGACT
>JANVCL010000006.1:18883338-18906020 GCA_026546855.1 Erythroxylum incrassatum
TAAGTGTCGTTTTAGATATATTTTAATTATTCAAAATAAGTGTCATTCTTGACTTTATATGTATGTTTATAATTTTACTTCCAAAATTAATATTTAATTTTTCTCACATCTTAATTAAACAGATTATATTTTCAAGGCACTTTAACATGTAATTAATAAGGGTATATCAGATATTTCATTAACTTTCCTAATAAGTGTGCATTCCTCTAAAACGACACTTATTATGAATCGGATGGAGTATATATGTTGAAGAGAGATAAAACAATAATAAGCTTATAAATTATAATCATTCCTGAGTAATTACAATTGAGATTTGTGACTTTTTCATTACCCGAAAAAAATTTAATAATTAAACAACATGAAAGTCAATCTTTGAAAATTACTTTTTTCTTAAAGACCAGATTCATTAGATGAATAGAATACATATTCTCCCAATCTCATACAACTTATTCTGAGATGAAGCCAAAAATCCGGAAGAACAATTAAAAAGCTTGTAACCCCACAACTTCGGCCCAAAGTGAAGGGAAAGAAAGAAACATTTTAAAAGGCTGATTAAAAAAAAGGCTGATTAAGACCAAACAAAACAATAGTAATAATTGTAAGTATGAGGGCATTCAATTTTAATATAATCGTATTCATGGGATTGCGACATTACCTTTCGCCCCAGTTGACCAAATCACATATCTCTCTTTCTCACTTCGGCAACCAAACCAAGCAATGTCTTCCTAGTCTCGTACTTCAAAAATTACATATTATCGCAAACTGGGAACTATTAACTACCAGTATTTACTTAAAATAGCAAATTTGTTGTTAGCTCAAAATGTACAAGAATCGAGTTCACCCACAGCAAAGAAGATTGTTTTTCTTACTTCCAAAACCAAAAAGAAGAGAAGATTGTTATTCTTTCGCGTTCTGATCCTATGCACTCTGCAGGCCTTTCGCCGTCTTCTAGGTCCACTTGGCTTCTTTGCCTGAAACTGGAACTTTTTTGCATACTTTTAAAGATTGCATTTTGGGTAACCTCGTTTTACAACCGGCTTTCACGTTTCCAATGTACGTGGAGTAGAGTAGTTTTGCTGATTCGAGGAGGGCAAGTTTTATTATTCTGTTTTCTTTGTTGTTGATTCGAGGAATTTTAACTGAATTATTAAAGATGTTTTCTTTTACTGCCAATTAGTTTCCATAATCTGAGATCTGGTAGTTTCTGCAGCTTAATAAAGAAAAGGTTTGACTGATACTTTTTAGTGTTAAATTCAAAGAAGGTGGTGTCTATACTTCTATTACCTTTGCTCGCTAACCAGCACTTTGCTCACAGTCATGTCCTTTTCTTCCAAGATTATGTTCGCATGCATTGCTGGGTACTAAGGCCTAAATGTGAGTAGAAAGATGTCTATAATGCCTAGCTGATTTGCTTTAAGTCATTTTCCGCAGAAGAAACCCTTTCCAATTTCGCCATGCCTTTGTCTGAACTACTATATCGACTTGCTAAAGGAAAGCTTGAATCTTGTCAAGAGAAAAGTCTCGTAGGCTCAACTGATATATTTTCTGTGTAAGTTATCACTTAGTGGTTCATATTCTTCTGGTGATAAAAAATCGCGTTTGACTTCTCATTGATTTTCCTTCTCCTTTTGGGTATTTCTTGTTTAATGTGTTTCATCGCAGGGTTGAGAATGACTTTCATGAGCTGGTTTGGGAAAATGGTCAGATTCAATCCAGCAAAACTAGAAAGATCCAAGCTTGCAACAACTTATTTTCTCAAAACCTCCAGATTAGAGATAACGATACTGGAGATGGGACTAATTCAAAAACTAGAAAGTTTCCTCTGCTAAATGAAGTTCAAATGTTGATGCCCTCAGCTGAAATCGCCTTGAAACAGGATGATGATATGGTACCTTGGTTGAGTTATCAAATTGACGAGCCTGTGCAACATGATTATGATTCGGAGCTTATGCCTGAATTATCAGTAGTCACTGGAAACTCCTCCCCAAATCATTTTTCATCGTTTGATGGGAGAAGTAATCGCAGTGGCCCAGTTATGGATTCTATGCATAATGATTTGAGGTTAGAGCAAGATAATGGTACAAAATTTTCTTCAGCAGATGGAAACGGTTCTACTTCTACTCAATCATGTCCCTCACTCTCTCAACATCAGACATCATTTCCATACTTTAGATCTAGAGTTTTGGGTAACAGTGGTGATAATTTAGGCAATGACACCCATCTTACTGGAAATGATGTCTGTGTTGCAACTTCAGGAGGTGGATTCCCTAGCATAAAGATGCCGAAGAAGCAAGATCTCGAACCAGCTTCAACTTCTTCCAGCTTGGTTAATTTCTCACATTTCTCAAGGCCCACTGCTCTTGTTAAAGCAAATCTTTATAGCATTGGCATGATGGCCAATGCAGGAGCAGCAAGCATGGATAGAACAGGCAGTAAGGACAAGTTCTTCATTACTAGTGATAGTAATCGTGCTCAATACACGCTCATCGATTCATGTAGTGGTTTACGGAAACAAAATAGGTATCTTAGCCACCCTGTTATAATGTCACCGAAGGTCAATGCTAAACAGCTGGAGGCAAAGCTTCTCGAGGAACCTGCCCATATTGAACAACCTAAGGCTGTGGATCAAGATGACTCTAAGAAAGACGAAAACGGCTGCCCAAATTCTGCTGAGGATGCTAGAAAGGAATTCACAGACAATGAAAGGAGTACAGAAGCTGCCGTTGCTTCTTCTTCCGTTTGCTCAGGTAACAGTGTAGAGAGAAATTCAGATGATCCAACTCGGAATTTGAAGAGAAAATATCTCGACCACGAGGAGTCTGAAGGACCTAGTGAAGTAAGCTGAATATCAATGTCATATTTCTTATTTTCTTTGGACCTTAGAACACCTTAACTCTCATTCTTCAATGTGTCAGGATGCTGAAGAAGAATCAGTAGTTGCAAAAAAGGGGACTTCAGTTCGAGGGGGTACTGGCTCCAAGAGAAGTCGAGCAGCGAAGTACATAATTTGTCTGAAAGGGTTAGAAACCTATGTATTTATAGAAATTCACATGCCCTGTTGTTTAGTTGTAATTTTTCCTAGTTTTGTAGTTCCAGTGGAGTTTCTGAATTGTTTCATCTGGACTTCACTGAAACAGAAGCGAAGGGATAGGATTAATGAGAAGATGCGTGCTTTACAAGAACTGATACCAAACTGCAACAAGGTGGAAACTTTCTACCTTCTGCCAAACTTTCTCCACGGTCTTATAAAGTAGTATAGTTCTTTGCATCGAAATATAGGACAGGAACATTTGTGACAATGTTGGCTGATGGAAAAATAAAAAATAAATCTATTGTTGTCAACTAGTTCATGAGATATGGATCTTAAGTTCATTGGAAACGTGAAACTTTTCGGACGCTTTTGTAAGCTGTACTTTTCCCGCGTATCCATGAAAGCTTATGGAACTTCTCCTTCAATTGACGCTTAGCATTTTGACATAATAAGGTGGACAAAGCGTCAATGCTTGATGAAGCCATTGAATATTTGAAAGCACTACAGCTTCAAGTTCAGGCAAGTCTTCTCCATCCATTTTAGTTTTGTTTGTCTTAGGTTTCATGAGCTGTACCGAGCCTAACAGGGTAGGCTCTCGAAACATGAGTTCATTTTGAGCTCAGTTGAGTTGAGCCCATTTTTTGAGAATTGGTTGATCTAACAGAAAACGTTTTCCTGCAGATTATGTCTATGGGATCTGGTTTGTATATGCCATCAATGATGATTCCTCCAGGAGTACCTCATGTCCATGCAGCTCATATGGGACATTTCTCTCCCCTGGGTGTTGGGAATGGAATGGATATGGCGATGGGCATACCTGAAATGAATGGTAGATCTTCCACTTGTTCAATGCTTCAAGTGCCTCCTTTTCATGGAGCACATTTCCCTAGGCCATTACCATCAGTGCCAAGTGTTGTGCATAGCTTGGTAGGGTCTAAATGTCAGATGTTTGGTGTTTCTGGTCAAGGACTACCAATGCCATTTCAACCCCCTCCCATGATGCCAATGTCTGCAGGGCCTCTTCGAAGATCAACATTGGGATTGAATGTATGTGATATGTTTGGTCCGACAAAGAATCAGGACGCAACTGTGCTCTCTACTGGTTCAAAAGATTTTATTCAGAGCTTGAACATGCAACCAGTTCAAAACAAAAATGCCAACGAAAAGAATCAGATGGTTAGTAAATTATGCCAACAACATTAAAATTTGTTAATTGAGAGAATATAATATCCAACTGCAGCTCTTCGTCTGCCTATGTTTTGTTTCCTATCTTTCTGTTCATTTGTGAATTTTGCAGTTGACATTGGAAAAAGTGAATAAAGCAAGAGACAGAGCACATAAAGGCAAAAGAGAACTGGAGCTTTTTATTTCAACTGTTGCTTACAAATAAAACAAATAAGCAATGCCTATATATACGCTTAAAAAAAACAGACAGCAAAAGATCCGAGCATCAAACCCCACGACTAAACTACTTATTTGCAACAGTAAAAAACCTGCTTAAATAAAGGAAACAGAATAACAAATTAGAGAAATACTCATTCAACCTTTGAGTCAAATTTCAACACTCCCCCTTGATTTAAAGTAGCAAACTCCTGTAAATTTTCTGAAGTTCTCATGCTTTTCTAGCGGAAGTGCCTTTGTCAGTATATCTACAACTTGTTCTTTTGTATTACAAGACTTCAACACAATTTCTTCACTAGTAACAAGACTCCTAATAAAGTGATAATGAACGTCAATGTGTTTTGTTCTGCTATGATAGGCTTGATTCTTTGCCATTGCAATAGCTGACATACTATGACAGAAAATCTTCATAGCTCTAGATTGTTTCTGATTGAAATATGCAAGAACTCTCCTTAACCAAAAGGCTTGACTAGTTGATGTTATTGTAGTAATATATTCAGCCTCTAATGATGATAAGGCTACCACCTCTTGCTTCTTTCAATGAAATTACTCCTGATCCAAGATTAAACAAGAAACCAAATGTGCTTTTTCTATCATCCATACAACCTACATGATCACTATCAGTGTAACTTGTTAGTTTAAAATTTGATACCTTGGAATACCAAATTCCTAGCTTAGTAGTTCCTGCCATATATCTCAAAATTCTTTTTGCAGCTCCAAGATGTAGCTTTCTTGGATTATGTATAAACCTAGACACAACCTCAACTGAGAAAGCAATATCTGGTCTAGTGTGTGACAAGTAGTTCAAACCTCCAACAAAAATCCTAAAATATGTTGCATTTATAATTTCAACACTATCATCTTGACTCAATTTTTCGTTCACATTCATGGGTGTAGCTTCTACTTTGCAATTTCACATATTGAATTTCTTTAAGAGATCCATTGCACAATTTCTTTGTGAAATAAAGATCCCATCAAAACCTTGTTTCACTTCAAGACCAAGAAAATAATGCAATAAACCTAAGTTTCTCAGTTCAGATTTCTTCATCATGCAAGCTTTAAAACCAACAATTATCAACTCACTAGAACCCACATAAATCATATCATCAACATAGAGACATACCACCAGAAATTCATCTTTACCATTTCTTTTCAGATAAAGCGTAGGCTCATTTTCACTTCTTTTGAATCCACTCTCCTAAAAAAAGAATCAATTTTAAAATACCATCCCTGTGGTGTTTGCTTTAAGCCACAAAGTGCCTTTTTTAACCTGTACACTTTAGCTTCATTGCCACTAGCTACAAAACCTTTAGGCTGTGAGACATAAACTTCTTCCAAGTAACCGTTCAAAAAAGTGGATTTAACATCAAATTGGTATACCGACCAATTTTATTGAGCAGCTAAGGCTAAAAAAAATTCTCACCGTTTCAAAGCATGCAATTGGAGAAAAAGTTTCAAAGAAGTCCACATCTTGCTGTTGAGAATAACCCTTTATCACCAACCTCCCCTTGTGTTTTTGAGTGCTCCCATCTATATGATATTTGGTTCTGAACACCCATTTGAGCCCAATAACATTCTTTTCTTTCGACAAGTCTACCAAATCCTAAGTCTGATTTTTTTGAATAGCCAACAACTCTTCTTCCATAGCTTTACACCATTCTTTCTCTTTTACAGCTTCTTCAAAGCAAACAGGATCTGAAACAAGCAGAACAAAATACAAGAGTCATAAGTATCCTGCAAGGATTTATAATTCCTTGAAGGTGTTTCACTTGATGAGCTTGAAGATGATGATTTATTTCTTGCAAGAATAGATGAATTGCTCCTTCCAAAAATACCGGAGCGGGAAATTGTTGGTGTTAGATTTAGCGGTGGTTCAATATTATCTTCTAACATTTGAATATGCTCCTCCTTATTTTCTTTATTCCAAATCCATCTTGCATCTTCATTAAAAACTACATCCCTGCTAATGGTTATCTTGCCACTAGTAGGATTATAAATCTTAAATGCTTTAGATTGAGAACAATAACCCATAAAGATATATTTCTTAGATTTTTCATCAAATTTTCTAGAATGAGTTTTGACCAAAGCATAAGATATACACCCAAAAACCTTTAAGTGGCTTACCGTTGATTTTCTACCTGTCCAAGCCTCAAATGGCATTTGATTACGAACAACTTTTGTAGGAGACAAATTGAGAAGATAGACCGCTGTTGCAAAAACTTCTGCCCAAAAATAAATAGTAAGACATTTTGCTTGAATCATGCTTCTAGCCATCTCTACCACAGTTCGATTCTTTCTTTCAGTTACACCATTATGCTCTGGAGTGTATGGTGCTGTAAGCTCCCTGCAAATCCCATTTGCCTCATAAAAAAACATTAAAATTAGCCAAAACAAATTCACCTCCTCTGTCTGTTCTCAATGTCTTTATTAAAAAACCACTTTTTCTTTCCATAACTGCTTTGAACTTCTTAAATTTGTCAAAAGCTTCAGACTTATTTTCTAGAAAATAAACCCAACTTATACGGCTACAATCATTTGTAAATATTAGAAAATATCAAATACCACCTAGAGATTCTATATTCATAGGTCCTCACAAATTTGCTTACACTAACTCAAGACACTTAAAGGCCCTCCAAGCCTTTCCTTTTGTTTTCCATAAACACATCCTTAACGAAAAATAAGATTCTCAAGTTTTGACAAACCAAAACCATTCCATTTTCACTCAACAACTTTAATCCGTTAATATTTAAGTGCCCATAACGTAAATGCCATAGTTGAGTCTCACTATCACCACTAGCAACCATAGCACAATTCTCAATCATTGAAACTTCTAGAGGAAACATTTTATTTTTAGCTATTGGAACTTTAGCAATAATTTGCCCAAATTTTTTTATCTTTAATAATGCACAAACCATTATCAAACAAAATTGAATATTCACTAATCATCAATTGCCCAATGCTAAGTAGATTATGAGATAAACCAGGAACAAGCATCACATCTTGTAAAGTCTTAGAATTAACTTAACTAGTTTTAATGCTAATGTTACCTTTGCCTTCAACTCGAATCTTCTTGCTGCCTATTAGCGTCACATCTATTTTAGCAGACTTGTCAAGCTTCTTAAATAATGACTTTGTTCCACACATACGATTAGAACAACCACTATCCAAAAATCAAACATCATTAGATTGCTCCTTCTAAAAAAAAGAGCTATAAACAACTTATTCTCTTCATCGAGTTCCTCTACAAAACTTGCTTGGTTTTTCTCATCGTTATGTTTTTTTCTAGCAATACGCCTCTTTATGACCTAGTTTGTCATAGTAGTAGCATTTAAAGATCCTATTCTACCTCTCTTCATTAAATCTGCTACTACCTCTACCTTTTCCTTGCCCTCTTCCACGGATGCCACTTCTGTCGCTACCACGTCCAGTAGCATTTTTGTGCATCTCTCCCTTCAAATGAAAAGCCTTTTCTTCATTCTTTTCATATGACCTAAGCAACCTATCTTCATGAGCTTGCAAGGAACTGATTAGTTCATTAAATGAATATTTTGATAAATCACAAGCTTCCTCAATAGCAACAACAATATGTTCAAACTTTGGAATAAGACTGCTTAAAACTTTTGCAACAATAGTTTCTTCAGAAATATCTTTACCATACGACTTCATTTGATTAATAATAGAAGAGACTCTAGACAAATAAGTTTGAACAGGTTCATTACTTTTCATAGACAAAGTTTCAAATTCACGACGGTAAGTTTGCAATTTTACCATCATTACCTTCGAAGAACCTTGAAATTCCTTCTTCAAAATCTGCCAAGCCTCTAACGATGTTGCTGCTGCTGCAATTCTTGAGAAGATTGTTTCGTAAACAGCTTGTTGAATTAGGAATAAAGCTTTGGCATCCTTCTTTTTTATTTCTTTCAATATTTCTTCTGCCTCTTCATCTGGATCTACTAGGTCCACGAAACCATATTCAATTAGATCCCAAAGGTCTTGAGACTTAAAAAGAGTCTTCATCTTAATACTCCAAAACTCATACTTTTCACCTGTGAAAATCGGTACGAGTGGCTGTGAAGATGATGAAAAAACGTTTGTTGCCATCTCTGCTTTTCCTCTCACACTCCACTTATGTTTCCCGTTTAGTGCCCCAAAAAAAGTTTTGCTTAATAGCCAACGGACCCAAACCTCACATTTCACTCTATTGCCCAAAGGACCAAACCTGGCTCTGATACTAAGAATGTTGGAAAAAATCAATAAAGCAAGAGACAACTTTTTATTTCAACTGATGCTTACAAATAAAACAAATGAGCGGTGCTTATAGGCTTGCAAAAAAAACTGACACAGCAAAATATTCGGGCATCAAACCCCACGACTGAACTACTTATTTGTAACAGTAAAGAAACCTACTTAAATAAAGGAAACACAATAACAAATTAGAGAAATATTCGTTCAACCTTTGAATCAAATTTCAACAGTTGATATTCGATAGTATACAATTGACCGACGTGGGAGGGGGATAAATATTGTTGAGGTCTTAGGATATTAATTTTTGTCAAACATATTAATGTCTGTTTGTTAAATTTCATGTCAACGTAAACTAGTTGCATTTGCGCATTGATTATTAGCAAATGTATAATGTTATCCCAGTTTCAAGCAATAAATGAATATCTTGAAGATTCTGCAAATCTCCAAAGCTGTTGACAATGATAACAAAAATTCAGCTGGTAAGTGTGCATTACTTAGTTACTTTATTCAACATACATGCTTTTACAATCAAAATGAATGGTTAAGATATGTCAATATGCAGCAGGTACAATTGCAAATGTAATCTGATTCTTTGTGGAGGGATAATCCATGTCTTGTTGTGAAGATTATACAGTATTTTGTGTTAGTGATAGCTTTAGGCAGGCTTGATTTTGGAAAAAGAGGTTGCATGTGGAGCCTAAATTATCTTATGGAAGAATTGGTTATGATTTAGTACATTGTCAAAAATTATGTCGCTTGTATCTATATATTTACTTACATGACCTTTGCATTATATATAGGAGATTAGTGAAGCAAAAACGTAGCCAAAGTGTCTGTTATACACTTTTGATTACGATTCTTGAATTATTGAAAGGTGGATACTCGACTATGAAGTCTGCAACTCTTTATCTATTCTCCCATAAAAAGATCAAGTCGTAAGAATTATCATCACTTACTCCAAAATATGTGCATTCAATGTGCTATGGTGAAGATCCATAAGATATCTTACAATGTGAAGTTTTTCAATTGCTCGAAAACAGAAAGTAGTAGGTGTACAATGGCAGATGAACAAATACGGAATATATTTTCATATGCTGGAGTTCAACATTGATTCTATCTGTAAGTGCACAAGATTGATTGTAACAAGTAATAAAAATTGGAGAATTTTAGAGTATCAATTTCACAAGGATTATAATTCCTAAACTTACTAATTCAGGCTAAATGATGTAATTAATGTTCATGAAAATTTAATAGAATGTAAATAAAGTACTAAGTTAATGAAACAAGATAATTAACTTGTATAAAAGGATCATGATATTGAAATGCTAGGGTAAGGTTCACTTATGTGAAATTTCAATTATGTGAAATTTCAATTATCATACAAGATTGATTATTAAAGTTGAAATAACAATGAATCGAATGTATTTATATCTTCGCTTAATTTACACAGTTAGCTAGGTAACTACCATATCCCAATATGTAACTCAATCTAATCAAACTCTTTAAGTATAGTTAATTTGTTAGTTATCATAATAGACTAGGGAACCCCTTTCTCTAGATCTAAAATATTCATTCTTCTAGTGCATAAGCCATACTTCACCTCTTAATCTTTCATGTAATCCCTAAGATTGAATTTACAATGGCTAGTGATAGGTCTACATTTTATTTGTTATTAGGAGAATTTACCTGGTATTTGACACCTTTATAACATGTTTTATATGGAATTTATTATATCCTTTACATTTAGTTCATTATATCCTTAGGGATCTAATTCTTACTCAAAAATATCAAAAAGTGGAAAGCTAGCTGAGCAAAACACAATAAGCATCAAACTTGTTAAGATAAAAGGTGCCTGTCTTTTACGAAGGTCTAAGTTAAGAAACAAAATAAGACTAGTGCTAGAGTTAATCATAGACCAACATCAAACTCATCTTGAATTTACAGAGAGAAACAGTGTAAAGATGCTAATTACAATTTGATGTTAGGTGCTGGTTACACCTTGATTTGCAAAGAGTAAAAGTTGGAGTTGGTCTGACACTGAGTCTTAGGCATAATATAAGAGGATGCGTAACTTCTCAAGTTTAAATCCTCTTTAAATTGATTTTTGCAACCCTAATTATAAATACTTATATTAGAAACAAATTAGGGGGACTCCCATCGACTTTGAGGGAGATTCTTATGGTGTTTCATAGTTTTGTATACTTTCTTTTCATTGCAGGAAGATTAGGAGCAAGATTGAAGAAACATAGTGATAATTTTTGTCAATTCTTTATAATTTTTGTCAATTATTTCTTCTACTGCTTCCTTTTATATTGATATTTATCTATTTATGTTTAGTTTTATCATATTTTGTTGCTAGAAACATTAATTAGGGTTAAGGATGTAATTTGTATAGATTTTCAGTTATTAAAATATGAACTAAAACATTAATTTCAGTTATTCTTTTGATTTAAATTATTGAGTTTTTGCCTAATTACTATACATTCGATCATAGTGATCATATGAAAGACTAACATAAGAAACACTTTAGCATTAAAGAATGGTTGTGTCCTAGATTTTAGTGATAACCATATAGATTAACCATACTTAATGAATGTGATTAGGTTAAATTAAATATCAATAAGTGGTAGTTACTTAATTAGATATATCTGTGTGCCTTAGCAGAGGGAATAAATACCTTAGACCCCACATCTGAGTAGGATCTCTAGTAGGATATCGTTGTTGTTGTTTAACCATGATTAATAAATATAGTTACACATTTCCTTGTAGGGTTTGATACACTAGATTACTCCAATTTTATAAACCTGCTACAATTGACTCTATGCACATATAGATTTACACGACAGTGTACTGTATAAGTCCAAAAAATATCTCTGAATGTGCACACTGTCATATAAGTATAAATATAGCCGTGTATCTCCAAGGGCTTGCTGAATTTTTGTTCTTCTTGTGATTTCTTGTCCAATCCTCAACCTAATCCATCCCCTTCTTGTTCCAGAAAGATAATTGAGTTTAGGATGCCTCAAGGAATATGCTCTTAACTCATTTTAGCTCTTTTTCTTTGAAATTGTACCTAAAATTAAGTATGAACTAAAATGAATGTCTTAAGCATTTCAAAGCATTAATCACTAAGTGTCATGGAGTAAATATATAAACAATCAAGAACATATCAATATGCATATTGGTGATTGTGAAAGAATGGGAAATTATTTCCAATTATCAGTCACATATAAGTGGCAAAATAATGGTTAGGTTTAATCTAAAAAAGGTAAGGATTTTGAATCAAGTCTCCACAAATTAATGTATCCACTTGGATATCTATTTGAATGATGAAAGTTTTACTTTGCCTTTCACTAACACTGCTAATTATAACTTTCAAAGAAAGATGCTTTGGGATTATTTGAACTCCTTAAGTAGGTCTACATAACTACGTTAACTAGTAATAGGGAACTTTAATTGTACCTTATTCACCTTAGAGGTTGAAGGAGAAAGGCTTAGCAATAAGCAATCAAATGAATACTTCTATGATTACATAAACTCATCAGAACTCATTGATCTCAAATATGATGGGGATCCTTTTCACATGGAGCAACAAATAGGAGGGTTTTTGGCTGATATGGAAGAATCTCAATCATGCTCTCGTCAATCCTCTTTAGCTTTCCTCTTTTAACAATAATTTAGCCCATTTTACACCCCACTATACTAGGATCTTTCTCCTGTAGAAGTAAAAACAAGGACTAGGATTCATAAACTTATACTCCTATCATGTTTAATAATTTTCTTATTAATATTGAAGGATTTAAGGATATGGTCGAGATGAGATTAAGAAAGGAAATGGATGGATATCAGTCATACAAATATGTGAAAAAGCTACAAGCAGTCAATACTAAATTGAAGAATTTATTTTCAATAAAAATCAAGAAAATTAATGAAGCCATTTTTAAGATAAACGAAAATAGACATATCCAATCTTTGCTACATTGTTCCGTAAAGGATTTTATGCTTAGAGAAATAGAAAAAGAGTTTTTAATAATCACTCTTTGGCCCTTAAAAACCATTAATCATTGCTTAAAGCAAGAGTAACTTAGTTAAAGGAAGATGATAAGAGTTCCAAATTCTTTTTAATGCCATTATGGTAAAGAAAGACATTAACAAGCATTGCTTCCTTCTCAATGATGATGTGATCTCTATTACAAACCATAAAGAACAAAAAGAGATGATACACAATCATCACCAAGTCTAAGTAGGTGTATTAACCTTTTATATTCTTGTCTACAAGAGTTATAGGAGTTTATCCCTAGTTGTCTCCCTTCCTCTAAAATGGAATTCCTAACTAAACCCTTTAATCCCTTAGATGTGAAGCTAGCTCTTTTCAGTATAAACTCTAACAAATCATTGAGACTAGATTTGAATGCCAACTTTTTTTCAAAGCACATGGCATATCACATGAGATTTGATTACTAAATCTACTATGGAGCTCTTCAGTAATGATAAAATTTTGAAGGAGATTAATAAAACCTTTGTAACACTCATCCCTAAAAGACCTAATAAAAGATCTCTTTAAATGACTACAAGTCAATTTCGTGTTACAACATGCTTTAAAAAGTTATCTCCAAATTGTTACTATTGCAACTAAAAGAAATACTTGTTAGTTTCATTAATTCGAGTCAAAGCTCCTTTGTGCATAGAAGGAGTATATGAGACAACTTGCTCTTAACTCATGAGATCTTTAGAAAATATAAAAGCAAGAAAATTTTTAAAGCTGCTCTATGAAACTTAACCTTAATAAAGCTTTCAACTTTTTAAGTTAGAAATTCATTATTGATGCTCTAAAAGCCTTTGTCTTTCTTAATGCCTTTATTTTTTGGATTGTTGATTTATAAGTACACTATCATTCATAGTACTTGCCAATAAGGAACCTATACCCTTCTTTTCTCTTTACAATCAGTATAAAGGTATTATCTAGGGTACTCTCATCTAGAATTAAAGAAAAGAAATGCTTTAAATATCATTATAGATGCAAAAAGTTAAAGCTTTTTAAACTAGCTTTTGATGATGACCTCTTATTACTAAGTGGTATAGATCCATTTCAATTTAAAATTTCATAGATGCGATGTGCTACTTCAGTTTCATCTCTAATACCTTCATAATTAAAAGGGAAAGCTCTTTATATGTTTCATTAGATTCATGAACCAAGCCAACTTATTCTGAGAGATCTAAGGGATTCAACTAGGAAACATTCCCTTTAAATACCTTTAATATTCCTATCTCGAATAAGATGAAAAGCTACCTAGATTGCTCACCTCTATTTAACTTTATTAAAAGGAGAATCCACCATTAGAACAATAAATTACTCTTTTATGCAAAAAGACTTCAGCTTATAGATTTTATCCTTAATAATATTCATATCTACTAGTCTTGCCATCATTATTTTCCCTAATAGCTTATAAGGGACAATGAGAGGATGTTGAAGAACTTCATCTAGTCAAGATCCTCAATAAAACACTTTGGAGCTCTATTATGATGGTTAAAAGTCTCCAATCCAACTAAAAGGAAGGATTGGGTATCAATTCCATTAACAATCACCAATAAAGTGCTCATGGAAGAATGATTATGGATGTTTAATGATTCTTATTCCATCTAGGTTAAGTGGATTCACTCATACATTATAAAGGATCAATACATTTGAAAGATCAAAACCAAACAATCTAACTACTGGACATTAAACTAATCGTATATTTTATAATTTCTTAAGTAAGGAAATCAGGAGCATCAATAGAAATGTATCGAAGAATTGAATTTAGTACATTTTTGGAATGATTTAGGTCCACTCTACAAGGTTTCAGGTTTAGACAATCTAAAGCTACTAATCCTTTTAAATGCTAAAGTGAATCTAGTAATTATGAATGATAACTGGTATTGCAACATAAGGGGTACCTGAATTATCATGGATAATGATATATATTGTTTGAACAGAGAGGATTGAGTAATATAAGCAGGCTAGAATTCTAATGTCTTCACAAATAAATTATGTGTAAGACTTTTCAAGCCTCTAAGGCAACTTGTTACCTAGAGAAAGTTTGGATCGTTTCTAAACATGTCTCCTAAAGGCTCCAATTTGTGGATGACTATTAGGAAAATCTTGTTAACCAAAAATAATTAAAGGGAATCCAAGTAAGTCTAATATGTTGATTGTGTGGTGACGATCATTGGAATATCAACCATCTACTACATTCATGCAGCTTCTTCAAAAGCTTTTAAAGCAGTTGCCTCAAAATGTCTAAGCTCTTCTTCATTGAAAGTAGTTAGGATCATTTTATCTCTTGGGCTGAACTTGCTCACTTTCCACACGAGGGAGATAACATAATGTTTAAGTTTATCTTGAGTTTGTAGAGTTTACATGTTATGGAGAGAGAGGAATGCAATAATCTTTAAAGCTAAATCGCCTTTAGTCCAAGCAACCACACAAGTTACTTTGAATTAGATTAGATAAATCATTTTATCCTAAAATATTCATAGAGTAGGGATTTAGCTTTGATTTAGTCAATAGGTTAGAAGTACTTATCTAATTCTTTTTAGAGAATCTATAAATCTTTAAAGGTTTAAGTTTTAGCCACTACCGATAGCTTATGCTCATAGCTGATAACTAGTTTTTGTTTGATTAGCTACTAATGTTAATCTTTTGCAATACTCGACTTCATGGTTTGGTTTTGACATCCTAATTATTTCGTAACTTAAATATATTTCTTCTAAAAAAAATTAGGGCTATTTGGTTTCACTTCAATTTTTATTGTCATTTTTTGTTTATTTTCTAAAGCAAAAATAAAAACTTATTTGGTTGTTAATGTTAATGTTAATGTATTTATGTTTTTATTATTGATAATAATTAAATATTAGATAAAATTTAAGTTTATTTTATTAATTAATTAAGTAAATAATTTAATTTAAACTTTTGTATAATATTTATTAATAACTATTAGTAAAAATTATTATATTTTATTGAAATAAATATTTTAGTAATTAGAAATTATATATAAATTGTTGTTTATTTGTTAATATATAACTTAATTATCAAAGCTAACCTTATTTAAAATTTATGCATTTTATGAAATTAAAAAATTTAAAGTATATTTATTGTAAAATTAATAAATTTAAATAATTATTAAAATTAAATAAGTATATTTATTATAAAATTAATAAATTCAAACTAATTATTAAAATTAATTAATAATTGATATTAAATAATATATTTAGATGACCATAAATCAGATTATGACATAAATATGAAAGTAAAAAACCAAAACTCAGTTTTATGATTTTTATAAATTATGAAATGGGAAAAAAATTAATACCAAAAACTCAAACAAACAATTTTTTATTAATTAAAAATAAAAAAATAAATAGACACTTAATAGTTCATACCGTAAGATTGGTATGAAGCTTCTCCACATATTATACAGGACCTGCTTTTAATTGATAATAACAACCTTTCCATTTACAACGATTAAATGTTCTTGAATGTCCGTGCTTCCCAACAACCTTTCCATTTCTCATAGTTCTTGTCGATGATTTAATTTTTGCCAACTCTACGTTTGGTGATATGACCGAATTATGATAAATTTTCACTTGATTAAACTTCAAATAAAATTGTAAACAAACTTTTAATGGAACTGTTAGTAAAATTTAACTCTTGCCTTAAACTTCGTTTTTTTTTTACCAATTACTCCCTCCGAATCATAATAAGTGTCGTTTTAGAGAAATGTACATTTATTAAGAAAGTTAATGAAATATCTGATATACTCTTATTAATTACATGTTAAAGTGCCTTAAAAATATAATATATGTAATATGTGTAATTAAGATGTGAGAGAAATTAAAGGGTAATTTTGGAAGTTAAATTATAAATATGCATAAAAAGTTACAAACGACACTTATTTTGAATCATTAAAATCCTTCTAAAACAACACTTATTATGAATTAGAAGAAGTATCATTTAAGCATAAATTCAAAATTCAGACATGAAATAAGGCAACATCTTCTCATTTATTAATATTTCTATATTTTATGAAACATATAAGCTTCACATATAGCAAAACCATAATGATACTCGCAATCATATTTTAAAATTATGATGTAAATATATGTACAAATCATTAGTGCAAAGCAGAAAAGTAACAAATAAGACAGAAGATATCGTCGACCTATTGGTCTTGCGGTAATCACATGTGTACACCTAGTAAACGAAATTCCAGATGCTATAATGAAGATCGTCGGAGAAGCGTAATAGCTTGGAGAAACTCCACTTTACAATCATTTCCTGGCAATAAGTACAAGATTGTCAATATCCATGAAGCCAAGGATTAGCCATGTCGACGAAGACAAAATCCACCAGATTAATTATAATGCCTATTTCCTAGTGTTTAGAAGAGGTCGCCTTTCATTGTTCGTGAAGTTCTTGGTCTGATATTCTTAAGCTTAGAAAGACAAGGATAGAGAGGAGATGGACAGCCTATTCTTTCGTTGTCATTGGACTCTACGTACTAGGCATTTGTCTGTGGTGTCTGTCAGATACTGTCTGTAACTGTATATATTAACTCTGATGAGTATGCATATAGAGACTCATCCATTGTATAGCAATACGAGACACAGTTCGAGACACGAAGGTCCACTGTGGCGCAAAAACTCCCAAAGTGCTGCAGGCCTCTATTACATCTCTTTACTAGTGTAATTAAATATACTTAAATCGGTTAGCAGCTGCCTAGTTCGTCTTGAGACCATCGATTCTTGCCTTATTTTGCCTAAATACAACATGCGAATTAACTAAATCCCCCAGTTCGTAGCTAACTACAACATGGCAATTAACTAACTCTCCCATCATCGATCTCCTAGTCCTAGTTCCCTTGATAATTAATGTGTAACGCGCAGGTGGGTGATATGGAAGCCATCAACGTAGACGATGACACTTCCCCGAGCCTATCAGTAAAAAGGAAAATAGGTGGATTTAGAGCTTGCACGTTTACCTTTGGTAAGAATGAGCATTATGTTATGTAGTGACCATGAATACTTCTACGTTTTTAAAGTTACTAATAGATGTCCGTTTTGACAGTATTTATGGCACTTGAAAACATGGGATTCATAGCGAACATGGTTAGCATGGTTCTTTACTTCTATAACGTGATGCACTTTGACATAGCAAGCTCTGCCAACACCCTTACAAACTTCATGGGTTCAGCCTTCTTGCTTTCTATAGTCGGTGCCTTCATTTCTGACACTTGCTTGAACCGACTTCACACCATCTTGATTTTCGGAGTACTAGAAATTCTGGTGAGTAATAGTTTTTGTAATATGTAATTGCTATAGTATCAGTTGATGACGACGCCGTGAAGAATTAATGCACGTACAGGCATTGGTGATGGTGACAATTCAAGCATATTCAAAGGACCTTCACCCTAATAAATGTGAAAAGGAAAGCTGTGTGGAGGGTGGCATAGCGCTAATGCTATACTCGTCGCTATGTTTGCTGGCATTGGGTTCGGGAGGAGTAAGAGGAGCTCTTGCTCCTTTTGGAGCTGACCAATTTGATTCTAAGGATCCAAAAGAAGCAAACCATGTAGCCACCTACTTCAATTGGGCTACTCTTAGCGCTGTTCTTGGTGGAGCTATTGGAGTCACTTTCGTCGTTTGGGTTAGCATTAACAAAGGTTGGTACAAAGGTTTTCTGATTTCAACTGTTGCTACCACTCTTGGTTTCATTGTTTTAGTTCTTGGGACCCCCTTCTACCGACTCGCTAAACCTGGACAAGGCCCCTTGTCAAGGATCATACAGGTAACTAATTAATGTTCACCCCTATTCTAAATATTAGCTGCAAATTAGTTCACTCTATTCATTTTAGCAAGCTACATGTATTTATTTATGTAGACGCAGGGAACAACTTAATCAATTTTATTTTTATTTAGGTGCTTGCTTTGGCAATGAAAAACCGACGACTCCCACTGCCAAAAAATACTGATGAACTTTACGAGATCAGTAGTACTGCTACTACTGATAAAGGAGCCATATCCACGAAGGACAAACTTGCACATACCAATCAATTCAGGTAGCTCACGCAAAGGACTTCATTACAATATTGTATATCATTTTGTCAAAAAAAAAAAAAAAGGAAGAAAAACTTTACATGGAAAGGTTTTTCTCTTTTGCCTCTGATGCTAGTTCATGTTGCGGCTTATTATGTACTAAGCCTTCAAATCTAGCAAAAGAAATCCTGGACCAATTTTCGGACCTAGATAACTCTAATCAGTGAAACAAGGTTTTCTGTAATTAGATATTGATCTTTAGTCTTCTAATTACGGCCACTGCTTATCAACAATGAAATTGCAGCAGTGATTCATAATGACGTACTCCTCAAGATCAACAACTTATCATATACAATTCTTATCGATTTGATGATCTGCTGAACCAGATTCTTAGATAAAGCTGCAATCGTTGTTGGTGAAGAGTTGAAGTATACAGAGGGAACAATGTGCACCGTGACGCAGGTGGAAGAAGTGAAGATCCTGGCGAGAATGTTGCCCATACTGTTGAGCACGATCATTATGAACACATGTCTAGCACAACTCCAAACTTTCTCTGTACAACAAGGCAGCAAAATGAACCTATATCTTGGTGGATTCTTAGTTCCAGCTCCTTCAATTCCTGTAATCCCACTTATGTTTATGGTCATACTTATTCCTCTCTACGAGTACTTTTTCGTCCCATTTGCTCGAAAAATCACCGGCCACCCTTCAGGCATCACTCAACTTCAACGTGTTGGAATTGGTTTAGTTCTATCTGCCATTTCGATGGCTGTAGCTGGCTTTGTTGAAGTGAAAAGAAGGAACCAAGCAACAAGGCACCCTGATGAGCACCCCATATCTCTATTCTGGCTTTCCTTTCAATATGGGATCTTCGGTATAGCAGACATGTTCACACTTGTTGGACTCATGGAATTTTTCTACACGCAAGCACCCTCAGGCATGAAATCGCTTTCTACTTCATTCACCTGGCTGTCACTCTCATTCGGATACTTCTTGAGCACTGTGTTTGTGGATCTCATAAATGCCATCACAAAGAGAGTAACTCCGAGCAAAAAAGGATGGTTACATGGTACAGATTTGAACACCAACAATTTGAACCTGTTTTACTGGTTCTTGGCCATCCTCAGCTGTCTAAACTTTGCAAATTATGTGTACTGGGCCAAGTGGTACAAGTACAAAACAGACAATGATAAACATAAGGATATTGATGAGCCAACTATAATAAGGTCTTTATTAGGTGATCCATCAGTTGTTGGTGTGAAAAAGGAGTGCAATAACACGGGCACTACTAATACGGACATGATCAGTACGATAGAGACGACCAAGACAGCGGAAAGCGTTGAGGAGGATAAGGAGATCGTCGCTAAAGTCATTAATTTTGCGACGATATCATAAAATGTTGCAAAAACCTTCATATATCGTCGGCAAAAGCTCATAATTCCAGCGAGGCGAGCTCTCCATTAAACCATGATAAAGAACGTCATTTCCAAGACTTAGCCCTCTCTTTTGAGCCTCCTAATGATAACGAAGGGGCTAGCTAGCTTAGCAGTTCATTATCTTTTCATAAATCTGAATGCTTTCTTGCACATTTGGACTATACTATATATATAGTACACTAATATTACCACGGACACTTCTATGTATGCGTCAGGCTCTATACTTATAGAGATGATTGTTTTGTTTGATAATATAAATTTTGCTGATGAAAGCAAAAATTCTTTTCAAGGATCCATTCGAATTGTACGATAAGTTTGGTCTGTCTACTGATATTTTCTGAATCAAGTACCTTTACTTAATCTTTTAATTCAATTCTCTAATATTACTAATTTTAATTAAGTCTTTCCATTAACTTTCTTAACAGAAAGGTTTATATGATGGTTCAAATTGGTACAAAGATGATATGAAGGCTACGTGGATATCTAATATGATAAAAAATAAATGAAAAACAAAATAATAGTATAAATAAGTATTTAAGATAAATGCACATATCGTTTTCTATAATATATCTTAGTGGGTTGAGTATTGATGGTTCAAAGATTATAACTAAATAAGTGATTTTTAAAGAAAATAAACAAAATTAAAAGAAAATAATAATAATTAATCAATTAAGATGATAGATAAGAATATCAGTAGATAGAATAGATTTAGATGAATAATTCACCATAGAACTTTCATAAGCCTGAATTTATTTTGATTTAATCTGTAATGCTAGTTACTTAGATTAGAAAGAATTTCTAAGTTAACCATATTCTCTCTTGAGACGTGCAGTCTTATCTAGTTGATTATTTGAAGTCTCTTTCTAATCAAAATTCCTAATAACACATCATTTTATTTATGAATTCTCATGATAGGTTCAACCCTAGCCTAGAATATTTATGCAGTTCTATCTCTAACAATCCATAAAATCTCATTATCCATGTTGTAATCTATTCATACATATAATCTCTCTATCCCAATATATAAAATCTGATATTAAATTAAAATGTTAGCATATGTCAATTCAATATAATATAAACATTCTCAAGAACTAAAATCTTGGATTAAATTAAAGACTAATTTAAATAATAGATTCTAGGGTTCATCCGCCTATATCTATATCTTAGTATAATTTATGAAAAAAATGAAGAAAACCAACAAAGAATAATAAAGAAAACAAGATGAAGGGATAAATTCTTGTGGCTCTTATATTTTGTTGTTCTATATTACACTTGATGGAATCTTGCTCTTTTCCAAAATTATTCCTTTTTAATGTCCTCTTGAGTCTCATATGCCTTGTGATTGATTTCTGGTCATCAAAAAGTCTTTCTCCCTTCTTCATAATGTTTTCCTCCTTTTTATCACAAATTCCTAAAAATTTCATCAAACTTAGGTCAAATATGGGATCATGTAGTTCTTCATTTTACTTTACATCCCTTTTAACTTTTGTTTCATAACAATTATCACAAACAAAGGTCCAATGTAGCCTCAAATTGGTTCCATATTTTTCTTGAACAAAAATGGAAAGAAATATAATAAACCAACATATAACACAAGTTAAACACGATTCCCTTTTAGTCTTGCGTTCCTAAACATAGGTCCACACTGCCTCATGCTCAATAATATAGGTCCTTGTTACCCTATGTTTTGCGACATATGTCCTTATTGGTACAATTTCTAAGTCCTTCCTCTAAATCATGCCAAAACTATTCTAACTCCACTCAAACTTACCTGACTTCATTCCTTCTTCTGTTCATAACTTAAATAGGGCATGTAAATACAATTTTAGCTAAATAAAGTGCCAATTTATGTAAACTTCTCAAAATATAAGCTAAACGATATCACAATCATACTAAAAACAAATATCAAATTTTCCCACACTTAAGCATTTTTTTCTTCAAGTAAATCAAATCTATTACTTTTAGCTTAAATAGGAAACAACTTTGGAAAAACATTTAGCAAATTAAACACATCAATTAAGACTCTCCATTGTTCATTTAACTGTAAAGGTTATCAAATTGTTAGTCATTTAACTACTTGCATCAAGTTATTAATCAATTCAGTTTACTCCACATTTGTTTTCTTCAAAAAGTGATTTACTCCATAATTGTTCAAACTTCATTTTAATTCATATAATTCAACCTACTGCATAAAGAAAATGTACAAAAGAAAGATTGTTGGTTCCCTTTTACGGAATCCAACCTCTGTACAAAATACCATCATACTTGAGCGAGGTTCCTTGTAATCTCTTCTTGCTCTGATATTAAATGTGTTGGGCCCCGTTTACCATAAAACGTGTGCATACTATTGCTCGTCATAAAAACATGTGCGCAATCCCAAGAAATCATAAAGCTCAAAGTCTTGTACCATTTCTATAATCCTTTTTCCATAACACATCTCACTTATATATGTAACAACAATTCATGTGCAAAATTCATCATCCTAAATCAATAAC
>JANVCL010000006.1:18925994-18940209 GCA_026546855.1 Erythroxylum incrassatum
ACTACCAAGGTAGTACAGTTGTTGGGACAGTAGCAGCAGCAACTTCTAGTAGCAAGAAGGATGCAGAGGCAACAAAGCTGTGGCATATGCGTTTGGGACATGCTGGTGAAAAATCCTTGCAAATTCTTGCCAAACAAGGATTGTTGAAAGGTACGAAGACTTGCAAATTAGAATTTTGTGAGCATTGTGTTTTGGGAAAACAACGAAGAGTGAAATTTGGCACTGCCATCCATGACACTAAAGGTATTTTGGATTATGTGCACTCAGATGTATGGGGACCTGCTAAGACTCCATCTCTTAGAGGTAGGCATTATTTTGTCACTTTTGTTGATGATTTTTCCAGAAGAGTATGAGTATTTTCTATGAAAAACAAAGATGATGTTCTTGGAGTTTTTCTCAGGTGGAAAGCTCAAGTTGATAACCAGACAGGAAGAAAGATCAAAGTTCTCTGAACAGATAATGGTGAAGAATACAAGAGTGATCCTTTCCTGGAGGCATGTCAAGAGTCTGGCATAGTTCGACACTTTACAGTTAGAAAAACACCACAACAGAATGGGGTGTCGAAGCGTACGAACAGGACACTGGTGGAGAAAGTTTGATGCATGTTGTCTAATGCTGGGTTAGGCAGAAAGTTTGGGCTGAGGCAGTGACATACGCTTAACATCTCATTAATCGTTTGCCATCATCTGCAATTGGTGGCAAGACTCCATTAAAGGTATGGTATGGAAAATCTGTAACAGATTATGATTCTTTGCATATTTTTGGTTCTATTGCATATTATCATGTGAATGAATCAAAGTTGGACCCACGAGCAAAGAAGGCTCTATTTATGGGCTTTAATGCTGGAGTTAAGGGATACCGGTTGTGGTGTCTAGAGTCAAAGAAGACAATTGTCAGCAGGGATGTTAGCTTTGATGAATTTGCCATGTTAAATAAGGTAACTCCAGAAGGGGCTAATGGTACTTCACAGCAGGTGGAGTGTATGCCGAAGCAAGTGGAGTTTGAACAGACAATGGTGATCCCAGCAAAAGCACTACTAATGACTCTCCTATGGCAGAAGAAGAGTCAGATGAGGAAGGGGTTCCAGCCAAGAACCTCCGCAGCAATCAGAGTCAATTGTCGCTAGAAGGACGAGACGAGAAATTCAAAAACCTGCTCGTTTTACTGACATGGTAGCTTATGCACTTCCAGTTGTTGATGATGTTCCATCTACCTTTCCAGAAGCAATCCGAAGTTTAGAAAGTGGCAGATGGGCAGGTGCAATGGAAGAGAAAATGCAATCTCTTGAGAAGAACAAGACATGGAAGCTGACACAACTACCGAAAGGAAAGAAGGCAATTGGATGCAAATGGGTATTTGCAAAGAAAGAAGGATTTCCTGACAAAGATGATATTCGCTACAAGGCAAGGTTGGTGGCTAAAGGCTACACTCAGAAGGAAGGAATTGATTATAATGAGGTATTTTCTCTGGTTGTTAAACATTCTTCCATTAGAATTTTGTTGGCCTTGGTAGCGCAGTTGAATTTGGGGCTAGCTCAACTTGATGTGAAGACCGCATTCTTATACGGTGACTTGAAGGAGGAAATCTATTGTCTCAACCAGATGGATACAAGGTTGCTGGTAAAGAAAACTGGGTTTGCAAACTGAACAAATCATTATATGGACTGAAGCAAACTCCAAGGCAGTGGTATAAAAGATTTGACAAGTTTATGAAGGGTTAGAAATATAAAAGAAGAAAATACGATCATTGTGTATATTTGCGCAGACTTCAATATGGGTCCTACATCTACCTACTCTTATATGTTGATGATATGTTGATTGCGGCAAAGAGCCAAAGTGAAATTGACAAATTGAAGGCTCAGTTAAGTAAAGAGTTTGAGATGAAAGATTTGGGGGAAGCCAGGAAGATTCCCGGCATGGGGATAAGCAGGGACAGAGAGAGAGGCAAGCTGTGGTTGTCAAAGAAGCAGTATTTAAAAAAGGTATTACAATGTTTTGGTATACATGAAGATTCAAAACCTGTAAGTACTCCAATTGCTCCTCATTTGAAATTAAGGAGTCAGTTATCTCCGTAGACGGATGAAGAACGAGAATACATGGCAAAAGTCCCTTATGCTGATGCAGCAGGAAGCTTGATGTATGCAATGGTATGTACAAGACCCGATATTTCACAGGCAATTAGTGTTGTAAGTAGGTACATGCATGATTCGGGTACGGTTCATTGGCAAGCTGTGAAATGGATTCTACGGTATATCCTACATACCGTAGATGTTGGTTTAGCATTTGAGCAGGATGAATTACTTGGTCAACGTGTAGTTGGATATTGCGATTCTGACTATGCAGGTGACTTAGATAAGTGACGGTCTACAACTGGCTATTTGTTCACTTTAGCGAAGGCACCAGTTAGTTGGAAGTCTACTTTGCAGTCAATGGTGGCTTTGTCTACAGCAGAGGCAGAGTATATGGATATTACAAAAGTTATGAAGGAGGCAATTTGGCTTCATGGGTTGCTTAAAGACTTGGAAGCTAGTCAAAAACAACTTGAGCTATATACTGACAATCAGAGTGTTATTCATTTAGCAAAGAATCAACTCTTTCATGTAAGGACGAATCATATTGATGTTCGCTATCACTTTATGCAGAAAATTCTGGAAGAAGAGGAGATACTTATTCAGAAGATTCGGACTACAAAGAATCCTGCAGATATGTTGACCAAGGTGGTTATAAGAGCCAAGTTTGAACATTGTTTAGACTTAGTCAATATCCTGCATATTTGAGTTGGCGCCTGAGGGCGCAAATTGGAAGCACTACAAAGACTGTCTTGTTTGATTGGGAGGATGAATGATGCTTGCATTTGGTGGGACTCGAAATTTTGCCAAGGTGGAGATTTGTTATTGTTTTTTGACTTTGGTGGATTAGTGGCTCAATTTATATCCCATATTAAGAAGAAATGAGAATGAGAGGAGTTTGCTAAGTTATAAAAGAACTCTTTCCTCTCTTATTCTCATCAATCCCAAAAATTTGATATATACTCAAAATTTGTACACATACCAAATTTAGCATTTTCTTCTTAATAAGAGCAGGTTGCCTTAAGTGGTGCTTAGAGACTAGGTACAATTGGCCGAATTCCTTTATTAATTTTCGGGTCTGTTTTTTCCTTATCTTTTTTATTTATTCCGCATTTATAGAATTCAATATTATTTGTCGGATATATTTATAGTGTTGTGTTCAATTTATTTGGGTGTATTTACTATTCGTGTATATACACGGGTTAGGTTATGATAAATACACCGTACACGTAATTTTTGTCTAAGAAGTCAGGTTTTAAGTGGGACCGTTTGCGACCCCTCCGCTCTTTTTTTAAATTTTACGTGAAATGGTAATATTGTCTTAGGAGTCCGTTTGGTGGCCTTTCTTGAATATTACACTATTACTGAATAGGTTCACTTTCACTAGTTGCTTATCTTAGAGAAAAATTTACCCAATTTTTCCCAACAGTCTCTAAAACTCAACTATTAACTGGATTCAATGAAATAATTAACAAATTCAAATTCGCATGATACCATCTTGAATTTGAGAGAGGATTGTTAGTCAACTATAATGTTCTGCATAATATTTGTATACGATCATTTCAAGATCAAATAGTATAAAAATATCATCTGTAGCTTATGCAGAATATATTTATTCCCTTTGTAAATATTGTCGCTAACGGCGTGGTGGTTATCGTCATTGTGTTTGGCACACCAAACTAGAGAGGATGAATTAAAAAAAAAGACGAAGAAAAGAAAAGACAGTCTATCTTGAAAGTTGTGTTGTGGAATGATGAAAACTAAAAACCTGTTTTTTTTTTTTTAATTTGCTGTGGTTTCATTTCATACTTTCATTAGCCAACAAACGTGTTTCGGGGTTCCGTTTAATTTATTTTAAAAACCGCACCAAGAAAAGAGCATCACTTCAGAACAGCTAGCAGCGTGCATGACTGGCAAATGGCAGCACTCAGCACAGAATTGACCTTTCCTTCCCTGTACAAGTTCTACAACGACAGTTTTTCAAAATATATCATCAGGCATGTCCCTTGCTATGCGCAGCAGCTAGTTCAACAGAGATGATGAAAGTAGCCTTTCCTGCTTCCCTTAGATACTGCACATCTCCATTCATAAGCCTCACCAGTTTTCTGCTGATAAGCAGGCTGGTGCCCTCCTCTGAAGCATCTTCACCACTTCCATACATTTCATTCAATAATGCTTCAGGCACCCCACTACCTGCATGTGTTATGCTGACCACAAATGAATGCAACCGTGTTACTAGTTATAGAAGACCTGAATATATATCAAACGTGGATGTGTTTTACAGATTCATTATGTCCTGTATCAACAAAACACGCTTTCCATGTTATGCGTCATGACTTTTCATAAATGTGACTTGGTTTACAAACTGTGAATTCTTAGATTATTTGAAATTGTCTTCTTTCAATATTGATGGGAAAAGATGCGAGGTAATTGTTCTCAGTTCCCTATTTAGAGTGCAAGATTCTGACATTCAAATAATCCTAGAAGAGAAGTTCCTTAAAAGACTAATTTCATGACTGGCAGCATGCTATTTTCAGTGGATGTTTTCATTGAGCATAAAACTAATTTATAGAGTGAAGAACGTACTTTGCATCTTGTTACTGTTCCTACTCCTCTATCTCTACTTACACAGGAAAATGACTGATTCACACTGTGTCTAAGGTAGTACCTGACTTCCAGATGCACAAGATGTACTGAATGTCCTAATTGATCCTTGGTCAACCTAGCGGTAACAGTAACCAGGCTTGCATTTGGTGTATAATTTACAGACACCGACAGGAAGTCTGCTATTATCTGTTGAAATCTAATGCTATCACCATATAATGTTTCATTCATCATCTCCTCTGCTCCATTATTGATTATCTGAACACCCTTGCCCTTGCTCTCCATCATCACTTGACTAATGGAGGCAACTAGGATTTCGTCTAGTGTAAAGTCCACCATCTCCAAATCCAAATAGCTGTTAATCAAAAAGAGATGCAAAAGTTAAAAGAAGATGGAAAATATATTATATCCAAGATAGACACATCGTGTGTGAATAAGCGGAAACCAACTCAGAGACAGAGCCTCAATTTCTTCTGTTCAATCTCCCTAATGCTCCGGTTGCTATATCTAAACCATATTTATATTGTCCACGTTATATACTGAATTTCATGAAAACTCTTCTACCAGAATTTAAACCACATCTATCTTGTTCAAGCTCTATCATTAAAAGCTCAAGGATTTTCGTATTTTATTCGTACCAGAATTTGAAAATTTTCAAAAACATTCCACGTGAAGCTGCAGAAACAATCAGGAATAGGAAGGATGGATAAAACACAAGTTCTCAACTTCAACAGCACAGCATAGTCAACATCAACTAGAAGGAGCTTAATGCTAGATATGCAGCATGGAAAGGCAACTCAATCTCAATTAGGTACCTATGTCAACATTAATGCAGTTTGCTCAGGGAAAAATTCAAATGGATAAGGCCAAAACTTCCATGAAGTAAGCACAAATATAAGGCAAATGCAATCCAAAGTTTACAAAAGGGGATGCAAAATACGTATCTGTTTGTGCAATGCACTTCAAATTCCAAACCAGTCTATTTCAGTGGAAAAAGTTTTGGAGTTGGCATATATTTGGCATGCAATTAATCCTCAGAAAGATTTCAATCATAATCCTAAAACACATGGCTATAAAAGATTTCAAATGCCATCATCATCATAATGGCAATCTTAAATATCAAGATAAAACAAAAGGGTAAAATGTATATTCTATGAGAAGGAAATGCCCATCGAACCTTCAGAGGATTTCTCTCATTTATAATCAGGAAATAAAATGCATCATAACAGAATTTAAGTTGAACCAATGCAAATTCAGATTGAACAATTTGGAAGAAAAGAAAGATAACACTCAATGAATATAGGTTTATCATACCCCTCAACGATACTGTCAAGGTTGGAATCATCAAGAATCTTACTAAGTTGTCGCTGGCATTGGGCACTAGTATGCAAAAGCTGTTTTTGTTCTGCTCCCAATTCCATACTTTCCATCATTTTTCTAGAAAATATAATCCCAGCAAGAGGATTTCGGACCTGCCTTTTTATATAAGCTAATGCTCTTAATCTTTTCGCAGCTGTTTGCTCAGATAATCGCTGGACATGAAGAGCTCGTTGCAGTTCTTGGCTTGCTAGCTGTAGAAAGCAGAAAACCCCAGTGACTGCTCCCTCTCTGTCCAATTTCTTACTAGCACATAAGAGGCATTCTACATATTTGCTGTTCCTAGCAAAGAATCCAAAGGAGATTTTTTCAGGTTCCCGGCTAGTCACGGCATTATTAAGCATAATCCCAACATTTATAAATGCATCTTGATTCTTAAGGCGACAACATGCCTTATTAGTCCCAAAAACCTCTCCCAAGAGCATTTTATTTATTACTTCTTCTCTTCTCCAACCAGTCAACTTTGTCATGGCTGGATTCCACTCTGAGCACCAGCCAAATTCATCAGTCCCAAATATTGGGGGAATCAAAGGGTTTGGGTTTTGTACGATTGCTTTGTAATCACCTTCTATACGGGTGAACTTGTCCATCACTGTCTTCTGGCCAGTGATATCTTGAGCAACAAAACACACACCCACCACATTTTCCTTAAGGTCCCTGCTTGCACATGCATTAACAACTAAACTGATGGGGCCACTGTCAATCCTGTAACCATGTGTTTTAATCTCAAATTCGATATTCTGTTCCTCTTTACCTGATTAGAAAAAAAACTAATTGATATTAGAATATCACTGGAATGTTTGGAGATACATGCACTTATAGATAGCAGCAATGTGAGCTAGATATTGTTCCTTATTTCAGGCAATGAAAATGAAACACAAACATATCTTACGGATAATCATGCAAACAATAGAGAGATATAATGTAATCATGCCTCCTATCCTTGCCAGGGAAGCTTTTTTGGAAAAAATCACTGTTAGATAATCCTTTCTCTTTTTCATTTTTGTTAATGATGGTCACAAATGATGAGAAAGAATCAAAGAACTACTGACACACAACTTATGTTTTATTAGAGCAATACAACACACCTACAGTTTTCTTAGGGGTGAGTACAAACCTGGACAACCCACAGAAACAGTTCAAATATAAACATAATCTGCAAAATAGTGGTCATGAAATTATCAAGTTGGTTCTAGATATTATTTTGAAAGAAGTGAATAGATCGATTTATTATAGGTTAGTGGAAAATTGAAGCGTCAACCTGTTCTCGACCTACTTTCTCAAGACCTTAATTGTCAAACTAAAAAGTTGACTTCCCATTTGATCTGTAAAACCATACTCAAGAAATAGTAAATCTAAATTTTACTGTTTCAGGATTCTATCTTTCAAAGCTTCAAATAGTTAAAATTTGAAATATAAAAGACCATGCAATTTCTCATCTGACATAACTGAAGGCCATTGTTGGTTTTCAAATTCCCCAACCTGGAATTGTGGGGTTGGTTAGGCTAGAGAACCAAAATTGCTCTCGTTTTCCTATG
Organism: Erythroxylum incrassatum; assembly: GCA_026546855.1. NCBI lineage: Eukaryota > Viridiplantae > Streptophyta > Magnoliopsida > Malpighiales > Erythroxylaceae > Erythroxylum > Erythroxylum incrassatum. The sequence goes on from JANVCL010000006.1 coordinate 18,933,582, forward strand.
AATAATTCCTAGTTCTATCAATGTACATATTCTTGTTTGAATTTTTGACGCATCTGAGGGCATCAGCTTTTAAGAGGAGAGATGGTGACTTGAATCTAACCTCTCATGGGTTGATTAGAGAATTTACTGTCAGATCACTCTCCTCTCATCCTATAAAAATGTTCCTTACCCATTAGATTTCATATTATAAGGAAATTTGAGGGCATACCCTGCAATGCCAAGAGTAACATTTTTTTAACTCTGTCAACAGAAGAATATTCAACAAGAGTTAGTAAATGCTTCCCAATAGCTTTCTCAACAGCTAGCCCTGTCAACTCAGCAACTTTTGTATTCCACCCACTCACAAGGCCATCAACATCAACTGCCAATATTGGTACTGTAGCTGTTTCAATTAATCGGACTATCTCGCTTGTCACTGCTTCAAGTTCCTGCATTCCTTCAATCTTTAAGTCACTGAACTGGGAATGAATTCTTTTGGTATCTGAATCCAAAGTTTCCATGTCTTTAAATGCATTTCTCAATATTAATTGCAGAGAGTGAATTGCATCCATTTCATAGTCCTTCCAAGGCAGACATCTTGTTTTGACAACATCAAGAAAGGTCTTGAAGGATGACCTTGGATGCATTTTCCTACCATCGTCCTTCTCACCTGGTTCATGTTTTGCACCAGCCCATCGAATTTTTGCTGCAGTTTGAGATCTAAACCAAAACAGTGCATCCTTGGAACTTATTCTTACAACTGCCATGCCACAGACCAGATCACCAAGAGCCAGTGCACCTGGGTACCCTGCATCACATAGGCCATCCGTACTCAACCCTGTAGAATCCATATGGCATTCAGAGAGCCATGCAACTATGTCGTGAATCTGGAGATCACTTGGAGTTACTCCCAACCTCCATATCTTGTTATTGTATAATAGTGCAGCACCATCACATTTCACGAGATTCATTATGTTTGGGCTCTGAGTCACAATACCCAATGGTGCATCACGCATTAGCATATCACATAATAGTGTCTGGGTGCGCAAGATGTTCTTCTCAACAATCTGATTTTCTAATTCCAATTCCTTGTTCACATGAATAGCAAATACTTGAGCAAGAAATTCACAAGCATACCTTAAAGGGAAAGGAACAAACCTTGGACTAGTGTTATGGCATACAATTAAACCCCAGAGTCTCTTTCTTTTATGTGGATGTGTTGAATCAGGGCCATCAAGATCTTCATTCCCCTCATTAATTACAACCGCCATAACCAGTGAAGCAATTGAATTCATGTTCTCCATGTACTGTAAGTGGCAATTGTGCGAAGCTCTTAGGGTTGAACCACATAAAGTCAGATCAAAATCAAGTTTCTCATCTTGAAGCACCTTGACATTTTTTGCACAACAATCAACAATCATCCGGACCTTATTCTTCATAAATAAAAAGCGTGCAGCCTGAGGAATATCAGTAGCTGGATAATGCAAACCCAGATAAGGCTCCAGCTCCAGACCAGGCTTAGTTATTTCGGAAACAACTTCCCCATGGTCATCATCATGAAACTTATAAGCCATCACCCTGTCATAGCCAGTCAATTCAAAAACCTCCTGGACCATAGTGTCACAAAGCCTTTTCATGCTTCCACTAGGTAAGGACTGCAACCTGTTAATTGCTTTGGCAGCAAGCTTGTAGGACTGGAGTGCCCCAGCTGCTGTCATGGGGACCTCGTAAGGCGTCACAGGCTCAAAGTCAACAATCAAGCTACCAGTCACGCGATGAATGATTGCATAAAAAGGCTTCCCAGATGTCTTGCAATGAACTAAGATAGGATTCAAAAGTGCAATGTCCCCAAAACCCAAGGCTTTTTGCAAGGCAGAAGCAGTGGGCCCAGTGAAGATAGTTCTGATGTCAGTTCCAATGCCAAGAACAGGGAAATCTCCAACACTTGGGACTGCATGACTAACCATAGTTAACATTTCAGGGGCATTTTCACTGTAAGCAATGACCTTGAAAGTTTTCTCATCCAAGGCCAGCAAGCATCCAAAAGGCTGGATGAACTTGCCTTTCTGAATGTGATGAAGATAAGCTGTGGTCACTTTGTCAGACTTACGTTGTTGATCACCTCCAGCAAGGGAACCACTTAAGCGTAGTGAGCTTGAGTAATCAAATGAACTGCCTGACTCTTCAAAATCTGCATGAAGCTTTGCATCCACGGTGGTCTGAGCAACAATTCTAGTACTGTGTCTTGATCTACCAGAATTGCTAGACGAATGGCTAGGCCTTGAAGAAGACATTTCCCTGCAGACTGGGGAAATTAAAACAAGGAATTGTCAGAAATTACTTAATCAACAACAATCCCTTTGCTTTTGCTCTTCCTTTTTCTTTTCTGTTAATGTTCTTTTGGGGCTACGAATTAAACATTACTTAACCTCTTTTTAAGTTAGAAGTTTCTATCATCGCCATAAAAAACATACTAGGTTGTTGGCTGTGGAGGTAATAACTATAGCATGACTATTATCCAAAAAAGGTAAAGGTTTATCCAAGTACACAAGACAAGTGCGAACAATTTTCTAGTCATCTTTTGGTTGGAAAAAATAGAATCAAGAAAAGAAATAACTAGTGAAGTCCCACGAATTATTCTATCTTTAATTTGCTTGATTCAACAAGCTCAGCTGTGGAATAAAATAAATAGAAGAGAAATCATTAATTGAATAATTAAGGATAATAACCGAAGAGAGAGCAGAAGTATTAAACAACAAAGAGCATTTTGAGAAAGATGAAAGATTAGGAACAGGCGTCCAACCTGGTGGAGTTGAAGAAGAAGAAGAAGAAGACGAAAGCCAAATCACTGCCTCGAATCCAGTCCTTTTGAATTGGGAAGGCTACTCATCAACAAGCAGAAGTGGAAGGAGAAGAAGAAAAGCTTGGAAATGAGAATCCCAAGTGAATGTGTTCTGGCCATATTTCTGTCCCGAGACAGAGCAGGGACCACCATATTAGTATTCCAATTCATTATATATATATGTTATGTATATATCATAGGTAAACAGAGTCGTACTCGTAGCTCCAGCAAAATTCACCGAGATGACATTGTGAATTGTAAATGTAAATGGGAACTCTTTTTTGGTTGGTTCCCATGTGGATAACAGTAAGTTGCCATCAATACTATCTTATTCTTCACTCACTCTCGTGTTGTCCTAATAAATTTTTTAAGCACACCGTCTGCTCTTTAGGTGTTCAACCCAAGGTTCTAATTTTAGCAGATAAAAGTTAGTTGCCAACGAAAAGGTGAAAAAATGGAATCTAAGTCTAACAAAGGATGTCGTGTAGGAAAGGGATTCAATAAAAAAATTTAACCAGTCATGGGTTGGAATTTGGTAACAAATAATTGTATAAGTAACCAGCCAAAAGAGTGGGTCAAAGTCAGAAAACCATACGATACGATATCCTCCGTCTTCTTCTTAAGAACATCATGATGATGATATGGCCACCCATCAGGCAACAGCATAATCTATGGAGCTCAATACAGAAAGAGCTAAGTACATACATAGATTTACTCCCTATGGGTCCCATTCCCATAATCCCTGTCTGCCTGTCTCCCTGCCGTTATCTTTGCCTCCCACACTCCCATCGCAGGAAGCTGTCATTTGTTTATGTTTTATTTTAATTATATTTAATATAAACACTTTCTGAACTCTAAAGGCACATCCAATTTCAGCATTTCTTTTTATATTAGAATCTAGGCCAATCAACCACAGTCGTAGCCTTTAGCGCAATGTTTTGAACGTAACAAACCAACCCTATTAGTATTTGTCAATACCAGTTACTATTTTAAGTAAATTTTAAATTTATAAAATAGTCTTTAATCTACACAATCATGTCTCCAAAAAAAATCTATTAATCTCTATTAATATTATATTTCACATATTTGACATATAAATAATAACCACAATTAATATGAAAAATATATCATACAAATATGAAATTAAGAACAATATAAATTATTTAAAATATTACAATTTCATCATATAATAAATATTATTACATCAAAATATCAAATAAAAAGAGTAATAAATATCCACAACTCTCTACGTATTACAATTTACAACGAGAGTTCGTATGGAGAAAACTACCAACTAAAAGTAAAGCCTTAAATAAAAACATTTAAAGTTATATTGCACGTATATAATTTAACATATACATTAAATATAAGTAAAATTAAAAGAATAAGGTAAATAAAAACCTGAAACTTTCTTTAATCGAATATTTGCTCAAATCATATTGACTATAATTCTTATTTGGTACAAAAATCTTTATCATTAAGAAGAGTTTCATCATCACTATCATTCAAATTCATGGCACCAAATGACATGTTAATATTTTCTCATCCAAAATTATCTTTCAAGTTACTTTCATCTATTAAAATGGATTCCTCATAAACTCAATTCACCAAAATATCGATATGGTTAAGATAAATTGGATATACAAGACTACTTGTTTTATTAAAGGGCCTAGTAAATAAATAAAAAATTTATTAAGAAATTACATTCAACTTAACAATGATAACAACATACCTTTCTCGAAGCTTTAAGTTATATCGAACAAAGATCAAGCCATTTAATCTGTTGTATTCCTATATATTCTTTTTTTTGGAATGGATGAATTTAAATGTGCTCAAATTCTGTTCGCACCTCGTTGTACTCACATATTGACTCAGAATTTGATTTCCACACTAATCCTGATTGGTCTCATCAAGCAACTATAAGACAACAAAAGTGATATTATATAAAAAATAAAATGATGATTAATTTCCAACAAGTAACAAAGGTGAAAAAATATATCTAGATTAAAATTTTCTCTTTGACACATAGCAACAATTGTGAGCTTAGAAGAGCTTACATCATCTCATGTGCAATAGTTGTTGTTACTTGTAATAGTTAATAGCATCAACCTATGAAATTTAACTCTATTTTTTGTAAAATTGGGTCTAAAATAAACACTAGGATTAAAAAAAATCACATCTACAATGGAGAGTAAATATGTCTTTCCCATTGCTCATTGATTATTACAAGATAATATGTGTACAAAGAAGGTATATTTTTCAAATTAGCCTTGGTTGCTTCCTTGCCCTCTCCATAACATCATAAAAATAACCCATGGTTGCCTTCTCATCACTATCAACTAGATAAGGTACTCTCACTAAAGACTCATAAATTGGATTACAAATTGACGCTAGGACCAAAATTCATGATTTCAAGTATGATTATAGAAACCTCGGCTCTAGCATTAGACCTGGCATATTATGATGCAACTCACTTATCACTTGTAAACATTTGCCTCAACTCTTCCTTCATTATATCAAAACGACACAAATTCCTACCATTGGTGAAATCCTTCCCCTTCAAATTTATGGCTTATGCACGATTATAAATAAACTTGTTCGCTTTCTTTGCTTTCTGCATAGTCTCATCAATGATAGGAAAATATCTAGCATCTTCATATTTTCCAACATTAGGTCAAATCAATATGTAGCATAAGGAGTCCAATAAAAATAATTATATCTGCTTTGCAATCTTTTCTTAGTTGCTTTATATGCAGAATCATTGCCAGTAATTAATTGAACAATTTTTCTAGCCCAACTTCATTGACAACTTCATCAACTATCTGAAATGGATTATCAACATTTATAGCAAGGCTAGATGACTAATAGGTTTCAAAAATATTGTCCCTTTAGCATAATAAATTCAAAATTTGATAATGGGTTCATGTCTTCAATTTGTCTAGCCATCACTCACGATTGAACATCCATAAGTTACCCAACTCATTTTTCTTTCATCCAAATAACTCTTTAGTTCATAAATAGAGCTGCTCAGAAGTTTCCCTCTATAGTCATCAATTAAAGGAGCCTTATATCTTGCTCCATAAAAGGCAGTAACATCCATTATAGGTTAGAAATAATAATACTAGGCATCAATGAATGACACACATGAATCATACTACTACATAACTATTGCCATGTAACATTCCCTTCTTGTTGGCTAAGAATACCACCAACTTTAATATCCCTAATATCATCCTGACCATAGGGGGAAAAAAACTTCTACAACCAATTTCATAGTTTAGCCTTTATCTTTTATCTTTTTCATGTTGATAATTGATCGCGGCTCTGTCATTTTGATCTAAGATCAACCCTTGGAAACCGAATCAAAAATAATAAATACCAAGGATTGCAGTATAGGATGCAGCCTTGGGGTCGTCTCACTTAATTGGAACCGACGAAAAAGGTTCAAGCTAGCTTATAGTCAAAAATGCAATTAAAGTTAATAAAAGAGGGGGGTTTGCATGTTGATCAAAATTGAGGAAAATAACTAAAATTAAAGAAATTTGTAAAAAGTATCTTTTTGGATTTTTGGGAATTTGAAATAAACAAAAGTTCAAACTATGATCAAGGTAGATAAAGTCCTCTTGAAAACGAGCTTAGGCTATCACGGTTTAATTCAAATTATCGGGGAGTGTATTCCGCTAAGTGTTCAAATGATCAACCCTAAAGGACTCTTTAGGTCCAAGGTTTCAATTAATGAACTCCATTTCTTAAAACCTTGTTAAAAGCATCTTAGTGTGTGAAATGGACAAGTTAATGCAAGTGGTC
>JANVCL010000006.1:18946409-18961548 GCA_026546855.1 Erythroxylum incrassatum
AACAGAGTATTGCGACTGGGAAGAAGATACTGTCACACAATGCAAACCCAAATGCATTGTGTTACAGATAATCAAAACAAACGATTAACCAATCCTAAACCCAGATTACATCGTCGACTTCAATCTACTCAGAAACTAGCATTACCCAACATTAATTGCAAGCAAAGTAGTTCAATCATGACTTACCTCAACCAAGACGCACATGCACTCCGACTGTAGATGATAGAGGGCCGTCAACTGATTAAGCAACCTCCACAAATTCCAACCGCGGCAGAAGATGAGAGACGGAAGGTGGTTTGAGGAAGAGGGAAGGCGACAGAAACGTGGGCACTGTGGTTCGAGGAAGATGGGAGACGGATGGTGGTTCGAAGAAGAGGGAAGGCGACAGAAACGTGGGCACTGTGGTTCAAGGAAGATGACAGACGGAAGGTGGTTCGAGGAAGAGGGAATGGGCACTGTGGCTCGAGGAAGAGGGAAGGCGACAAAAACGTTGGCGGGAGAGTGATCATAAGCTACATGCCGGGGGGTTACAAATTAAATACGTGGACCTGGCCTATTCCGACGTTTACTTCTCTTGAACGTCGTGTTTTGTTTTTTTCGACGTCTTTCTACTCAAACGACGTGAAACACTTCAATTTTCTCCGACGTCTAAATACAACGCCGTAGAATAGGGTACCTTTTAATGACGTCTTTTAAGACGTCGTGAATAGCGTAGATCATTCGTGACGTCTTCTTTGCAAACGACGCTAAAACTATATTTTTGTTGTAGTGACCCCCCTTCAAGGTGGAGCTTGGTGCCAATCACACAAGCCCAACTTGGACAACAAAAAATTAAAAACAGATTGAAAAGGAAAAATATTTTCATAGAAAATAACATCCCTAGAAATGAAAATATGATGGCTTTGCAAATCATAGAGTTTATATGCCTTTTGACCTGAAGAATAACCAATAAAAACAGATTTGAAAGCTCTAGGGGCAAATTTGTTTTTATGAGGTAAAGTGTTAGAAGCATAGCATAAACAACCAAATTGATTTATAATTTTTTTATAAACTTGTAAAATATTTCACATTTTGTTCTCTATTTCGTTGTTAGATTTGAAACCTATCTATCTTTAAAAATGTCGACATTAAGAGATTGATCTACTTATATAATTCTTTCTTTTTTTTCATTTAATTTGTACTATTAAACTTGAAAAATACCAGTATTAAGAGTCAATAAAAACTGACTTAACGATTTCAACTATTTCTTTTGATAATAACTATTCTTTTTGTTTAAATTTAGTTGATATGTCAATATTCTATTTTAGAATATCAAGTATATAAAAAATTTAGGATCTTTTAAATTTAACCTTTTATTGTTATGCCAAAACTATAGCGAGCTAGACTTTAACCATTTCTTAACCTTGATAGATTTGGATTTTTTAGTAACGTAATAATTGTTAATTATTTCCTCCTTGATTTTAACTTGAAGTGGATTTCTACTTCTTCTAATTTGATGTCTCAAATATTTAGCTTCTTCTTTTTACTCTGAAGAACGTGGAAAGGAGTTTTTTTTTAAATTTTTTCTTCCACTTAATGAATGGAGTAAGTTGACCTTCTCCATTCATTAAGAACAGACTCTTATTCTATAATTTCTTCAAGATATAAAATCAACGTTGTAGTGAGGAAGAAACAACCTTTGAATCCAAAGGTGGGGGAATATGCACATTAAAGTTAGAATTCAACGTAATTATGAGACTCTGTATAATTAATAATATTTAAATTTTAGTAGATCATTGCATAAACATGTACAATCAATTGGTACCAGAAGAAGTTAGGCTACCAATGTGATAATGTGGGCACTCAGTAAATGTCTCTCATAATATCATTGATATGTGGACTTTGTCTACTTAACATTTCACTAACTCTTTATCACTAGATTCTTGTTATTTGAGTTTTTTTTTCACATCTAATTACAATTTAGCAAAATAATTTAGTAAAACTAAATTAGGAGGCGGTAAGGAGCATTATTTAGTGATCAATTCGAATTGAAATCGTTAATTTTAAATTAAGTTAAACTACAATGAATTAAGTCCGGATCGGATAAATATCTCATCCTAAATTACACCCTTAAAAACCAAAATATCAAAAATTTAAAATTTGATATAGAAACTCCATATAATTACCTTATTTACTTTTTCTTTATTTTAGAGATTAATTTAGCATAACATCTCAATCCTGCTGAAAGGCTAATTTCTAGAGAGATGGAATTAGTCTCTTAAAACTTAAAAGCCTTCCCATTTATATTTCAAGTGGTTTATTCTATTAAATTTGTACTGCATTGGCATCCAAGTCGGTTGAAGTAAAAGGGAGTGCTCTCGAAATATATTTTCAGCATATTATTATTAATAAGTGAAAACATATACAATTGTAACTAATAAGTTTGAAAAATTAAGTAGAAAATGCACAATTCAACATTCATAAAAGATTAAAAATTAGATAAATTATATTTCAAATGCTGTTGTGACTGAAAATTAGAAAAACAAAATAATATTGCTTAAAAAAAGTAGTAGTTTAATGTACATATACCAAAGCCTTCGTAACATTAAAAATATTTTTTATTATCTAAAAAATTTATATTAGTCTAATTGGCATTGTGTCTACAATTTATTTATCTTTGTCTTAATTTTAGTATATAATTTACATATCGTAATACCAATTATAATTAATACTAAATAATGTCATACTTTAATAATTCAGAATATTAAAAGGTTTAGAATGGAAGAGTTTAAGATATTTCATAAATAATTAATTAACTTTTTATAATTTAAGATTTTACACAACATTGAATCAATACAATGTGGAAAAGTAGTATTATATAGGGATATAAAAGAGTTCCTATCTCTTTGTTTCAATTTATATATGAAACGGAAAAATATATAGAGAGAGAAAATACATAGATTAGCAAAATTTTGATCTTCCACCATAATTTAATTCAACCGCTTGAGCCTTCTGTTTGAAAGTGAAAAACAATGCAGTCTTCTCTGAGCTTAGCAGGTAAGGAGAAGAAGTAAATATAGAAGACAATGGAGCAAATTGGTAGTTCATAGAAGTGGTTTGTGGAAAGTTCAGGTCCAAGCTATGCAGGAATAGTACGGTTGATGTTACTGTGACCTAAAGCAGAAGGCATGAATATTTCTTGGCAAAGTTCAAAGTAAAGTGTTAACCTATATGCCAAGTTACATTAAATACTAAGAAGAGGCATCAACAATCTGGCAACTACATCAAAAAGAAAGCAATATATAGATAGATATGCTTTGTACTGGAAGCTAAGAAATCAAAAGAAAAGAGAATAATAAAAAGCAGCAAAAGCTTCACTGCCACAGATTGTAAAGCTCATGCAACTTGGCCTACAAAAACCCTATGCATCTTCACCATTCTTGCCATATAGCTTAATCTCAGAATTTTGGCTTGAGAGACCGCACTGTCATTTGTTCTTATCCAGAATTTTTTCTTTTTAGTGCCATTTTTAGAAATTTTATCAATGACTATATCCTTCTTGAGATCTAAAATAATGAGTCAAAACAAGGCCTTTCATTATGTGTTGGGGCTTTTTTGTGTCATGATGTCGATACGGAAGACTACTGCTATACAATTCCCAGTTGGAGAAGCCAAGGGTTGGGCAGTGCCTGATAATACCAGTACTAACAGCCCCAACCAATGGGCAGAAAGGATGCGATTTCAGATTGGGGATTCACTGTGTAAGCCATTTTCTATAAATCCCAAGAATCGATTCTCGTTTTCTTTTTCTTGCTTCTATTCTTAATTTCTTACGGAAGCACCTGACAAGTAAGAGGCCGAAGATGAAGGTGAAAGACTTGTTGAAAGTTAAATCTAATAAAATGTATTAATGGCTTTTCTCCATCCAGAATTTATTAACTAGGCAGTCACTTTACTAGTACGTCTTTTCTCCTATAAAAGAGTTATTAGGGATAATAATAATTTCTAACTTGTCTGAACTATGATTGTTTAGAATGGACATGTCGGACGTAAGAGATTAGGCTTAACAAATTAAATATCTAAAATGACATGGAGCTTGGATTTAGGGTCTCATGCACGTAACCAAGTTTTCACGTGTGACTCTTGTTCCTACCCCATGCAGTGTTCGTCTACAACCCAGACCAAGACTCGGTGCTACAAGTGAAAAAGGAGGATTACGAGAATTGCACTACCACTTCACCCCTCACCAAGTACACAGATGGTCACACTGTCTTCTCCTTGGATCGTTCAGGGCCTTACTACTTCATAAGTGGGAACAAGGACAACTGTCTCAAGAACGAGAAGATAATTGTAGTTGTGTTGGCTGACAGAAGCAACCATTCCTCACCTAGTAACAAACAAGTCAATTCTCCACCGCCTCCGAGCCCAAATGGTACCGTCCCAACTCTGGCACCAGCGCCACCACCTGGAGGAATCATTGAAATAGTCCCATCTCCAGCTCCCTCGGTCAACGAGGGCAGAAATGCAGCTTCTTCTTCTTCCACGTTCATCGGTGTCATTGGTTGCATTGCAGCATTCTTTTCTTACTACTCGTCTTTCGTTTTGGTGCTCTAAGTGGTAATTTGTTTGTCTTACCATTTTCCACTTACTTTGTTTTTCTATCTATGATTTTTCCCCACTTGAGTTTGGTCGATTCCAAGTGGGTATTTGTTTAAGGATGCCAAATAAGTTATTTGTGTGATATATGGCGTGTGCTTACTTGCTACTTGGTGTAAAGGATTGTACTGTATAGAACGAAATCAATAAATTGCACACCGTTTCGGATGCAACCTACTCCTCATGCAACCAGTTTTGGATCAGATACAATTACAAAAGAAAAAAGAGAAATCGCAATAATAGTTCAATACGCAACATCTCTTACGATTATTCTTTACTTAATTAATTGGAATGTTTGACAGACTTAATTTTAATAAAGAATTTTTTTTTTGTTAAATGAGAAGATTTTATACAAATATAAAAGTTATGTACATCGTTGGAGCCTAATTAAGAAGGCACTAACTGGTAACTCTTTTGTTAGCTACGCACTATCCCTATCAGTAGAGATTAGTTGAAACAAAGGTCTTTGGCTACAACAGGAGACCAATGAAAGATACTTTTGGAAGCTACATATCTTCCTTCCATATCACCCTCAAATCCAAAACAATATCAATTCTCCAACTCTCCAATCAAATATGCACAGAAATACCATAATTTACCAGACACATTTTAATCACAAACAAAAACAAAAATCTCCAATCTAATCTACTGCAACACAAGCATAAAAAAGCTTAAGTTCATGATAACTGAATTGAAGACTTTGTCTTATCCTGGGAATAGCTTCACTTCAACTTCCAGTGCCAAGATTGGATTGCTACTTTCCTTCTACTTGTCTTGAGGAAACAAGAAGAATTGACTGATGATGTCTCTTGTGCAAACCTGGAATCCCTCCGTAGGTGATGGTTTTCCAACTGTTCAAGTTAGTGTACTTGTTCCTTGCATTCATTTTATCTGTTCCGAATAAGACCAATTCCATATTTTCTAATTGTAACCAAGATGTTTCCTGATCCTATCCTCTTTGTTGCTGTGGAGGCTGAAGCATAGATGGACGTCCAACTAACCTCCTGTTTGCTCTTCGAATGTAGACACACATGCTGTTAATCCAATTGATATTCCTAAGCTATCAAACCTGCAGAAAAAATGTTAGTGAAATAGACACTTATTTAATTATCTCCTTTCGGTGTTTGAGCTTAGATGTTTCATAACTTGGGAGATTACTCTGAGGTACACACTCTCAACATCCTTGGCTTCATTTTTGAAAGTTCTAGCATTCCTTTCAGTCCAAATATGGTAAACAGTAGTAGATAGAAGGATTGGGAAAATATTCATGTCTGAAGTTCTTGTATTGGAAGCAATATTAAACCAAGTGAGAATAGATGAAAGGTTTGGCTGAATAGGGTAGCGTGTAAATGAAAGTGTGAGAGGCATCGGTCCCAAATTGATTTAGAGAATGTACATTCAAAAAACAAGTGGTCAATGATTTCATTAGCAGAAATATAGAAGGAACAGTGGTTAGGAGTTTGGAGGTAGGAAAGTTTGTCCTGGATTTGTAACTTTTGATGGAAAGCAAGCCAAATGATAAAAGAACACCTAGGTCTACTACTTTTAGATCACACTAGCTTGTGCCAAGGAACTTCCTGTAAAGGAAGTCTCAAGAATTGATAGGCTAAATCATTAGTATACTGTCTCGTGGATCTAACTAGTCAATCCAGACAATCAGGTTGGGAACTATTTGGGTTGTACCGAGGTAATTCAAGGTTTCTAATGAACTTTATGGATACCTTATGCCATCTCCACTCATCATGATTGATAACTTCAGAGACTCTTGTTGTCATTGGAAGCTCCGAGCCATTGATCTCTCTAGGTGTAGAGAGGTTCTTCAGGATTCCTCTCAGGTGCCAGGGATCCTACCATAAAAGTGTAAATATGCTATTGTCAATCCTAAATTTGAATTGGTTCCCCATTTTGTCCCTCATAAATAAATTTTTCCTCCAACTCTAAGAACTATTATAGGTAGGTTGGGCACTCCTGAAGTTTTTCCTTCTCAATATGATGGTATGCACCCACTTTACCCATAAAGCCTCCCTATCTTCAAACAGATTCCAAATTCGTTTCCTTAATAGGACATGATTCCATGTAGTCAAATGTTTCACTCCTAAACCTCCCTCCTTTTTTGGTCTACTAATGTCACTCTACTTAACCTTGGCATGAGATTTTGAATCAACCTTCCCAGCCCACAAAAAATTCCTAAGCTTAGTCTCTATATCCTTAAGAATGGAAGAAGGGAGGATGAAATGGGTAGGCCAGTATACTTGGAAAAAAGAAAGGACTGAAATAACCAATTAGATTCTACCGGCATAAGAAAGACTTTTATGAGTCTGTCTGTTGATCCTCCTATCTATTTTTTCCGAAAGGGGGAGACAATCCCTATAACCAAACTGTTATAAGTGGTATCCCTAAATATTGTATGGGAAGATTGCCTTGCTGAAGTCCATCGACAAGTTTCATTCAATGATTGAGATGGTTCACATCTGGGGTTTAAAAAAAGCTGACTCTTAAAAGTATTCACATCCATGCTAAAAAACATAGAGAATGTACATAAAGAATCAAGCAAAGTTTGAGTAGATAACAAATTTGTATGACAAAACATCAATAAATCATCAGCAAATAGGAGATGGTTGAGTTTAAGGCCTTGGCATCTCCAATGGTATTTGAAGAAAGGGCTACTCTCTATAAGCTTTCAAATTTCTAGAGAAAACTTCCATACAAATTATAAAGAGGAATGGTGATAAGGGATCTTCCTGTCTTAAGCCAGAGTTACCTTTAAAAAATCTAAGGGGGGCTCCATTGATCAAGATTGAATAAGAGGTAGTGGTTATGCATTATTTGACCCAGTCAAGGAACTTCAAAGGAAGGCCTACAACTTCTAGAGTATTAAGAAGGAAATCCCATTGGATTAAGTTATAGGCTTTTTGAAGGCGCACTTTAAAAACACAACTCTTCTAATTATTAGAAAGGTGATAGTTCTTGAACATCTCTTGAGCCAACAGGATATTATCTCCTATTCTGCGGTCCTTAATAAAAGCATTTTGATTGGGGCTTACAATGTAAGGAAGGATTTCTTTGAGCCTATTTGCTAAGATTTTAGTAATCACCTTATAGATCATGTTGCAACAAGAGATAGGTCTATAATTTAAAATTGTTGACAGGTGAGCTTTCTTGGGAATGAGTGAGATGAATATAGAATTGAGCTTTTTGAGGAGTTTTCCATGATGGAAATTTTTTTGAATGGCTCTAGTAACTTCCTCCCCGAATATAGGCCAGGTTTGTTTGAAGAAGAACCTATTAAACCCGTCCGGGTTAGGGGCCTTGTTGGGATTTAGAGAGTTAAATGCCTCTCTTATCTCTTGAACTGATACTTCATCAATAAGAGAATTGGAAAGGTTTTCAGACAAAGGGTGAGGACAAAGATTTTCCACAAACACTTTGGAAGAGTGAAAAGCCTTTTGAGTCCCTATAGTACCTTGAAAGTATTCAAGGAACTGATCTTGAATTTCTGTGAGACCTACTATCCTGTTCCCATTTCCCACTTCTAGGGAGTGTATGGAATTTCTGTTTCTGTTAGCAAGGAGTGAATTATGGAAGAATTTGGTGTTTCTCTCCCCTTCTCTAAGCCATTTGATCTTAGAAAACTGTCTATAGAAAGATTCATGATCCTTTAATGCTCTAAATAACTCACTACTAGCATTTGATTCCTGAGCAATCAGATTAGAGGATCTAGGAAAAAGAACCATTTGATCTTGAATGTGATTAAGATTAGCTTGGCATATCTCAACTCTGGCATTCACATGCCTTATCTGACTAGAATTCATGATTTTGAGAGCTTTTTTTTTACTATCTTAAGCTTAGACACTACGCAATACCTAGGAGTGCCCTGAACTTGAGAGGACCAAGCATCCTCGACAGTCTGCAGGAAATTGGACTGAGAAGCTAGAAATTTTGAGAATCTGAAAGGAGAATTTCTCTTCAGTTGATAAAAAACAGACCTAACCACTAAAGAAGAATGGTCTGAGATGTGTGGGTTTTGAATAACACAATAAGAACTAGGAAACCTAAGACTCCATGCCAAGTTAATGAGGGTTCTATCTAACTTCTTTTCAATAAAGGAAGCTCCACTTTGTTTATTGTTCCAAGTAAAACTTGGGCCACTGGAGTTTAAATCAAACAAACCATTAGCCCCTACAAACTGTATAAAATTACTCACCCCACTCATGGTAGAGGAACTAGAAGGATCGGCCTTATGAGGAACTAATATAGCATTAAAATCCTCTGCAATAATCTAAGGGGATTGACCTACCGAAAGGTTAATGTTGGACAGACCAGATCAAAGAATCTTCCTATGGTTGACGTTATTAGCCCCATGACACAAGTAACTAGGAATGACTCAAAACAGTTCCTAGGGGACAATTCCACATGAATAAATTGATCAGAAGAGCTTATGATTGAACACAAAAAGTTATCAGGATTCTAAGCTAGCACAATCCTAGCATTTGAAGATTGATCTATATTATTGTAATAATTCCATCTAGGACACAAAGAAGTGCAAACACTGTTCAAATAGGAAGGAGATATAATCCTAGACTCGATTAAATAAACAAAAGAAACTGATAATCTTTTAAGCCAAGCATATATAGCTAGTTATTTTTAGGGATGTTTAGGCCCCTCACATTTCAAAAAACCAAGTTTATAATCTAAGAACCAGAAACCAGCAACCAACCTACTTCTGTTTCCTCCTAGTTTTCCTTTTTTTTCTCACTGTAAAGTCCCCCTCCCCTCCCATAGTACCAGGACTAGTTGAAACCAATTCAGAATTAGGAGAGGAAGATATACCTACCTGATTTACAACAGAAGTGTTAAACTCCTCCATGTCTCCACTAAATTCTTCTTGTATTTGTTGATTCTGATTCATGGTAGAAGGACTCCCTGTCGAGATTGCATCTGTACCTTCTTGCATTGTTATCTCAAGAATATGTTCCTGCTGTTGAGGACCTTGCTCTTTGCATGGCTCGTTTGAACTCTCTGATACTCGAATGACCTCCTTGCTTTAAGCTGTTTTCTCAGAGATAAGTTCATGTGTCAGGTGTTGCTAAGTTGAAGTGTTTGGTATCTTCTCCTTGCCCTTCTCCAACTCTTTTTGGAGACCAGTCTCAAAGACTCTCCCTATTGGAGCCCGTTCCTTTTTCTGCTCTTGTTGGTATGGCATCCATTCATATTTAATCCTGGTTTCCTTAAAAAGTATGTGCCCCTCCTCACTGTACGTTGCCAATTGGAAGGCAGAGGGTCATTTCCTATGTAGTTCCAGTTCCACACACATACGAGCATATACTATCCTAGACATCCTTATTGTCTGTGAATCCATTAGGAGTGGATGTCCCACTGCACTTGCTATCCTACCCAAACCTTCAGTAGAATTTTGCAGCTCACTTCTTAGCTAACTCCGGAGGAGGAATGACGTAGACCTACTCCTCCGTGATCTCAGGGGGGGGTGTAGTAGGTTAGTGCATTGTCTTCTGAGGGTGCTTCTATACCTTCCGAGACAACTGCCTTCCATGATCTGAAAGTCTTAGATTTTTTAGGAGCTAGGGGTTGGGAAGAAAGTGCAGGGTCATAGCCCTGATGGTTATTCTCGGATGGAATTAGATTAGGGGTAATGGAAAGGTTCAATTTCCGTGGATAATTTGTTGTCGGGTGAGATTCAATGGTGTTTGGATCGGTATTTTGGTTATACATTTAGTTGCGATTAGGGGTTTCAGATTTCTGGAGTGTGGAATGGGCATAATAGGTTTGGTAAGGGGGAAAGAGGGGTTCGAGTATGGGTAGGAGAGGAAGGATTAGAAGAAGCTATAGATGGGAGAGTAGTTGCTCGTCTGAAATCTAGGAAGTTAGGGTTCGAAGCTCGCCTGAAAACTCTCATCGCTCTCCCATTGCCTGAAAAACTAAAGAAAGATATTCTTCCCATCTCATCTCTTATTCATCAAAAGAAAGAAATTAGCACAGCAAACAAGTTGACAACATATTGATATATCAGAGAACTTTCTCTAATTGTTTTTAATCCCATCCCAATCGTTTACTATGAGTCAGCAAAATGATTGTCAAGCCTCTGAACTTCTTTCATGTTTTCCCACTCAGCGAATATAAATAGCACTTAAGTTGGGAAAAATATTAAAACGGCAACCCTTGGGTTACCAAATTCCTAACCGATGAGAGAAATGATCAATACAAGAACCTGATTGTGGGCCGAACCGTGGTCCTATTCTAGTACAGTCATTAGTTTAAATCCACACTAATAGTAAGTAGCATAAGCTCATTTTATATTCATTCCCAATTGTAACAAACCATTGGAATGACTAATATGAGTTGATCTTCTACTGTATCATTTTCTGAACTCTTCTCGTCTACTCTTTGCCTTGTGCTACGGATTTTCTCTTTTTCCTTTTTCTTTTTCTTTTTCCCGTATAACTCACTGGTCCTTAGAAAGGAAATCGGTCGTAATATTGAGCCTCCATTGGCAGCAAATCACGACGTTGTCTCAACACTATTTACCTTATCTCCAAAAGAGAAAAATTGTACCCGGTCATGTGTGCGCATACAACTTGGAAAAATGTTTTTTATCTGTTTGTGGGACATGTAGAGAAGGGTTCTCATTAATCCTTGTTAATAAAAGAAGTACAAGAAATTCAAACATTTTATACAAACTAACAATTTAAATCCTCGGTATCAAAAATTTTTGCCTAATTCAACTTTTTTCATCAGTCTCAATGTGTTGTGCAAAATTGAGTCCAAAATCCCAGCCACCTGAAACCAACAGGGCGTGATTTAGAAAGTGCTGCCTTGAAAGATAGCCCATGAATTTAAAAAGTTGAGACTTACCGTGAAAACACCGCCAATAATGGCACAAACATTAGTGAGGAAGTGAGAAAATGATCTTGGACTTTCAGTAATTAAAACCTGTCAGCAAGAAATAGAATTAGAAAATGAAGAATCCTCAACAGTGGGAACCTAATTATCAAACCTCAATATATATAGTCATGATAAAGAAATCGTTATTTTTTTCTAACCTGCATAGGAGAGAGCTCAAAATGGAATTTTGCAACTGGTATGTATATACTCTGCACTAAACTGCTATGAGCTGTGTATTCATACTCCTCGATTAATTTATGTTCAGCGGAACCTCTTCCCGAAACCACCTCTGTTTTAACAACCTGAAGATAATGCTCTATCTGCAAACATAACATACTGCTTGAATATTGCGACATAACTAAGTTAACTAAGACACCGTTTATCTAGTATCAAAAGCCATAAACTTTAGTGGAACTTCAGTGTGGGAAGAAAGTATACATGTGCCAATTTTGGTTAACAAACATCTACATTCCGTATATATCTCCAAAACCTTCCATTATTTTCTTTTAACATTCTAGGTCCCTCGTGCACATGGAGGGAAAGTTTAAGGATGTGGTTGACACATTAGTAGATGTCACATTGAATACACATGACCAAAGAGCACTGCAAGCCTAGCAAAGGAAGAAATAATAATATGATCAATTGTGACAAACTTACAGTAACATTTGCATCTACACCCCGTTCATTAATGAATGCTCGGCCACTCAACCTGTCATGGCTTCGACCAATATAAGGTATCAATCTCTTTGCATCGTTCATCAGCTTGGGTGAAACCTTCATACCAAATGAAAGATGATTTATGACATGTGACATGTTCATCAGCGAAGAATCAAATGAATGGGATCCTGAACGAGCTGCAATAACAAGATTGCCTGGAACCTGTACCAACCAAAAACAGCTCAAATACAAGACAGAGTAGCTTGTCAAAGTGAGAACAAGAGGCCAGGTTTATTTACATTTTGACATGAAAATTATTTACTATCAGTTTTCTCAAATAATTTCAATCATGTAAGGATGATATAACAAAACTTGAAGGCCAACATGGTGAGTAAACTATGCACCGGTTGATGTCCTTATCCTTGGAATTACCTTCTTTACACGCACATATCCTTCAATTCTGCACCCTCCTGTCAAAGGTGCTGGTCTTTTGGCACCATCTTTCAAATTTTCTTGTTTATTCTCCAAAGCTGACTTGTGTTGCTCCACTGGAATAGGGGCAACCAAGTTTTCCATTGTCTGCAATGTATATCAACTTCCAACAAGTCAGGTTGTTCTACTACCAACCGGCAGGCATCAATGAACAAATTAGCCAAGATTGGCCCCTACAAATAAACAACTTTCATAGCATGAGCTAAATGCGAATCAAACACTAAAAAGCATACCTTAATCAGGCTGTCTGTATCACGATCACCATAATAAGATTCATGATCATGCTGTCCATGGTCATCCCTGTTACGAATAAAAGCATAATAACTTTGACCGTGGAATGTGGAAATAAAAATACAAAACATAAGAAACAAACAAAATTATACATTAACGTAAATTATGAACAAAGTCCAAGAAAACAAGTAGTCAACTGAAAAAGGAGATATAGCAAGTAAGCAACAGTTGGTTATGGAATATAATAGAAGGAGAGCATCAAGCTTACTTGACGTCAGATCCTTTACGAAAAATACGAATGGATGGATATCCTTGGATGTGATGCCTGAAAACTCGTGGATAAATAGAAAGGTTAGAGAAAGAAAGAACAAGATATCACGGATATATGATTCCCAAGCATATGTAAATGAGTCATCCTATGAGAATCTCAGTTATAAACCATTAACATCGCGCGGGCTCACGCGCGCGCGCACACACGCACGCACGCAAGCACTCACACGCGTGCACTCACGCACACGCACACGCACACGAAATGAAACTGCTCTAGAACAAAAAATCAAGACCCTGGGGCCAATAAAGACTGAATAGATTTGAGTAATCTTTCACTAAATAAGAAGAACAGCGGTAAGTAGTGTACACAAAGTTTGTAAAAGAAAAAGTAAAAGAGAACTTTGTCCAAAGAAAAGCTAATAGAAAAGAAACTAATAAGGACAAGTTCACATCATTTAAAAGCATCCAAACAAATCCGGATGATGGGTTTTGACAAGGAATCACCCATATCAAGAGGTCGCAACTCAATTCTCTGGTAGTCAAATACCTTAATATTTTTCCAATTAATCACAATTCAACTAGCTAATATATGCTTTAAAATATAAAAATTCAGAAATCAGAAATATCAAACTAGGAGTAAATTATCTATTACCTCCTACATAATTCAATTTCTTCAGTGCAATCAACCTTTGCCAGAAGAATGCGACCATCGAATTCAGGATCATATCTATTGAATAGACAAACAAGTTGAAACTTTGAAAGCTGATACATGAATAAATATGCCTTATTAACAAAAAGGGGAAACTAACCACAGATCAAGAGTTACATTTACAACAAAAAAGATGCAAGTAAATACCTTTCTCTTATTGTTTTAGCAGCCATCTCCCATGAAGGTTTCTGGAACAAGAAGAAAGAAAAATGGTAATGCCTTAGCTCACCATAGTGGCTATGCCGGAATGAACTTAGTATGATTTATTTATAACCCAGCTTTTCAGCTACCATGTGATATGAAATTTTAAGATGATACCGAAGCACAGAAAACATTCTCACTCCTGGAAAGAAATCTTAAAACCAAAAATTTAACAAAACAAATATTCTGCAATAGGTCGTAGTAATTACCAGACGATTACTCCAGTAGCACCACGGGGCATAAAAATTGACAACCAAGATTGGAAACCTGAAGAGTTGATTTTATCAGTGGCATAATGTGAAAATTGTTCCAAGGCATAAAACTTGAAACTCAATAACATAATTGCAATAATTCAGACATGAGTCACTCACTGATGCGAGTAATGATCAAAATTACGACCGGTTAGGGATAAAGAACCTTCAACAGCTTCGTCAACAGCTTCATCTCCATGTTTAATGTAATGCATAACAGATCCCGAATGAAACTCAGACCCAGTAGGGTTTAAATTATGATCAATAGAGAATTTACGAATTGTTTTTGTTATATTCAGTCTGTTCTGAAAAAAAGAAGAAAAAAATCAGGAAACTCAAGGATGATAAGGATGACAGAGAAAACATTCAAAAGAAGTTGGATTTCTAGAAGATCATGCACAATGCATAGAGTGTGAATAAAAATCATGATTCTTCACTTTCACCACTAATTTAATTAACTTTAGGCTCAACCATATTTACAATTCCAAGGAAAGAATGCATGGAGCTGAAAAAAAAACCATTCAAAAATCTTTTTAAAAAGATTAGGTGCTTGGATCAAATAAGGCTCTATACAGTTAAAATTAGGTTGCATTAGAACCTTTAGGTAAAATCTTATTCAATATCTGTTTAATTTCATTTTTCATACTTTATACATGTTCCTTATCAACATATGTATGTACACACACATGACTAGTAGGCCATGCACAAGCCAGAAAAAATATAAGGTATGCACAAAAGCACACATACAAACATCATTCTCAAGAAGATCATTTAGGATGCAACAATGTTGAAT
>JANVCL010000006.1:18977735-18997628 GCA_026546855.1 Erythroxylum incrassatum
GTTTCCCATACATCTCTATGTATATGTATATTACTTACAAATGAATCTTGGTACCTTATGACCAGATATATAATGCTTATACAAATAAAACCAAACTCTTTTGTTTTATTAATAATAAATATTTTCATTACAAAACTGTAACTGAAGAAGATTAAGTTACATGTAAATACACTTGCTTTCCAAGGCACTATATTTATATAACTCCAACATGTTCCTTATAAAAAATGATGAACCTATGACTACTAAATACTCCACCATGATCAGTTCTCAAGCTTTTAAGAGAATGCTTATATTGTTTTTATGCTAAGGCTTTCTACCTCTTTAAGTAAGCAAATGGATAAAAAAAAGGATGAAATACACCTATATCACTAGCATCTAATCATTGACAAAGAGAATAAAATATCTTTTCCCTCCATCACTAGTGATTTTTTATAGACCCTAAATGTCAATATGCACCAACTAAAAAGGAGTCTTAGCTCTTAAAGATGTTTTTGAAAATGGAATCCTATGCATTTTTTTTTCATAAATGAAACCTTCACAGACTTTGTTTTCAGAAGAAATAAAGGGAAGCACAAGCACTATGTTCTTTTTCTTTAGAAGTTTAGGGCCATTGAAATTCAGATGACTACATCTCAAGTGCCACAATATGGATTCATCCATTTTCTTTCATCTCAATGCATTTTTTTCCTGAATGGCATCTCCATAAGAAAAGCCTTGTTAGGGGACATTTTGATAGAAGATATGACTTGGCCTTTCTTCTTGTCAATAATGATGCATATATTGTCATCAAAGATGACTTTATAATTTTTGTAAATCAATTGGCCTACACTTAATAAATTTTGAGCAAGGCTTAGCACATAGAAAATATTAAGGATTTATTTTTTTTATCGTCTTGGGATCTAACAATATCAGTGCCTTTTCCTTCAATAGTAAGCATATTTCCATCACTAAGTGTAACTTATGATTTAACACTTTCACATAGTAGCACAAAGCAACTTTTATTATTGTCATATGATTTAAACAACCACTATCAATGTATCAAACATCCATTGATTCTTATGAAGATCAATAGATTCATTGTTTTTTGAGATATTCGATTCTTCCTTTTATTGGTACCAACAATCTTTCTCATAATGAAGGTTCCTTTTGCATCTTTTACATTTGTTCCGATAATCTTTTGTGTCGTAATCATTTTTCATGCATAATTTGCAATAGGAGCTTGATGTATCATTTCTCTTTTACATTCCTCTTCCCCTATCACGATTAATAAGTACTTTTTTTCTTTGAGACTTTTTTTCGTCGCTATTTTTCTTATTTCCATCATTTTGGAGATATATATTTGTGTTTAAAATGCTTGCTCTAATGGCATCTCAAATCTTTATAGCCTAGCTTTATGGGCTTCTAGAGAAACCATTAATTCCACTAGACGGAATTTTGATAAATCTTTTTATTCTTCTATGGCAGCCACAATATGATCATATTTTGCAAGAAAAATTCTTAATATTTTATATTATTTTCTTATCTTATATTGTGTTCCCATAAATTCCAATTTGATTGAAGATATTATAAATACAAGAGAAGAAAGATTATAATGATTTGTCTTCCCACATTAGCAGTATGTTAAAATCTTTCTATGAGGATTAGAGTTTGATGGATATTATCTTCTCTATACCTTTGAATTCATTTTTGAGTGTCTCCTATATCCCTTTTGCACTGCCTACTTCATAATTCTTCAAAAAATTCCCTTGTTTGATGATAACAAGGCCTTGGCATCATGTTACTTATTTTTCCTACACTCCTTTTATAGTATATAAGTTTATGTAACCAATCCTTCTTAGCTTGTCAGAACTTTATAACTATTCTTTATAACATCCCATAAGTCTTGTAAGATGCCTTCATTTGGATACTCCAATAATTATAAGCTTCCCTATTAAAAATGGGAATTAAGGTTTGGGTATAGTTAAAGGTTGGTAAATTAGGTGAACTAAGGAAAGCCATTAAGAAGGACCAATATTACTCTGATACCATTGTTAGATTTTGAGGAAGTGAGAGGGGAAATGAAGGATTTGTACAAAAAAAAAAGGTTTTGTTGGTTTAGCTTACGATATGCTTATAATGTTTTTCCTCTTACTCTAGTGGCTTACATTTTAGGCTTATTTATAGTTGTAAGAAGTGAGTGGTGACTTCCAAAATATTCTAGATATTTTTCCAAGTATTTATTTGACTTCCTAGTTTCTACCATTTTGGACTTAGAATTCATATAAGATAATTCTTTTGAATTAAATGCATTTTCCTAGGCTTTCTAAATTATTTTGTACACACTTTCCTGGACTTTCTAAATTAATTTTCTTCATAACTTCCTCTACTTTTTATATTAATTTTAAACAAAAAAATTCCTTTGAATTTCATTAATCTTATTGTTTTCACAATCACTCCTGCTTTGCTCAATCTCTAAAGTCAACGTCTTGATCATCCTTTTGGTTTACATTATCTCATTTATCTCATTTTTGTTTGTTAAGTCAAATGTCCTTAATTCTTATATCTCATGTCTTCAAGAAAAAAGTACTAAGACTTTTTTTTTCATTATCTTCTTGTACATATACAAACCTTTACAACTTATTCACTGTGAAATTTCAGAGCCTTACCTATCGCTTTCCTTTTCTAAGTATTGATATTTTATCATTTTTATTAATGATTTTAGTTACTATATATGGATATTTATTTCTCATAGTGAAAAATCTCACTCTTTCTTATTTTCAAATTTTAAAATTGTTGCACAAACTGTTTTCTCTACCATTATTAAAACTTTACAATGTGATATAGCATATGAACTCATCAAAAGGGTGTTTACTTAATATAACATCACCTACTATATGTCTTTTCCTCATACTCCTTTATCAAAATAGCCTCATTATATGCGAAATCCATCATATCCTAAAATTGACCTCATACTTCTTCTCCAAACCCCTCTTCCTAAATACTTATAATTTCAAACCTTCTCTAATTCTATATAATTATTAATTTGTTACGCAATTCTGTTCTTTATTTAAAGTCCCTACATTAGATACTTCTTCTCACCAAACTAAGCACTTCTCAATTTCATGCATTCGAACGTACTTATTTCTCTTTTCTAAATTGCAATTGTATAGATAAACTTATCCCAAAATTTATATCATATGCTTTCCTTAGTTATTCTTTTTAATATAAAGGATAACGATGTTTTGACCCTCACATGTCCAAGCTTTACAGCCCTTGTCATGTTCACTTTCTTTAAAATGACTTTCACTATGATAAATCACCTCTCTCACTCCCTCTCCCTCTTCATCTTCTATAATAACATTACCTTTTCCCTTTAATATAGATTCTCACCTTACTTCTTCAACTTCTTGACCACATCATACTCTTACATCTTTGTTACCATGTCCTTATCCTATGATTATGCACACATCCCTCAAAATTTTTTCTAATTATATCATATATTTTGTTAACAATCATAATCCTTTTGATTCTAGCCCTAAGTCCTTTTCCTAAGCGTAAAAATTTTCGCATTGGTTATAAGTTATACTTAATGAGTTCAGTGATCCTCATTATAATCAAATGAAGACTCTTATTCCTCTAATATCACATATTAACATTATCAATTATAAATGAGTCTTTCGTATTAAATGGAATCTTGATAATCCTATTAAGAGTTATAAAGCTTGCCTTATTACCAAGGGATATTATCAAGCTCTAGGTATCAATCAAAATAATACTTTAGTCCTATTGTCAATCTTATGACTATTCAGATTATTCTCACTATTGCTCTTTCTAATAAGTAACATGTTTATAAACTTGATTTCAATAATGCCTTTATTTATTGTCATCTTTAGGAACTAGTCTTTTTGTATTAGATTCCTAGCTTTATTGATCCCCATCATCCTCACTACATTTTTCACCTTCACAAATCCCTTTATTTTCTTAAACAAGCCTCGTGCTTGGTTTCATTATTTAATTCAAAAACTTTATTATCTCAAATTTACTTTCTCATAATTTGACACATATCTTTTCCTTCACATTACTTTGTCTCACACATTCTTACTTTTAGTCTATATCAATGACATATTGGATACATTCACTCTATTCATTAACCCACTTATACATGACCTTAACATTACTTTCAACTTTACAAACTTAAGTCTTGCTTATCACTTCCTTGGCATTATGGCCATAACCACAATCATTGGATTTCTTCTTAACCTAAATCCAATCCATTAAGAATTTCCTTCTTCATACATACTTTGACTACTCTAAACTTGTTAACACACCTATAGACCCTACCTTCCTCTTTCTAAAATCATAGCCATCCTCTTCCTTATCCTACCTATATTCACTAGATTGTAACTAAACTGATTTTATAGTATCTTAGTACCATTCCCTCATGTGGCCTTCACCTAACTATAACTATAACACTAACCATATAAGAGTCTTATGATGTTAATTGGGTTCGTTTTTCTTATGATCATCATTTAACCTCTAACTATTTTAGCTTCCTTGGTTATATTCTCATTTCTTGAAGTACCAAGAATAACTTGCAATTGGTAGGTCTAGTATATAAGTTGAGTATCAGAGTATTGCTCTTGCCATTACAAAATTATATTAGATCACCTTACAATTAAGTTACATAAGTATGTTCTACATCAAACATACTTTATAGTGTGACAATCTTAATGACATATTTCCTAATTTAGATATACTCTCTTATTCATAATATCAAGATTGACATCCTCTTTTATGATTTGGTTACTAAAAATTGTCTCTTCATTAAGCATATTTCTTTTTCTGATCAAATTGTTGATTTTATGACTAAAGAGTTAGCTTTATGTTCCTTTCATTGGCTTTACGGCAAGCTCATTCTTACTAGCAATCATAACCATAAGGAGGACTAATAAAGAACGTATAATGATTTTCTCATAATCTCATCCATATGAAGCTTATCCGTTATATCTAGCTTTTTTCTTATAAAGAATATTCATAATACACTGGACACATAACATTTATCTTATGCATCCTAACGAAATAACAACATCATACACATAAAGGTTATATGCCTTTCATTTTTTAAACTCATCAAGAATAGCAATTTTATTCTTTAATAACTAATGACTACGTCATAAACACTATTCTACACTATGAAAGTTTCATGATTCTAAACTTAAAATGATATTTAACATAATATTTTCAAAAATAAACCACTTTAACTATGTTAATAGAAGGATAAAAATTTTGATCATATTACAAGGAAAAAATTATTTTAGATGTTAAAATTAGATTAATAGAAAAAAGAGAAGTAAAATAAGGTTATAGGTCTTAAATAAAAGCAACAATGTTTTTTACGTGTATAAACCACGCTAAGGTAACTTACATCTACGAGAAAATTACCATTCTTTTAGCTAAATCTTATGCCACTATCAACTTTGACCAAAAAAGAGCGATGCAATAAGAGTAAACCCTGTTATTAGTTAAAGCATTATAAGTTAGTTCATTCATATTCTAAACTAAAAATAAGATTAACTAACATCCAATCTTCAAGCTAAAGATATTACATCACTATACTCTCTCGCATACTTATTAAGAAAGAGTTACTCCATTATTCAATGAATAAGTTCTATTGAAACTTGCTTTTCGGTACTTTCAACTCCCTAAAAATTTTGTTAGTTTGTAAACCCAATGGCTATTAGATAAAGTACCCTATTCCCCTTAAGAATGGTCATATCTGAGCCTAGCCAATCTAAGAATTCATAATAATTAGCTATAGAATTTATAGGTTTCCATAAAGCTAGAATGTTATCCCAAATATCACTAGAGTAGCTACAAAAAAAAGTACACTAACAATTCATGGTGAATTTTACATAAGCAATAGGTATTAGGCAATTTGAGGTAATTCAATCTATCAAGTGTGGATAATGTACTTTTATCTACTAACCAAAAGAAAAAGAAACCTTTTGGCAATAGATTTTTACTCTAAACTGTATTGTTTTAGGCTTATTTTGTCCCTCTAGTTTTAAACAATTCTTTGCAAAATCAATTAGTGAAAAAGCCAAAAGTGTGTCCAAACCACTAGTAAGAGTCATTCTTATCAAGATCTAGATTATAATTAGGGAAGATGTGAGACATTTAAATAGGATAGTTGGACCATTTATTTGAATTAATCCATATATTCACCTTAGAATATCTTAGAAACCTATTTAGGATTATAAGACATATATTGAGATACTTATGCATCTTATCTTTATCCAATTATTGAAGCATAAAGAAGACAATCCTCCATTTCCTATAATACATTTTTAATTCCCAATTAATAGACCTCTTAGCATGAGAAGTTAGGAAAGGAACCAAAAATATAAGGGTCTATTACTAATTTTCTAAAAACTTTTTCGCTTTAAGAAGTAAGTGTGGATCTAGCTAACCCATAAAACATCCTTATTTTCTACAATATCCAATTTTTTCCCTATGAATTCTTTGTTACTCAAATTGATAGGAGTGATTCGTAGATTCCTTCGCCTAGTAGTTTATAAGCTTCTATTACATTATATCTATTATAATGTAAAGCCCAACTTACCTTTACATTATATCTATTACAAGGTTTAAAAGTGTAAAGGAGGCATCTTATTGTTTTTTCTATTATTATAGTTAGGCCAGTACAGAGGAAACTTTGGGATAACTAGAATATATGAAGAAACTTAACTATAGATTTGATCAATTACAATCTCCCTATAAAAGATAAAGCTTTATTACGCTAATTGTTGGGCCTTGTTTTGCTCCTTTTCAATTAAAGGAGGACATTCTTTGAATTGTGGCTTCCGTGAGGCGGTAGGTAGGTGTAAGAGGGTTCCTTAATTTGGAGGCCTATGATAGAGGAAAGCTAATTGATAAGTTAAAGAGCACCAACTAAAACAATTAAATAGCTTTTAATTATATTAAAAACTAAACCTTTTATACAAGTAAAAGATAATTCCTTAAAGGTGTAGATATAAGCCATTAGTACACTCTCTAACTTATCATTTGCTCTTAAGAATAAAAGCAACTCATTTGTAAATGACATGTTAAAGATCCATAACTTTTTGTATTTAAAATGATACTCAAAGTTGAAATCAAGCATTATATTATGCTTTATTGATCTTGTAAGAGCTTCCATATACAAAATGAGAAATGTCAAAAGATATGGACACCTTCCTTAATCATGTTTGTTAGTCCTCCATTGATCAAATCATAGAAGAAGGTGGTCATAACACATTTTATAATCCAATTAATGAAATTTATAGTGAAAGCAAACACTTCCAAAAGATGTAAAATGGACTCCTAAATAACAAAGTCAAAAGCTTAGTTAAAATCAATCTTAATAGCATAATTTTGGTAAGCACCTGTAGCTATAATCCCTGAATAACTCCTATGAAATGAGGATATTATCCCCAATCATTCTTTTTTATATGGAAGTACCTTGAGCATCATTGATTAGAGGCTTCATTACTCTTTTCAATCTTGATGCTAGTAACTTGGATATAATTTCATACGAGATATTACAAAATGATATATGCCTATATTTATTAATTAAGAGAGCTAGGATTATAGATTTTTGTAATAAGGCAAAAGAAAGTTTTATTGATCTCTTTAAGCAACTTCTCTCTTTTTAAAAATTTAAGAATAACTTTCATTACCATATCCTTCGTTAATATCTTGGCCTTTTAAAAGAATAACCTATTAACTCTACAAAGACTTGAGGCTTTATTAGGGTTTAGTACAAGCACTGCTCTCTTAACATCTTTATCTTTAAAAGGCCTCCATAGTATATATTTATCTTCATCTAAAATCTAATCATTAATAAAGGACATGAGAATTTACATTGCGGAATAAGCTGAAACAAAATGAGTTTTTAGAGCAGGAAAATGCCTCTTTCTTAAGGTCATTTTAAGAAACACCAATCTTGCCACTGTGCTTTATTAGGGAGATAATTTTGTTAGTAGTCCTTCTTTCAAAAATTGGCTTATAAAAAGAAAATAGTATTTTTTTTGTCTCCATATGAAGCCCACAAAACCCTACATCTTTACTTATGCAAATAATTATGGTTAACAAATACACTTCAATAGAAGTTGAGAGCTAATTATTTATCATGGGTCTTATATGAGTATCTAGGGTCTTTATATAACTCTTTCAGGCCCTTCACAAGCTTGAGCTTAGTTGAAGTTAATGATAAGTAAATATTGTTATTCTTTTTAAAATTGAGTTGTTGAAGCTCTTTTTTCATTGGTCTTACTTTCTTGATATAAATAATGGCTTTGTGACTAGAGATAAAGTAGCACATCCCTTTTAGAATAACCTCATTATATCCCTTTTCCTCTGCAAGAAAATCTTTGAATCTAAAAGGGAACTTCTTTAAACATTTTGGGAAGATGCTTATGATGATTATTGGAGAGTGATCTTAAAATGATTGATTTATGAAAAGGGGTATAGTTTCAGGGAGCATTGCCATCCAATCTCCATTAACAAGAGGCTAATCCAATTTTTCCCCTAATTTGCTAACTTGAAATATATTTATTACTCTATGAAAAGAAATTCCTCTTTTGTTTCAAATTAGTGATATTTAGTTCCTCCACAAATTCCTTAAAATCACTACTAAATTTTCTTAAACATACATTACCCTCAACTTTTAAATTATAAAGTGTACTAATGAAGTCACATAAGAGAATCTAAGGGCCTTGAATGGAAGAGTGAATGCATTCAAGCTTAACCAAGAAAGAATTTCATTGAAATGAAAGTTATAATCATATATGAATTAGACATTAGCATTAATTTTCTCTTGGGAAAAGAAGACTGATAAGTGTACAATAAAACCAAAACCAACCACTATATACATCCATAATAGTAATATTGAAAATTTATGAGTAATAACCATTGATTACCTAAAATTTTCAACTTATTACAGTTATCCAAATTGAGGTTAGACTCCAAAATTAAAAAAATAGGTTTGGTGTCAAAAATAAATTCCTTTAGGGATTGTAATCTCTTAAGACAATTAATGTTGCTCACATTACATGAAATTAAGGACATAAAGGAGATAGGCTTTTGGATTTCTTGGATCTACTTTTCCTAATAGTTTTCCTACTATTATTAATCCAAAAAATCTTTAGTGATCATCTTCTTTGTCTCCAGACTTGGAATGAGTATAAGTGAAACTATTTGTGATCATAATGGAGGAACCACAAACACATGATACATATCTTGAGTTAATTTTATTGTTTTATGGCTACGCTTTTCTCCATGCATTTGTTGGTCAGCATATCACTGGACTCAAGGATACTTGGATTCCCCTGAGTAGTTATAGGTTATTCAAACATTACCTTGTTACAGTTAATGGCACTTATGTCCTTAGGGACCTTATCATCAACATTATGAGCTAGCTTAAAGCCTTGAGATTTATTAGTTTTAAGAATAGCATCTAGTTGAGTTTTAAGTCCCATAAGTTCTGAGTAATCTTCTTTTCGGAACCTCCTTCTTATGGCTTTCCATTTCTTATCTTATTGCTTCAAGGTTGGCTACCATTGATAAGACACTATAATAGAATCTTTAACCAAAGATAATGAAAGGCAAACTATTTTTTAGCTCAAAAATCCCATTCTTTTCCTTAAGGCAGTTATTTCATCTATGCATGTAGGCTTGCTCGTATAACTTGTCAATTAACTCAATCCACTTATTGACTAATACTTAAGAGGAAAACTATAAATGTTAATCCATATGGGGATAAGTTCATACTTAATTTTTTCCATGGTAACACCTAGTTTCCAAAGTTATAAAAAGATAGGGAAGCTATTAACATGCCAGAGCCTAGCTTTGAGGACCTCCTTTTCTCTAGCATTAGTAGAGAATTTAAACAAAAATCTGTTATCCTCCGAAAGGAAAAGCTTGCTAAGGACTTTTCCTTTCCAATAATTTGTGGCCTAGCTATTGATGATACAGAATGAAGGGCACTTCCCTAAGAAGAAGACAACCAAGGTAGATGACCAACTTTTAGCTCCTTCTCTCGTGGTTTCTATATGAGGAGAAACACTATGACATCTTTCTAATTCAGTAGGAAGGAAATAATTAAGAGTTAACCTAGAGCTCTTGCTTAGTACCTGCTTCCAATTGAGATAAGGGTTGTAACTAAAGGGATGAAGAGGTATAGTAATCTAGAAATGATCATTTTCATCAAAGCTTGCTTGCTAAAAAGGAGAAGTTAGATAATGGGGAAGGCAGAACCAACAAGCAAAGAGCTGGAGCTTAGAGGGAGCAAAGGGTTAAGGGTGGGGCGAGTAAGCAGGGGTAAAAATGGATCCATAAAAGAAGGTTTTAGCCTAGGTTTAGGTGTGTAAAGGACCATTAATTGAAAATTAGAAAAGAAATTGAGTTTAGAGAGAAAAATGTTTTAATAATCATTCCTAAAATAGTAATAAAAATAGAGGACATGAGAGGAAATATATAGAAAGAACAAAAATGTCCTTAAAAAGCAGAAAAACACTCATGTACATTAACAATAGTGAGGAAGAGAATATAAGGTGAGATCTAGCACAAAAGTAGTAGATAAGAAGGAAATAAATGAAGGGTCAAATAAGAATGGACTAAGGAAATAAGAAAGCACTTGGAGCAAGAAGATGAGCGTTGGAAAATATAAGAAGAACCCTTTTTATTCTTAAGAGAAGTTAAAGCTTCTCTTTCCATTCGTTGGACTAAAAACAATATTTTATTATCATTATCAAGTCAAAATGTTGTAAGGTTACTATGTTATCATTCTAAACTGAAAATATTAAGAAAGAGAATGAAAAGAAAAAAAGATTGAGGGATTTTCATAATTTGTTCTTCAAAGTTTATATTCGTAAACTAAAAAAAACATAAAAAGTTACAATTTTTGTCATACTTATATAATACCTAAAATACTTACCTACAAAGAGAATTGAGGTACAAATATTACAATAATATGTTTGATCTATAGAATTAGTTGATTAATCTTGAAAATTAATAAAATTTTATTCTAATTCTTGCAGTCATTTGATTAAAGTAAATTTAATAAATTTCTTGATATTTTTACGTAAAGGATGCGAAGGATACAAGTTATTTTAATTTGTATGTCATGTTATAATGAACTCAAAGTGATGATTCAAATGCGAAGGATACAGGTTATTTTAATTTGTATGTCATGTTATAATGAACTCAAAGTGAGTATTCAAATGTCTTGCACTTAGTTATCAACTCTATCATAGGACATCATACGCTTTTAGCTTGCTCATACGCAACCTTCATGTACTTTTATCATCGTCACTACACCTGTAATAGTATGTTTTTCTTCTTTGATGCATGGTATAAACAATTTATAGAGAACTGTATGCTTATATTAGGTGATCAAAAAATTTTAATAAAAATCTTATCTTTAATTATTTTGTTGCAGTGGTTTGGTATCCGAACTAGTTTGCCATTGCCTTGTGGTTGGGAAATCTTCTCTCAAATATTAATCTATTTCCTTATAGAAGACTACATAGGTTACTGGCTTCATAGGTGGCTCCATACCAAATGGGCGTTCGAGAAAATCCACCACATTCACCATGAGTACACTGCTCCAATAGGACCTGCAGCACCTTATGCACATTGGGTAGAAATTTTGATCCTTAGCTTTCCTTCATTTATCGGTCCCGCGTTAGTTCCGGGACACATACTCACCTTTTGGGCATGGTTTGCTTTGAGGCAAATGGAAGCAATTTATGCTAATAGCGGGTAAGTCTCGTCGAACTCTTCCAGTGACAACCCATTTTTTGTGTAGCAAACCTCTTTCATGTAGCTGCTTTAGCATTAGGATTGGATTGTCCTTAAAAAGGCAACTGAAAACATCATCATTCATTAGGATTTCATTGTCCTTCAATAAGCAACTAAAAACATTAATGTATACAATAGTCGACTGCATATATATGTTAAAATTTTGTGAAAAGCTTAGTTGAGTTGTTGTAATAAAGTTACCTCAATATTCATATGAAAGCATCCGGCGGTTGGCTTATTATAGCTCAGAACACAAACTTGCGAAGATACATCATTTATTCATGAGAAGTTAACTGATGTAGATATGAATTTCCATGGAGTCCTACAAAGTTAGTTCCCCTTTTTGGGGGTGCTGAGTATCATGATTACCATCACTACGTGGGTGGCAAAAGCCAAAGCAACTTCGCATCAGTGTTCACATATTGCGATTACATCTATGGCACCAATAAGGTATCTCACATTTGTTCTCTCTTTTTATTTATTTTAAAGCACAGTTAAGAAATATGATTTTGAGTATATTAATCCATCTACATTGTTAATTTCTCAATAGGGTTATAGGTATCAAAAATTGATCTCGAGGAAGGTACGTATGATCTATTAAAATTGCTTTTAATTTGGTACTTGAAAAAGCTAGTCAATG
Organism: Erythroxylum incrassatum; assembly: GCA_026546855.1. Taxonomy (NCBI): domain Eukaryota; kingdom Viridiplantae; phylum Streptophyta; class Magnoliopsida; order Malpighiales; family Erythroxylaceae; genus Erythroxylum; species Erythroxylum incrassatum. Next base: position 18,990,196 of record JANVCL010000006.1, read on the forward strand.
AGATCATCAAATATTTTTATTTTACATTAAGAAAGGTGTGCGCATGTGAAAAAGTAAATATATAAAAATTTTGATGTGGGATGAATTTAGCTTACATTGCAACTTCAAGATATCTTATATGTATGGCAAAAATAAGTTTTCAACCCTTCTTTTAATAATCTTTTGTTGATGAAGGGACATCAAGGAAGCATGCAATGAACACAGAAAGACAGAAGATATACCTAACAGTTAGTTTCACAAGTTTCCAATGTTTAATTGACATGCCAGTGCCTCAAGTTATGCTTCTTAATGTGTATTAAAAACATAAATCAACACATGAAATTTGTTTTCTTTCTCTTTTTAGTGCATTTCTTCTTTAAAAATTGTAATTGAGTGTGGTTTTGTTGTATCATTAGAGACATGTCAGTTGATATTGAATATATTGGTAAGTGTGGATATGTTGGATATATTGAAATTTGGATACATCATATCTTTCTTTTTTGCAAGTGTAACACAATTCGCATGTTAGACATTTCTCTATAGGAATCAAATGCATAAAGAGCCTACTATTAGACCCTTAAGTATTAATTATGAAATTGTGTGAGCATTGGAGAGCCTTAACCAATGTTTAACAGTTGAAATGACAAAACGAGGCAAAGACTTACAAGTAGGTCAGAAAAGCAAGAATTGTTGATGAGTTGACCTGCATTTGTGTACATTGACAGAAATTTTCAAACGAGATGCAAGATTCAGATGTGAGACAAAAAGATTACTTGAGATAGACCTTAAGTTGAAAGTTTGTTGGATCATATATATGAGGGAGACATGGGACAACTTTAAGGACTTTTTTAAAAAAAGAAAAAAGGAATGAATTAATAAATAATGGAACTTACATAAACAAAAAAGAGGTTCATGGGATTATCCCTCAACACAAAAGAGAGCACATTGGATATACCTACAAAATTCTATTTTATAAGTAATACACATATTAGAGACTTAAAGAGAGGAGTAAAGTGGAACTACAATCAGTTGCATGGTTCCTTAGTAAAATAATTTCTAGAATCCCATTGAAAAGTTCTTCTACAATTTTGCATTTGGATTCAAACCTTTTCGTATTCCTTTAGTTCCAAATTGTTTACACATATAGTCGTCCCATAACCAGTAAGTAGATCAATTTGTCAGTCTTAGGAATAGAAGCTTAAGAAGCTAACCAATGAATATTGATGGAGATAGAGTTACGAGAACCAGTCCATAAACATTTGTTCTCTTTTTTATTTGTTTTAAAGCACAGTTAAGAAATATGATTTTGAGTATATTAATCCATCTACATTGTTAATTTTTCAATAGGGTTATAGGTATCAAAATTTGATCTCAAGGAAGGTACATATGAGCTACTAAAATTGCTTTTGGTATTTGAAAAAGCTAGTCAATGAGATCATCAAATATTTTTATTTTATATTAAGAAAGGTGTGCGTACGTGAAAAAGTAAATTTATAAGAATTTTGGTGTGGGATGAATTTAGCTTACATTGCAACTTCAAGATATCTTCCGTGATTTTCTATTTGAATTGCCGATATGCATGGCAAAAATAAGTTTTCAACCCTACTTTTAATAATCTTTTGTTGATGAAGGGACATCAAGGAAGCATGCAATGAACACACAAAGATAAAAGATATACCTAATAGTTAGCTTCTTAGGTTTCCAATGTTTAATTCACATGCCAGTGCCTTAGGTTATGCTTCTTAATGTGTATTAAAAACATAAATCAACACATGAAATTTGTTTGCTTCTCTTTTTAGTGCATTTATTCTTTAAAAATTGTAATTAAGTGTGGTTTTGTTATATCATTGGAGACATGTCAGTTGATATTGAATATATTTTGGTAGGTGTGGATATGTTGGATATATTGAAATTTGGATACATCATATCTTTCTTTTTTGCAAGTGTAACACAATTCACATGTTAGACATTTCTCTATAGGAAACACATGAATAATGAACCTACTGTTAGACCCTTAAGTCTTAATTATGAAATTGTGTGAGCATTGGAGAGCTTTAACCAATGTTTAACAATTGAAATGAAAAAACGAGGCAAAGACTTGCAAGTAGGTTAGAAAAGCAAGCATTGTTGATGAGTTGACCTACATTTGTGTACATTGATAGAAATCTTCAAACAAGATGCAAGATTCAGATGTGAGACAAAAAGATTACTTAAGATGGACCCTGAGTTGAAATTTTGCTGGATCATATGTATGAGGGAGACATGTGACAGCTCTAAGGACTTAAAAAAAAAGAAAAAGGAATGAATTAATAAATAATGGAACTTACATCAACAAAAAGAGGTTCATGGGATTATCCCTCAACACAAAAGATAGCACATTGGATATACATACAAATTCTATTTTGTAAGTAATACACATATTAGAGATTTAAAGAGAGGAGTAAAGTGGAACTATAATCAGTTGCATGGTTCCTTAGTAAAATAATTTCTCGAATCCTATTGAAAAGTTCTTCTACAATTTTGCATTAGGATTCAAACCTTCTCGTATTCCTTTAGTTCCAAATTGTTTACACACATAGTCCCATAACCAGTAAGTAGATCAATGTGTCAATCTTAGGAATAGAAGCTTAAGTAGCTAGCCAATGAATAATGATGGAGATAGAGTTATGAGAACCAGTCCATAAGCATTTTAGTTTCTCTTGCTCCCTAATGAACTTAGAAACAAAACATATGAAGAATAGATGATCTCTAATTTCATCATATGTAGAACATGGACAACATCTTCTGGTTATGTCAAGGTAAGAATGTCTATTTGTAGTATTAAGCCTATTCCTGATAATAAGCCATAGGAGAAATGATTCCTTGGGTGGAAGAACTTTGTACCAAATGATTCTACTCTAGTCGACTTTTGGATTTCTCAATTTAAACATATCCATAGTAAGCTTGTTTGATAGTTTGAAAGTTGAAAGATCCTTCCAATAAAATGTATCTTCTCTAGATGAATTTGGAGAATATTGTGGTTGCAGTAGACTAAGATGAGCAGGAAACCTCCAAGAGTTACCATTAATGAATATACTAAGCTTAGTATGAAGGGGGAAGAGAGAGATCATTGATAACGCTAGATGGTGAATAAAAGGGCCTTAGCCTGACCAATTGTCAAACTATAGAGTGGTAAGTAAACCCATTGCCAACTTTACACTTGACATCATCCCAGACTAAGTTCCTTTTTTTTTGGTAAGACCAGACTAAGTTCGTTAAATGCAATAGTTAATTTAAAAAGTAAGAGTTTTAACGACTCTCACTTATCTTCCAAATGCATCTACCTTTGAGAAAGTAAGAATACACCCACCTAATCCATAGAGATTTTTTGTCTTACAGTATCCACTATAGTCTTTTAAGCATGAGAGCTTGATTAGAGAGCTTAGCTAAGCTAATGCTTAGCCCCCTCCTTCCACACTCCACCCACCCCTCCCCCCTTCCTTGAGGCAACTTAAGTCTATCCACTTAACCTTAGCTACCCTTTTATTTCCTTTGGAATGATTCCATAGGAAATTCTTAAATAATTTTTCCACAATCTTGATTACTTTTTTAGATGAGAAGATATGTGAACTCTAGTAGATGTATAAGGGATTGAGCATTAGTTTAATATCTTCCCTTCATAATATAAGAATTTGTTCACCTAAGAATTAATCCGTTTATGGATTTTTTTCAATAAGTGGAATGCATTCAAGATAGTTTAACCTGTTAGTGGAAATTGGAAGCCTCAAATAAAGCAATGGTGGAGTCTTCATTGACATATCAGTAATGGAAGCAATTCTTGATTCAATAGAGAAAGTAGCTTTAGAGATGATAAACTAAATTTTATTGAAATTGACCTACAATCCAAATAAGCTTTTGAATGTATCCAAATCCTTTATAATGGTTTACATTGAATTGAACTTAGCACTGCAAAAAAGAAGATCACCTGCTAAATAAAATTTGATTAGTTCAAGTTTCTTATATCTTTCATGGAATTTGAATTTGGGATTAGCCTCCACTTTAAGCTTGATAATAGAATTTAGAATTTCCATATAAAGTATGAACAAGATGGACTCCCATTGATTAATACTTAAAAGCTAGCAGTGGAAATTCATCCTTTCAGCCAATTAATGAATATATGTGGGAATCCATAAGCCTCCAGTACCTTCCAAAGGAAGCTCTACCTAACACTACCAAAAGCCTTAAAGAAGTCAACTTTGATAGTACAATTAGCAAAAACAGTTGGTCCTGAATAGCCCTTTAACTGTTCCTAGACAATGAGAATGTTCTCCTCGATTTGTCTATTGCATATGAAAGCACTTTGGTTGTCACTGATAAGGCGAGTGAGTACCTTCTTTAATCAAGCAGCAAAGATCTTAGATATGAATTTATATAGAAAATTGGTGCAAGAAAATGGCCTAAAGTCATCGAAAGAGGAAGGGTGATTAAGTATAGGAATGTTATGTTAATTTCCTTGAGAAGTTTTCCATTGGTGAAGATTTCAAGAACAACCTGTTTAACATAAGTCCCAATGATAGTCCAAGATTTTTGGAAAAAGAATCCATTTAGCCCATATAGTCTAGGAGCTTTCATACCATCCAACTTGAATACAATATCTTCAATTTCCTTATCTTCTATAGGTTTAGTTAAGAGCATACCATCCTTTAGAGTGATTTTCTTTATGATAATACTTGTAAGGTCAGTACAAAGGCTACATTCTAAAGTGTTAAGCAAAGAAGAGATGTATCTTGTAGTTTCGACTTGGATATCATTCTAGTTTTATAGTTGAACTCCCATATGATTAGTAATGGAGTTGATCTTAATTGGTTTCTTCTAGCTAGGATGGCGTTGAAGAAAAAGTTTTCACATTTGTTACCATCTTTGAGCCAATTAAGTCTTGCTCTTTGGTGAAGGAGGCAGATATGAGTGCTAACTATCTATATTTATTGAGATGAAGCTATTTTTTTCTTTTGAAAGGAGAATAGGATCTTGTGGAGGGATTGCAAAATTTTTTTAGATATCAGCTAGCTCATTCCTAGATTTCATGAAAGCCTGATTAGTGCTTGTACCTTTTAAAGAATTAAGAAGCCTGAGTTCTTTTCTAATACCCTTTAACTTTTAAACACAAACAAATTGATTAGTACCCCTATAAATACCAGCAACACCTTTTCTAAAAGCATCCAATGACCAACTTTATTAACCAAAAAGTTATTGAATATGAAAGGGAAAAACCTAGTAGACTATTGGAATAACTCTTTAATGATGATGGGAATGTGATCCGAGAACAAAGCATATCTGAAGTTAAAAATGCTATTAGGGAACTAAGCTAACCAATTACCATTAACAAGAGCACGATCTAATTTCTTCCTTATGAACCAGGAAGAGTTTTGTTTGTTGGACTAGGAGAATTGATGTCTAATTTGTTTGGGATCAGTTGCTGCCAGCTTTTCAACACATTCTCAGAAATCATCTGAAAAGTTTCTAAGTTTGCAATTACCCTAAGCTTTAAACCAATGCAAGATAGAATTGAAAGCACTATATAACATCTATGGCTTATTAATGTTGCTGCTAAATTGGATTAAGTTATTCCACAAATTCCTCCTCTGAACCTCGAAATTGCTAGCATATACAAAGGAGATAAGTATATTTGTTTTCTCTTACAGGAAATGTAGTTGAATATGCATAACCTGATCTGTTGTTAAGGACATCTACTCAAGTAGCTTCCTCTATATAACAGATGATAATTTTTCCATAGTGGTGATGAGAATGGTTGGAGAGCAATTTCCATTAAGGGCATAAAAGATTTAGTTTGCAAAAACTTTCAGACTTTATTTTTGTTTTAAGTAATCCTATGACTAAAGGCTTTTCCCTTAAGACAAAATCCCTTAAAACAACTTGCTTATAGGGCAATTTAATTCTCATATAGTTCAAACTAAAATGGACATATCAATACTTATTGTCATGGTCCCTACTCTATAATGTTTAATAAATTGAATTTATTGCTAAACTTAAAGATGGAAGTATCCTCTTTTATTATCAAGATTTTAAAAAAACCAAAATTTCCCTACCTCAGTAATCCCTACTATTGTATTTGAGTAAACAAAGGCCATTTATGAAGGCAGTAACCTCCTAAATAAGAGCTCTAAAAGGCAATATTAGTTTAAAAAACTTCTAGAGGGGGAAGAGACAAAGTTTTAGATGATTGTGAAGGAATATGATATCATAGGTCAGTGTTCAGTAACATGCCACCATGTCTATCCTATGTTATATCCTAAACTATTATAATCCTTTGGAGATTTTTTCATATAGCCAAACATGCCTAAAATGGGGACTTATATTCTTCAACATGGCTTATACACAAACTCATATTTATGCCTTTAAGAATTGTGTTCCTAAGAAGAACCCTCAAATGTGTGATAGAGAACCTACTAACCTAATACGATCTAAACATGGTACCATATTCCAAAGATGAGCTCACAGTGATTTCTTATAAAACAATTCTAAAACGAGCTGTTAAGCAAAATTGTGGGTCAAAAAAGACCCATATTGGTTCTGCATTAACACTAAAATTTACAAAAATTATAGGATTTTATGATATAAAAGGTTAAAGAGGGCCATGTCAAAAACGAATAGAAAAGAAGTTGCATTAAAGTTTCTTGTGACAATAAAGGGAGAGGTTTAGTGGAAAAAAATCAAGATTCCATTAAGAATCTAGGATTTTAAGATCCATGAGAATGATTTCATGTGTTGTATTCTATATTCTTTTATTCTTAGGTTCCTTTATTCTATATGAACTAAATACCTAACTAAGTTTATAGATATAACTTATGTGTGATATTTCAATTATTAATATATGATTAGTTATCACTTGCCTTGAATTTTATTCTCTTTAAGAATGATTATTGAATTTATACTTATACATCATAGGTTTAATCTTAAGAATTGTATAAAGAACTAAAAAGAGAAGTATAATTCATACACTAAGAGACCAAATGTTCTAGAATTAGTGATTAAGATATCCTAGACTATTGTGATCAATGTTTTAAAAACTGGACCGGACATCGAACTGGTCAAAGGAAAGGTTTAAAGTTTAGAGGTTCAACCGGTAGTGAACCGCTATCAAACCGGAATATAATAAATAAATTCTTATTATTATTCATTTAAGGTTTAGAGGTTCTTCTTCTTATTATTAGTATTATTAAATTCCTTATTATTATTCATTTTCTTATTGTTATTTTTATTATCATTATTATACAAAATTAATTTTATTCTTATTCTTATTCTTATTGTTATTATTATTATGGTCATATTATTATTATTATTATTATTATTATTATTATTATACAAAATTAATTTTCTTATTATTATTATTATTATTATTATTATACAAAATTAAAGTTCCTCTTCTTATTATTATTATTTTGTCTTATTTGTTT
>JANVCL010000006.1:19005455-19019629 GCA_026546855.1 Erythroxylum incrassatum
AATCATAACCTACACAATAAAATCCTCAATTTATTCCAACCAAATTAAAAATTCTCAAACTAAAACCTCAAAATAATGTAAACATGCTTAATGCGAATCGGGGCCCAACAATAGAACAATCAAATATTTTCCCATATCAAATCTAAAGCAAAAAAAACATGTATTTATACACTTTGGAGGCTTAAAATAGTAACTAGAATAAAAAACTAATCGTTGCCAATGAGTAGCTCCAATATATTTGGTCAACCACAATTGTACATTGGTCAAACAATGTGCATTAATTAAAAACGACTAATTACTGTATACATTGATCATCTACTGCTATATATGAGTAGACCAATTTGCATTTTATTAAAACATTGGTCTATTAGTATAGATGCAACATAATTTTTGTACAAGTTTAACAGGTATTAGTTGCCTAATGCACCAAAAATCTTAAATTCACCATCTTCAAATAATCAAAATTATTTTTCTTCATAGAAATTTGACTCGAACACTTCTCAATATACACTCAAGAGTGTTTTAATAATAAAAATTTTAATTCCTCTTAACGACTGAAAAAAAGACTTTATGTAATGAGTTAAAATGAAGATATACTTAGGCATGATTGGCCTCTAAATTATCAAAGAAACCAAATATGATGTACAATAATCATTATATTTTTATTTATAGCTTTGTTGTACCTTAATTTTCCTTTTAAAAAATTTACCAAAAAATCTTGCAGACATATCTTTAAAACTGATGCACCTTGAGTAGATTGGTTTGCATTAGTTTGGTGTAAGTTTCTATCTCTTAAGATCTCATTCATAGAATTGCATTAGCACTCTGAATTAAAAGTTCAATCCCACACGTAGACTCTTCCCTTTAGGACATGGAACACCTCTTCTTTAGTTGCTTTTTTGCTATGGTACATGGAAGACAATACAACTTTTGTGCAATCACTATTGTTTTGTAACTCATAGGAGTAGCATTATACATTGGGCAACTTCTTCTTATCAACTATGTATAGACAATTTTAACTTCTTTAAGATTACATTAGGCAATATTGCATACTTTATATGGTAGGAGAATGGTGATTTTAATAAGCCAACATTAAGATCTCCAAACCACAATATAGCTAAATATTAGGAGAATTCGTGAAATGATGATAATAAATGGTAAAAACATTTCTCTTTCTCCAAAGATGGCTAATAGATGGATTGATATAATATTAGCCTCATACACCAGTTCTTTTCTCATATATTACTTTCGGTTAGTCTCTTTGTTGATTTTTTATGAAACTTAGAAGGTTAGTTTTTGATGCTCGTTTAGCATGTTTAGCCATGAATGGCTTTTTCTGATGGTTATACTACTTGAGGCTTTTACCTAGTAATTTCATTCATTTAATTAAAAAAAGACTTTATTGTCTTCATGAGACTGCTTTTAATGTGTGCATGACTAAAATATCTTTCACATTGCTTTCATCCAAATGCAAAGCCAATAGTAGTATTTATGTTTTGTTATCAGTAAAACATAAATTGGAACTGTGTTTGGTTTAATGTTATATACGTCCCACTTAAACTCACTTCCTCTAAAAAAGCTCCAAATCCTTAGCCTATTTTCTATTAGTCTTTCTATTTATTCCTAAATTTCTAACGATGCCGCACTCCCAGGGCACTGACTAGGGCAGACGCACCGCGCAGGTAACAACGAGAGAAGCTGGGCTTGGCAAGGTGAAAGGTAATAGCGAATTCATGGCCATATCAGGTATAAATATTTCAATGTATTACGCATCTTTACTGATTTATTTCTGGTCCCCGACATCTTTATTATCATGTCTCATATGCATGTGGGTCAATTGGAAACATCCTCTCTACATTGTAGGGGTAAGGCTGCGTACTATCCGGCCCCCTGGACCCTGCTTCAATGTGGGATTTTTCCGGGGTATGATGATGATGATGATGATGAGCATTCTAAAGTTCCACTAGCCAAGATATCCTAGTTGGTCATTGAAAGTTAATTCTATCCTTGTTAATGGTTCATCATTTTTTTGACATGTTATGCATCATGTTAATTGTAATTCATACGTTATTCAAATAGTTGACCATATATTCATGAATAACACATCTTACCCTCTCATGGCTTTTTTTTAAAGGTTTATTCAACCTCTAATAACTAATTGAGCTTCTATTAGTATAAGTAGACCTTTTTGAATCATAAGAATTAAAATGAGAAAGGAACTAAACAAGTGACAATATTGATTCAAAATTATTTTTACATTAGGCTATAGAATTATTAAGCTGTTATATTAAGATAGTGATACTCTTGTAAAGAGTGGATCATTAAGATAATATGATAGTTTTCAAAAGTGAAAAAAAGTTTTAATGAGCTTTTATAAAAATTATTGTAGCATTTGATCTCTCCTCGCTAAAAAAGTATTGGATTTAGAGATTTTAATTTTGGTCTAGGATGATCGAGTCATGGGCAGATACGAGCTAAAAGTGGAAAACAACATTATTTTTTATGTTTTTAAAAAATAATAACGTGAGCCAGTCAGCTCATGGTTGGGTAGGGAAGGGTATACCAGCTCTGGCCCGTTTGGCCATTGGTTGGGCTACGTGCCACCTAACCTGTGGTTGAACCGGCCTATTGACATCTCTAATTAGATTTAACTTACAAGCACGAGTTAAATAGTGGATGTAAGTCAAGGGACCACAAGTCCAAAACATTGTAAATTTTTTCTTTCAATCATTTATATATATATATATTATATTGAATTAAAACTTACTATTTATTTAAGAGACCATTTTCTTATATAAATATGAATTATTGCAAGATTAACTCAAAAGTCAAAATAAATAAATGAGAAGGGAAAAGAAAAGCTGAGTTGTACAAGGAAAACGGGTGGGCTTGACCCATTGAGCAAAGTGCATAATAAAGGCCAGAAGAAATATCTAATTCCAAGTATGAGATTAATATCCAGGAGCAGGAGGGGATAGCATGCTAAGTGAGGTGGAGGTTTATTCATTCACTCGTTTCTATTTTACTAGATAGAAAGGAAGCTGCCGCCTTATCCCTCTCTCTATCTCATCATCCGCCTAAAAATCTATCGTCTGTCTTGTGAGAAGAGAATTTAGGGCGTTCTTTGGATTCATAGTATAATCAGTGGAAATGGTTTCTTCTTCAGTGCTAGGTGTATCGTGCACCCCTACTCTAGAACTTGGTTGGAGAAAGACATTATTATCCAACCATTGTACGCCCTACAACAACTGGTTTACAAGAGGGAGACCACAACTGGTGCTAGTAGCAGCAGCTGAGCAGGGTTTGCGGAGGAGGTTGGCTCCTTGTGCCATAGCCACCCCGAATTCCATCCTCAGCGAAGAGGCTTTCAAAGGCCTCGATGGCGGCCTTTCCGATTTTAGTGATGAAGATGATGTGAGCGATGAGCAATCCCAAGCTTCAACACTGGACGCCGATGAGCTTGACATTTCCAAGTTGGGTTTGCCCGTTCGGCTGGTGGAAAGCCTTAGGCAACGCGGCATTACTAGCCTTTTCCCCATCCAGGTATATTTTATCTCTACTTTTAGACTTTGGCTTTGTTATGTTAAAATGAATGAGCTTATAAGCCTTTTTTTTTTGGTTTTGAATGTGACTACTGCCAGAGGGCTGTTTTGGTTCCCGCACTAGAAGGTCGTGATATAATTGCTCGTGCTAAGACAGGGACTGGCAAAACATTAGCGTTTGGGATCCCAATCATTAAACGCCTCACCCAAGACACCGAACTATCGTCTTTTAAAAGGTAATCAAGCTTTTCTCTTCAACTCTATTTGTTCACTCTATCCTACCTCACTTGTATTTCTTTGCTGCAGACGTGCTGGTAGGCTTCCTAGAGTTTTGGTGTTGGCGCCTACTCGGGAGTTAGCCAAGCAAGTAGAAAAAGAAATCAAGGAATCTTCTCCCTTCTTGAATACGGTGTGCGTTTATGGTGGAGTCTCGTATGTTACACAGCAAAGTGCTCTTTCCCGTGGGGTTGATGTTGTTGTTGGGACTCCTGGTCGTATTATCGACCTCATAAAAGGCAACAGCCTCAGGCTGGGAGAAGTTGAATATTTGGTACTTGATGAAGCTGACCAGATGCTTTCTTTTGGATTTGAGGAAGATGTGGAAGTTATTTTAGAAAATCTTCCACCCAAACGACAAAGCATGCTTTTCTCTGCAACTATGCCTACTTGGGTGAAGAAATTGGCAAGGAAATATTTGGACAATCCTTTGCAAATTGATTTGGTATAATGATTTACCTTTTTAACTTAATTTGGTATCCTTGCCATGCTTGCGTGCATTTGTTCTCAAAATATTGTCATTGACATTGCGAACTGTTGTAGGTTGGTGAACATGATGAAAAACTGGCAGAAGGAATCAAGCTTTATGCCATATCAACTACAGCAACTTCAAAGAGGAGCATTCTTAGTGATCTTGTAACAGTATGTGTCAGCATCACCTTGAGTGAAATTTATTGATTACATTGTTACTTTTAATTCTTCACAGGCAAAGAGCCTGCCTGGGATGCCTGTTATGCTTAAAATTAATTTTACATTTAATCCTAGTGGTTGTTTCAGGAAATATTAAGGTTTTTAATGGCATAAAGAGGTCTAACCCCAATCTTTTACTCTGGACATATGAAGTTATCACGTAATTGCTGTATGCGATTAGCTCAGAACTTGTGTGACATAGTTCTCTTCTCGTGATCAGGAATTATGCCAGGGATACTCATATGAAAGTAGTTAGCCATGGGAAATTGGATTTGCGGACCTTATAAGCTATGAAGACTAGGCTAATCGTGTTTTCAGTTCCAGGGCTTCTTTGAGTATCATCTTTAAATGATCATAAGTTACTAGGAGTTAGTCCCTTTCCTCTTATCGAGGACCTAGACTGTTCAAAGTAGCTAATTTAATCATTTTATAATTCTTAAGCAATGTTGTGGGTAGTAAATGTTAAGGTTGTGGAGATATAAGTTTAAGCTAGATACATGTGTAACATTGTGTTGGTCCTCCTTTTCAGCGTGGAATATGATTACTTCATCAGTGAGCTGCACTGTGATCTATATTTCTAAAGCTGTAAATATTATGCAACTTTCAGGTGTATGCAAAAGGTGGGAAGACCATAGTTTTCACGCAGACTAAACGAGATGCTGACGAAGTCTCAATGGCACTAACAAATAGTATAGCTTCTGAGGCATTGCATGGAGATATATCTCAGCATCAGAGGGAGAGAACTTTAAATGGTTTTAGGCAGGGGAAATTCACTGTGCTTGTTGCCACTGATGTTGCAGCTCGTGGGCTTGATATCCCTAACGTGGACTTGGTAATGTTTCTTTGATTCATTCCTTAATCTTTAACTTTGCAGTACTTTTGCATATACGGTTATATGGTTTTTACTTTGAGTTTTCTCTGTTTTGGATTTCGTATATTATTAAATAAGATAGGAATGGGAAAAAACACATGATGGAATTTCTTCCCAATAAATCGATTGTTTGAGTCATGCCTGTCTTTGTGATACTCGATGGTTCAAATGCTCTAGTTAGGATGGTGGCCAGAATGATATATATTATAGGTGGTGGGAATATCATGAACTTCATTGTTTGCTCTAGGTTATCCACTATGAGCTTCCCAATGACCCAGAAACCTTTGTGCATCGTTCTGGTCGTACCGGGCGTGCAGGAAAGGAAGGTACTGCTATTCTGATGTTTACAAGCAGCCAAAGGAGGACAGTGAGATCCCTTGAGCGAGATGTAGGGTGCAGATTTCAGTTTGCTAGTCCACCTGCTGTTGAAGATGTTTTGGAGTCATCAGCTGAGCAAATTATTGCAACCCTAGGTGGAGTGCATCCTGAGTGTCTAGAGTTTTTCACCCCAACAGCTGAAAAATTAATCAATGAGCAAGGAGTTAATGCTCTCGCAGCTGCACTGGCTCATTTAAGTGGCTTTTCTTGTCCTCCATCATCTCGGTCCCTTATTAACCATGAGCAGGTGACAACTTTTCTCGATTTGGAATTTTATGAGGAGGTCTGTCTGTAACCTGCACTATTATTTATTTTGAACCGGATCCTGTGCTACAGGGATGGGTGACTTTGCAGTTGACTCGGGATCCATCTTATTCTAGAGGCTATATGTCTGCTAGATCTGTAACTGGTTTTCTTTCCGATGTATATGCTGCAGCAGCTGATGAAGTTGGAAAAATATTTATAATTGCAGATGAAAGGGTGCGCCTTTTGCAAAATATTGAACACTTTAGCTACAAGTGCTACCTAATTAATGCATCACTTTTTATCTGAAACAAGTGCTTGTTATTACAGATTCAAGGAGCAGTTTTTGATCTTCCCGAGGAGATTGCAAAAGAATTGCTGAATAAGCAATTGCCACCAGGAAACACTATTTCCAAGATAACTAAGGTTATTTAATTTTTGCCCGTTCCACATACAAAGATGTTACATAAGTTGTTTCTGATATGATGATTCATGACCTCAAACTTGCCTATGATGCATTGACCTAGAACTAAAGCATTCATAATTTTTAACAGTTGCCAGCTTTGCAAGATGAGGGTCCTCCGAGTGATTACTATGGTAGGTTTTCTAACAGGGATAGACCTCCCAGAGGAGGCTCTAGGAGCCAGAGAGGTTTTAGATCATCCCGAGGTTGGGGAAGTGGTCGAGATTTTGATGATGATGGTGATGAGAGCACATATAGGCGTGGTAGACAAAGTGGTGGACGAAGCTTCAGAAATGAGAATAGCTGGTCTAGGGCTTCGAGAGGTAGTGGAGATGATTGGTTGATAGGTGGTCGAAGGTCAAGCAGGTCATCATCTGGGGACAGGTCTGATTCTTTCCTTGTTCTTGCTTCCTCTCTTCTTACTGCTTCTATTTTAAGTTGATGTCAGGGGCTTTGGAATAAATGGTCGTGTTAATTTAACAGTGACTAGTGACGTTTTGTATGGGGAGCACAGGAGCAGGCATGAGAGTGGAATAACTATACAGATTTTCCTAAATAACAAAATGAATTGATGCCTTAATGAACCGGGATAAACTACACCTTGTATAATAATCCGGGGACTTAAAAGTGCTTTCTACCTGTGGCAAATATTTTAATCAACAATACCGTTGGAAATCAAATAGGTACTGTTCGATGAAGTTGATTGTTGAGTAATGCAGGTTGTTTTTTAAAGGTCAGTTAAAACTTGTTGCAAACCAGGGCATATTTGAGAAACTTTCTGGCATCAATTGTGCCGAACTGTGATGTAAGCCACAGTTCAGTTTCTGATTCACTTCTAGATGCATAGATCCTTTCTGGGCATTTGACTTTGGGAACCTTCATTGGTTTTTCTATTCTCTGTTTAAGGCTTTACCAATACTATTGTGTTGGAAGGTGTAAACTACCAGTTGCATTTTGCAGCAACTAGATGTTTTCAACTCTTTAATCCTAAAAACACCAGCCTATGCTGATGTGTGGAAGCTGATTCATTTTTGTATCTGCATAACAGGAGCTTTGGAGGTACTTGCTTCAATTGCGGTCGGTCCGGGCATAGAGCATCAGACTGTCCTACCAAAGGAGATTTTTAACTGAATTTGTCAGTCAATGGTTCTTTCGGCGCAACAAAATGCTTAAGTGGATACTATGGTGGCTGCTTTTGCTGCTGGGGTTACTATCCTTCGGCAGTTTAAGAGTTAAAGACCCAAGGCGGTGTTGATGGTAGCTTTTGTTTTGCCCTTATCCACTCTTCTCCCTAATCCATCCATCTGGTGGATTTTTAAGCTCAGTCCAGCTAATGGGTGATGATTTCATCGCATTTCTGAGATAGGTAGTTTGACGTAACGGTGGTCAGTCATATGCAGATAGGAATTTTCATTCACTTCTTTGACTAGTATTAGGAAGCCATACCTTAACGGCAGGGGGAAGTTGGCCATTACATATGTTTGTTACGAAATTTAAAACCAAACTCATAGCATGTGAAGTTGGTATTCTATCTATTTCGTCATCTTTATAGCTTCCATATTTCTGAGTTTGCGTTATGAGTGCTTCGCAAGGCAGTCTTAATAAAGTAAGTTGTTAATAATAAAGTAATTGTTATTTGATAATAAATAATTTATGTTACCATATTATTATAGGAACAGGGATGTAATTTTCTTATATAAGTGGATAAAGACTGATGAAAGGGCCAGATTTGTTATAAATCAACTGAATGCAGATTTATTATCCTTTTATATGGTGATGTTTGAAGTTGTTTACGGAATCGGATGTACCCACCAATATTCTCCTCAATCTTGATGGCATGCTGTAATCAGCTATCAATGAATTGCAAAAGTAACTCCATATATACGAATAAGGAGTATAGCTTGTAATATCAAATTATTTTCTATATCTTATAAGAAAGGATACAAGGAAATGCCAAGTTTTAAACTAATATGACATGTAACTTTCATTTGTGATGTTTGAAATTTCATATGTTATAACAAAATTATTAACAGAGGTTAGACATACAACAAAATATTCTTTCATTCACATCTAGTGTAGATATGCTAATCAAGTTCCATTAACGATATCTAGAAATTCAAAAATAAAAACACAAATGGATGGAAATTAAGTTTGACTTAACTTCAAGGTCGAATGTGATTACCTTTTCATTTTTGCATCCCACTTAATACATGAAGTAGATGAAAGGATGTTATTCCTACCATTCCATTATATTCCTCTTAATTGGAAGTCATTTTAGTTTAAGAATTAGAGTTGGTAGTAATGGATTTTTATGAACTATATGGCCTTATTATCTATACTTTTTGTCCTTGTCGTGCATGTATGATGGTAACAATAGTGAATTAGTGTCTGTATAATTTTAAATATTAATAGAACATAGTTCCATATATTAAGTAACTTATATTGTACTCAATTGAGCTAGTTGACTCATTAAAGTGTAATCCATATTTACCAATCCTTTTATATCTACATATGCCTCTATCTTACCTATTCCTCTTCCTCTAACCATCTTATGGCATTTGGTTCACTTGCAAGAATAGATAAGGAATTGAATGGTGGTTCTTTAGGAATAGAATATAATATGTATTATTTTGTTTAATTTATTCCTAAAAATTTCTAATGATGATGTAATGCCAATGTTTGGTTTAAATGCATAAATTTAGAATGACAAATGAATAACTAACAAAAAGATCAAAATATCCATTAATCCCTACTAACTACGTCGTCGTCGTCATCATCATCATTATTATTATAGCTAAGTAATTATTTGGATTCCTTAAGGATATTTTTGTCCAACAAGTCACAAGTTTTATTCCCAAACCACTTGAAATAGATAAAGATAGGGAGAAGATGAGTTTATTTATTCCTCAACCTCAAAGAATAAGTAAACTCTTGAATTATATATTCTGTATGTTTTCTTCAACCAAATAAGGAAATAACCTATTATCAAGAATAGATCAGGAATGGAATGGTGATTTGAGTCAACCAAACACCCCATTAGTTTTTGATCTTTATTGTTCTCTTATTTAATGACTTTATGTGTATATGTTAGTTGATGCAACATTGATTAACAGTGAAGCTTGAACTCATTTTTTTCTACTAATATTAATGCTAGATAATCCGAGCACTTATCAACATTTCATAAAAGTAATAATTAGTAAGATAATAGTAATAGCAAAAACTATGTCAATCATTAATAAAATAATGATGCCCCTTACATTTAATGCATTTTTTTATAATCTTTAATTATTCCTTGCTTTACATATTTTGTGCAAGCCTCTCTCTTTCCAAGTTTAGTATCTTTTCTTGTTTTAAAATGCTAAAATTTCTCCTTCCTATATTTTAGGGTGATTGACCATTCTTCTTATTGCTAGTGGGTCAACGACCTCACACTAAAGCCAAAATCTTGGTCCATTAAGTGGCTTAAAGACATACTTATAAGTTTGCATATACCTCTCCTTATTATAAATTTTACAATTTATTCCTTTAGATTTTAATGACTATATAAAATGGCATCCATTATATAAGGAGATAGAACTCCTTTTAAAACCTAAGATCTACATACTTCTAAATTTCACATAAAACATATCTAATATATTTTCAATCTTATCAACTTTATTCTAGTCAATAAGAAAATTAAAATTTTCTCTCTTATTCTCACTTAACACATTTAAACTCTAGGAGCTATATTATTAAACCATTTCTCCTTAAAACTACTTTTTGTATGCATCATTCTTTTTAACCAAATTTCTAATATGCTCCATGAGATATAATTTTTTATTTTATTGTTTTAAAGAACAAGTGCACGATATAGTCGTAACTAGCATTAGAAAGTACAGGTCAATCCTACGAGGATTACAAGTACTACTAGTGACCTCTTTTCTATTATCTAACTATTGATTAAGAAGATAATTTAATTTAAAACTGAACTAAAAAAAACTCAACACAATAATGAATCAAGACAAACTTAACACAAAAATTAATTCAATATTAAATAACTACTTACCTAGGTAAGGAATAGCGCTAAGATATCTTAAGTGTTAACCTTTATCGTGCAATTCAATTATCGATCATTGGACCAGGAAAACTCCTATCTTATGTTAATATCTTTCTTAAGACTATTAACAACTGATCCTAGGTTGATTAACTGAACTCTCTTTCTAGTTAAAACCCTAAGATTGCATTACTCTGATTTGTGAATTTCTCTATTAGGTTTGACCTTAATCTAGAGGATTTATATTGACCTATTTTTAGGTTTACGTACAACTCCTTCCAATTATGGTAAATATACAAGAGGATTTCTCAATCTTAATCATATGAAATTAGAAATTGAACTAATTTCCCAGACATATTAATTTAAGGATATAAACAAATAATTGAATATCACTGAATCAATTAATTAAATTGTACCAAATAAAGAATGAAGTCATATTATCCATCCTAACTTAGAGTTCATCTTACCTAGGCACTAAACAAGTTAGCTCTTAAACATAGAAAAAAATAAACATAAAAATTCAAAAGAATAATAAAAAAGAAAAGAATCCACATATATGTATATCCCCTTTCTCTATAGTGAAATCCCTTTGAATTCTTGATTAAAGATTGTTCTTTATTGGATCTCTTGAAGTATCTTCACGTTTTCTTGTTCTAGCTTCAAAATTATGTCTCTAACTCTAACTTTGGTTGTAGCTTTCAACTCTAGCCTCTTCTCT
The DNA here is from genome assembly GCA_026546855.1 of Erythroxylum incrassatum. Classification (NCBI taxonomy): domain Eukaryota; kingdom Viridiplantae; phylum Streptophyta; class Magnoliopsida; order Malpighiales; family Erythroxylaceae; genus Erythroxylum; species Erythroxylum incrassatum. The sequence goes on from JANVCL010000006.1 coordinate 19,016,670, forward strand.
TCTGTCTTCTCATCATAATTGCCTTTTATATTATGAAACTAGGGTTTTTGAATTATACATAGTCAGCGAAGTGGCCATCTATATTACTGTGTATCTGAAAAACCCTTCAAAATTGTCAGTTTACATGTTTATAAGAGCTTACACGGGCAATAGGCATGGCTATGTATGTTGCTCATACAAGCATGTCTTTCAATAAAGGTAAAACAACCTCTTTGAAGTTTTACATGTTTACAGTCTCCTACACAGTCTTTATACATACGTGTGTATATATTCACACAGGCATGTGTTTCCCAAATAATTCCAATTCTTCTATTTTATGCCACGATTTCCCCTAAATTATTCTCCTTTTGATCCATAAAGGAAATTGATACTTGAAAATACACTTGAAGAAAAACAAGTACCAAAAACAACGTAAAATGCTCAAATAACAAGCAAAACACACTCAATATGGGCATAAAAATATAATATAGTAATCATATATCAAACATCCTCACACTTAATCTTTTGTTTGTCCTAAAACTAATCATAATCCAAATAATCACTCTTAGAGATATTATCTCTTCTTAACCTCAACTTGTCCATCCATACCCTAAATCATCATATTATACTAATCAAATTAAAATATAATTAGATTTAAGTTATCCTAAAACTAACTTTCATAGGTCAATATCATTAATAACCATATTGATAATCCTTTTGAAATTAAAAAAACAAATTCTACACTCTCACAAAGGATTCACTCATTGCACTTACAATTTTTAGGGTGGAAAATATATCAATATCTCAAATTAATATATAGAAGGATTCTTAACTATAAGCATGATATAAAATTACATCTTCACCACTTATAAGTAAACCAGAAACAAAAATCAAAAGGTCTTTTAAATAGGATGAAATGAAGCTTAATTAAAGGTATGGTAGGGATAAATGAAAATGGTAATATAATTGAAGAAAATTCTTATGAGCAAGATTGAATAGAACTTGGTTCTTCATAAATAGGTCCTTCAAACAACAAATTCATTGGTACACATTAATTCTTCTCACTCTCTAAAAAATATCATAACTTTTCATCTTTTTTTAGTATGCTCAGAACATATATTTTGAGCAACATTGGATAGAACATAAAATTACACTGTTAAAGCACTTAAGAAGAAATAAATTTCACAATTACTAAGTACCAAAAAGCATAGAAATATCATTTCTTTTCTTTTCTTTAACATGGTCATTATAACCGAAGTTCCAAGCAATGAAGTAAAGGCAAATTCCTTTAGGTTTTAAAAATAATAAAAAAAATTTCAAGAAAAATAGGGTAAAGGCTATCAATGTGGTTATAATCAATCATGAAAAAGGACAAGTCTCAAAAGTGGCTGTAAAACAAAGGGTTGAATCTAAGTGCCTTTATCATTTTAATGCCCTTAATTTAAAAATGTGGTCTTGAAATGGATAATAAAAGTAAGTTCTAGAATTATCCAACTATGCATGATAGCACCCATTAAAGGATAAAAGAACATTAAAATGATGTATTAGCTCTTAGGCTCAAAGGCTCACAAATAGGTTTCAAGTGTGTGAATAGTATGTAATTTTTATTCTAATTAACTATCTCAATGATTACTAAAAATATGGATTATAAAAGAAGTCTATTCTAACTTTTCATCCTTTTACATTTTAATTTTTTTCAATAATCTAAAAACCTAACTAATTTGATATAGATTCTAACTAAATTAAGATATCAGTTAATAAGAATGAATAATAAAGACCATAATAAGTTTAAGAAATTTGCAAATTTTCTTCAAAATTTCCATTACCCCCTTCACACATTTAAAATTGTACATTTTCTCTAATGTATATAATAGAAGCAAAACATTTAAAATTAAAAAGTAAACTCCAAATTTTAGAAAGGTATATTTTGGCACTTCTCTAAATAATAAATTTCAAATTTTGAATTTGGTGAAGTTTCCATCTAATATTATGTACTATTATCCTTGCAAAATATAAACAAAAAAAGGATAAAAAGATACAAGAAAATAAAATTAAAATAACACTAAAATTTCAATAATAAATGATAAAAAATGAAATAATAATAAATCAAATGAAAATAAAAATATACAAGTAATGAAAAAAAAGAAAAACAAAACTGTAATAGAACATCCAATCTGCTGGTGAGTTTATTATGTTTGACACTGGAGGATCCTTAGGTCTTTGAACATCATTTGGTTGCGGAGCTGAGGATGATGTTATCACTTTAGATGGTAGAGGTGGTATACACATCCCAAGATGTCTTACCATCTACAATTTAGCCTCCTTTATACATCTATCATAGGCTTCTCATCTTACCATCCACTCCAACATCTTTAACTGGTTTACCCAGATAGTGAACTAAACTCCCAATATCTGCCCTATATATTTCTCCAACCCAACAATCTTCAGATAGTCCCAATGTTTATGGAGTGTCGACATTGTGAGCGATCCTACACTTGCTGACAATTTAAGTTCTCCTCCTAAGCTGCTTCTCCCGTCCGCGATGGTGATAAATCCTATCTTCATGAATCTTGTATTAAAGGAAAAATGACCAAAGCCTCATTTCCTTCTAAAGGAAACAAATCTGAATACACGTTGGACCTGGTACATACTGATGTATATAGGCCCATGAACATACAAGCTAGAGGAAGTTATGAATATTTCATAACCTTTATAAATGATTAGTCTAAACATGACTATTTATATTTGATGCATAAAAAAGTGAATCTTTGGAAAAGTTTAAAGAATTCAAAGCTGAAGCCGAGAAGCAGCTAGTTAAGCCATTAAAAAAACTTCAATTAGATCGAGGTGGTGAGTACTTATCTACAGAGTTCCAACAATATTTAATTGATAATGGAATTGTTGGGCCCCGATTCCTTTTTAAGCACGTTTAAATTATTTTGAGATTTTAGTTTGATAATTTTGTTTATTTGGTTGGAATA
>JANVCL010000006.1:19072316-19082895 GCA_026546855.1 Erythroxylum incrassatum
ATGGTGTGTATTATTTATGTTCATTTTTATGACTTTATATGCTACGATTTTTCATCTACAATGAAAAATCTTATCTTGCGTCTTCACTAAAAGTCTAAAAGAACGTAAAGATTAAAACTGTACCAACTTTATTACAACTTACAAGAACCCGTCTCTAAATTATACGTCCTACATATTCTTCCAAAGAAAAGAAGTGAGAATTTACCTATCAGCACTAGAATGGGGTGAGGCCTGTGGGAGAATCCTTTCCACAATTGCATTCAATATAGATTATTGTTTTTCACTTTGGGTGTGGTAGCCCTTGTGGAGTTAGGGGAAGAAAAGCCAAAAAGTCAAAAAATAGTGTGATGAAGAAGCCAAAATGGTAGAAAAATCTGAATAAAAAAAGTCAATTAAATATATAATTTTTATCTCCCTATTTGTAGGCTTTCATTTAAAAAAGTTATGGGCTCAAATAATAGTAATCTTAATAAAAATAGATGGATTCAAATTTGATTTTTTTATTTGGTATCTTAATATAACTATAATAGTTATTATTATTTTTTGTCACCGTTAATTTAATTGGGGCAAAATTTTAAATTTTTTATGAAATTAAAATTTAAAATAACAATTTTAAATTAAAAATGTTTAGAAGCAGTGGGGGCAAGTGCCCCCACTTGCCCCCACTGTGGCTCCGCCCATGTTCATAATCGTTAGGGATAATATAACCTAGGTTAAATGACGCATCGTATGTGGTTGTTGCCTTGATTAATCGGTTTTCCTAATTTGTAATACTAGTACCCAATTGAATCTAGATATCTTATCTTAGGTTGTTTGGTAGTTAGGTTTAATTAACGATCGCATCTTAATTAAACAATACCTAAGGGAAAATTCGAGTTAATTAGTAACCCACGATTAATATTTGTTAGGAGAGGATCGAAAACAACAAATCAATGAAATATGTTTAATTAAGGTGTAGACCGAAATTGAACCAAAGAACCAAGTCCCTATCGCATTCTCCACTTTTATCATTTTTTTACATGTTTTCTTTAAACTGTTTTTGATAGTTATCTTTATTTTTTTCTTATTTTCTTTAAACCTCCAAAACCTAAATACCAATTAATTTCATTTCAAAAGCTAACTGAACATTATCTATGGGATCAACCTAGACTCACCACTGCTATAGTAGTAGTCTAGTTTATTTTGACTAACGTTACAACACGCTACTAATTTCTAACGAGCTACTTCTACGCCCAAAAAATATTTCAACTTCCCCAAATATTCAGTTTCAAACTCTTGGGTAAGTTTAAGTTTGAGGTGTTTCATCTCTTTAAGATCATTACTTGTGACTATGATGTCATCCGCATAAACAATGAGGGCTTTCATTTTGTTTTTTGTAGCAAATTTATTAAATAAAGTGTGATCTCCTTAACTCTGCTTGTACTTCATTTCCAAAATAGCCTTTGTGAATCTTCCAAACCATGCCAAAGGAGATTGTTTAAGGCCATATAAGGCTTTCTTTAATTTGCATACTTTATTCCCAAGCTTATCTTCAAATTCAAGAGGGGTTGTCATATACACTTTTTCATTTAGATTACCATGTAAAAAAGGCATTATTTACATCAAATTGCTGCACAAGTCAATCAAAATTAGCTGCCAAGCATAACAGTATACGTATAGTGTTCATTTTTGCTAATAGGGAAAAATTTTCAAGATAATCAACCTTAAAAGTTTGAGTATACCCTTACCTACCAGCCTTGCTTTATATCTTTCCAATAATCCATCTACTTTATATTTAATTGTGAATACCCATTTACATCATACTGGTTTTTTTTCCTTTTGGTGAATCCATTATTTCCTATGTTTGATTCTTAATTAATGAATTCATCTCACCATCCATGGCATTTTTTCCAATTCCTAACCCTAAGTTCCTCATCAAGTGTTTGTAGTGTGGAAATTGATTTTATTTTTGTAAAAAAACGTTTATGGCTTGGAGAACAATTGTCAAATGAAGGATAATGTGAAGTGAAGGATAGTGTGAGATTTTGTATTTAGTATATGTTTGTGTGCCCTTCCTAAGCGCTAAAGGGATATAAAATCATCAAGTTCAGGGTTTCATATTTCAATACCTGATTCAGAGATAGATCCTTGAGCCTACTCTGGTAAGGTCTAAACAATATCCCTTCGTGAGTAGATTGAGAGAGGCCTACTAAGGATAGGTGTAGTATTTTTTAAGGTATCTAGCTGGGCACTTTCTGACTTATTTTGGTCATATTAGTTAGGTGGTGTAAGGACAGTAGTGGCTGACTCGATTTATGAATTTAGGAAAGATAAATTAAGTAAGAAGTTAGTCTCCCTATAGTTGTCTTCCGCAAAATTACCCATATACCCCTGAAGATAAGTATTAGGGAACAAAGATTGACTCTCAACAAATGACACATCCTTAAAAATGAAGAATTTATGTAAGAGAGGATAAAAACATTTATACCCTTTTTATATAGGAGAGTAGCCAACAAAGAAGCACTTTAGGACTTGTGGGTCAAGTTTTCCCTTATTGTGAACATGAATATGAACAAAACCAACACATCCAAACACCCTTTGAATTAGACTATTTATATTAAAGCTAGGGAAGAAATTATGGAGCACTTTTACTGGTGTTTTGAACTCTAGAGGTCGTGAAGGAAATCTGTTTATCAAGAGAACTCCAGTTAAAACAACCTCTCCCCATTAGTGTTTAGGGACATTCGTTTGATATAATAATGCTCTAGTGACTTCAAGTAAAAGTTTATTTTTATGCTCAACCACCCTACTTTATTGAGGTATGTCAACACAAGATGAAAAAATAGATAATGCCTTCACATAGAAAGAAAGAAGATAAGATTTGATTAAATTATTCCTAAGCAATATCACTCCTGAACCCTTTTATGCTCACCCTAAAATGGTTTTTTTATCATATGGAAGAAATTAGGAAAAATCTCACTGACCTCTAATTTTTTTTTCATGTGAAGGACCCAGGTGACCCTTATGTAATTATCAATAAAGGTAACAAACCATTTAGCTCCTGACACATTAGGTATCCTTAAAGGTCCCCATATATCAGAATGAATCAAAGTAAAAGGAAATTCAAATTTATTATTTCTCATAGGAAAGGAAGTACGACAATGTTAGGCAAACTCACACACATCACATGGAAACCATTAAGATCACTGTTTTTAAACAAATTAAGAAACATGGTTCTTAATAAACCAAAAGAAAGATGACCTAAATGATAATGTTAAAATCAAATAGGTTTAAGAGTATCTCTGGTCATGAAAGTCAAGGAGGTATGTGAGATTTTGTCTCCACTATTAGACTCCAGAAGGTAGAGTCCATCCTTTTCCTTAACATGCCCAATCATCTTCCCCGTTTTTCAATCCTAAAATACAAAATAATTAGGATCAAATATGGCAAAGCAATTCAAGTCTCTGGTAAGTTTTTTAATGGACAAAAGATTGGCAGAAAGTTTGGGAACATGTAGCCTCTGCAACTTTAACTTTTATGTTACTAAGACAAGGGTTATAAGAAATAAAAGAATGATGAGAGGTAGTTATATAGTCTATAGCACCTGAATCTATGACTTAAGAATCCCTAGGAGACACTAATAAGGTAATAAGAGCATGAGAATTAGAAAAATCACCTAATTGGGCTAATGAACATGACGCGCTAGCAACTTTCAAGCAATTTAGAATGCTCTTTGGGCACTCAATCTCTTCTTTGTTAAGTCCTTTTAGTTATGATATAGCTTGATTAGAATCTTTAGAGTTTGTAGGTTTAGTGAAGTACGCTTTGGCCTATCCATCCTTATTTGCCCCTTTTTTCCATACTTTCTGTGGCTTCCTATGTAACTTCTAATAGGTCTCTCTAGTGTGACAAGGCTTCTTACAAAAATTGCACTAGACAACTTCCTTATTTTGAGGATTATGTTGGTGGTAGTTAAGGGCTTCTTTATTGGTTTTCATAGACATGAATGTTGAGCTATCAGCAGACTTGGATTCCAACATCACAATTCTCCAACTTTCTTCTACCCAAATGAGTAAGAAGGCCTCATTTAAAGATGGTAAAGGGTCTTTACCAAGTATTTGAACCCAAATCTGGTCAAATATATTAAGACCTACTAAGAATTCAAAAATTATTTCCCTTTCTACAAACTTTTGTAATTTGACACTGTCATCATTGCATTGCATTTAAAATTCTGATAATGGCCTAACTTCAGCCAAAGATCATATTGTAATATATCAATAACAGAGTGAATACCTTGCTTGATAGATGAGACTTTGGTTTTAATATCATAAATTAAAGAGGCATCATTTACCTTAGAATAAGATTGAGGAATAACATCGCATATCTCCTTAACATATGAGAGGTACATGTAAGTGTCTCTAATGTCTGGTTCCATAGAGTTCCAAAGCCATGACATGATTAAGGAATCCTTTAAATCCTAATCCTCAAACTTGGGATCTGAAACAACAGGAGTAGGTCCTAATAGGTGAGAAAGCTTCCCTTGCCCTTAAGGAAAGTCTTAACCATTTGTGACCAGGGGAGGTAGTTTTTACCATTAAGTTGTTAAGATGGAAATAAGGTTTGTAATTCACCAATATGGGTAGGGGTGTACATTTTGGGATTACCAACAAAGGAGATTTTAGAGAAGGAAGAGACCTCCTCGTTGGGGCTTTTGCTGGCAACAACTTCAGCCATCTGTTTTCTAAAAGGCACTATTGGCAATGAAGACCAAGTGTCAGAAAAAGAAACCAGGAGTTACAGCTTCCTAGGATTTGATATCATGAAGAAAGAAGCATTCTTTTTTTTCTTATTTTGCATAACAAGTGCCTTTGAATATATACACAAGTCCTAGCTTAATTTAGATAACTAAAATATTTCCTATTTACAGAAATATCCCCTATTTACAGCAATTTCTTAAAGTAAATATCCATGATATCCTCTTGTTTCCTATTTTGTAATTAGGAAATAATTTCTCCTAAATCATTGTTTTCATTTTCATCAGTAAGAGTTCTATTATGCATTGATTTAAGAGTTTTGATCCTAAACACGTGAGTGCATTAAGTGAAATCTTGGTGAGGGTGTAAAGGTTTATGCTTTTGATTTCAACGAGATCATTGATGTGATTATTATTAATATTGACTTAGGAAGTTAGTTTTAGGATAACTTGAATCTATTTGTACATTAATTTGATTAGTATGACATGAGGACTTAGAGTATGAATGGATAGGTTACTATTAATGAGGGATTAATGTTTGAGAAATGCTAATTTGACTATTATTATACACCCATATTTGATGTATTTTGCTTGATATTTTATAGTTTTATTATATTTTTGGTACTTAATTTGCTCCAAGTGCATTTATAGGTCATAATTACCTCTATAGACCAAACAGAGAGGAATTCAGATGAAATAGTGGCATAAAACAAATATTTAAAGCAATTTGGAGATACAAAGTCATATATATGGTCATGTAGATCTCTCAAAATGTGTAAAATCACTAGAATTCTTTATAAAAAGGACATAAATAGAGGCAAACAGGAGGAAGCTGACTTTTGTAGTAGATTCTAAAAGTGAAGAACAAAGAGAAGGGACTATTTTGATCAAAGAACATGAAGAACATTAAGAATTAATCAAAAGATCCAATAGATTACAACATCAAATCTCAAACTTGCAAGAACATTCAATATAACAGAAAAGGCAGATCTAGAATTATGATTCCTTTGTTTCCTAGTTGTTTTTCTTCTTGTTTATCTTTGATTTCATTTTCTATTATGTGTAACTAAACGTGATTAGTGTCTAGTTGGGATGGACCTTAGTTAAGATAACAATGTCTTAATTCTTTTATTTAACGCAATTATTTTAATTGATTTATTGTGATTCAATTATATCTTTTTATGCATGTTCTAATAGATCTAAAATATGAATGCATGAATTGACTTTAGATTATTAAGATTAAGAATCTTGTGTATGAATAGATCTACCATAATTAAAAGGATTTGATTGCAAACCTAGAGATAGTTTGAAATAAATCGTCTAGATTAGGATCAAACCTAATAACAAAATTCATAAATCAATAATGCAATCCTAGGAACTTTACCTAGAAAAATTTAGCTAATCACCTTATAAAAGATAGGAATTTTCATGGTCCAATAGTCAATAAAATAATTTCATGATAAAAGGTTAACTATCTAATGGTTTTTAGGGGGATTCATCACATAAACACTAACTTTTGATATGAAGTTTTTTAAAAAGTAATTTCCTTTTTTCTTCGTCATTATTGTTTCCTATTTTATTTTATTTTTTAAGTAGTATTTTTAATTAAAGACCAAAAATTGAATTTGTAGGCTAGATAATAGAAGAAAGGTAACTATTGATAATTACTGTCATCATGGGATTGACCTATAATTGCCTATGCTAGCCATAGCGTAGTCTTTAATTAAATATGGACAACATAGAAATTATGTATCTCCTTTATGTACCAAGTTATATCCACGCCTAAAATTTCATTTGCAAGTCCCAAATATTTCATATAAAAAGATTTAGAAAACTTCTCCTTTAATTTTTGGAATCTTCCAACATCTTGACCCATAATTAACATATAGAAGAAGAATGATGAATTTCTCACTTTTTTACTTTTTAAAATACACGCAAGCATTGACATAAGTTTTCTTTTAACCATGATCCGTCATAAATGAATCAAACTTCTAATATCATTATCTTGGGGCTTGTTTTAGCCTATATAAGCTTTTCTTCAACTTATAAACTAGATTTTCCACTCTTTGAGCGTTGAAGCCTTTTGGTTGCTCCATATATATCTCTTCTTTCAAATTTTGATGCAATAAAATTGTTTTAACATCCAACTGCTCAAGTTCAAGATCTAAGGAAGCAGTTAAATCCAATACTATTCAAATTAAGGTCATCTTAATTGTTGTTGAGAAGATTTCATCAAAATATGTCCTTCTTTTGACTAAACCTTTTCACCACTAGCCTTACCTCATACTTCACCATCTTGTCACCATCTTTCTTTATATTAAACCTTTTTTTTTGTTCATGGATTTTTTAACTTTTGGAAGCTTCACAAGCTCATATGTTTCATTCTTCTTCAGAGACTTCATCTCTTTGTTCATAGCTGCGAGCCAGAGATCTTTATTTTCACAAAATGCTACTTCTTGCATTCTCAGGCTCACCCTTAGTAGTAACTAATAGATATTTTGAACTTAGATATCTAGTAGAAGGCCTTTTCTCCCTTTTTAACCTTCGAAGTTATATTTCATTAGTTGTTGGATCCAGTTTCTCTCCTTGCTCATTATCTTCAAAATTGTCCGAATGTGGTTCAAGTAGCTCATCATTACCAAGTTATACCTAATCACCATAAACGTGTGTTTGGTTACACACTTCGTCTCCTTCACTTACAGACTACCCAATAGTGGTAGAGATTAGAGAAGAATTAATAATGTCATAAGATAAATTGTTGTGTATAACTTTATCCTCACACAGAAGATTTGAACCTCTCTCATGCTCCTAAAATACCACATCCCTACTCCTAACAACTTTTTGTTTCTCTAGGTTATAAAGCCTGAAACAAAACTAATCACGACCATAGTCAATAAAGATGTAAGGTATCAACTTTGAGCCAAGCTTTTGTCTCCGATCCTTCAGTACATGTTTAAATACCTTATAGCCAAATATTCTCAGATGGTGATATATAAGATCTCTACCTATCCATACTTTTTGAGGAATCTCAAAATCCAATGGAATTGAGGGAACTCAATTGATCAAATAAAATGTAGTTCAGTTTGCTTCACCCTAAAATGTCTTTGGTAGCTTGGGCACTCTGAGCAAGCATCGAACCTTCTCTACAATTGTTTTGTTCATCCTCATAACAACAACATTATGTTGTGGAGTATCAAATTCAGTTTTCTCATGTCTAATGCTATGCGATGAAAAGTATTCTTCAAACACCTTATAAGTATACTCTCCTCCATTATTTTTTAACGGATACTTCAGCTTCCTTTTCTATCATGACATGCAACTTCTAGAAAGTTTCAAATACTTAAACTTTTGTTTTCAAAATATACACCTAAGTCCTCCACGAAGCTTCATCAATGAATGTAACAAAGTATTTGTTACCTCTAGCGACTCCTCCTTAATTGGTTTATAGACATATGATTACATGAACTCCATTCTCTCTGTCTTCCTTGTAGATCTTCTCTCGAAATAGACTCTATGCTGCTTTCTATCCAAACAATGATCACAAGGAATAAGTAGTAGCGTATTCTTAAGTAGGATAAGTGATTTACTGGATAAAAAATTTAAACCCCTCTCACTCATATGCCCAATCATCAGTGCCACATATTTGGAGAAGTTTTCTCTTCAAATGTGTATATTTCTTCACCAACCTATACCTTTAAATGTGTCTTGTAAAGTGTGCAAACTCTCCTTAAGAAATAGTCATTGCTTCCTTGGATAGTTTCCACTTTCTATCCCTAAAATGTGCTTGAATCCTTTTTGATCTAACACATTAGCAGATAGTATATTTAACCATAAATAGGGAATGTGTCATACATCTCTCAAGGTTAGTAGGTATCTGGTAATTTTTTAAACTCAAATATCACCCATATTGACAATCTTAGAGGAACTTTGATTACCCTAAAGTCTTTAATCATATAGTTCAAGAAGTACTCCACTTTTAGAACATAATTTTATAAAACTACCATGTCAATAAACCACTTACAACCTAAATTACTAACATAAAGACATTCATTTATCACACAAACTAGGGACACTTCATCATTTGTGGTAGAAGTTATTACATTTATATTCTGATCATCACCATTACTATTATGATCTTGCTTTTTCTAACCCCTCATTTCACAGAACCTTTTAATGTGTCCTAACTTTTTGCAAAAGTGGTATATCTTCACATCTTTTTCACCTCTAGACTTTGATTAATTATTAGACTTTTTATGTCCTTTAGGACCCTTAGTCTTGCTATTTCCCTTATTTTGCACCACAAAATCCTACACATTATCAACTCTCATCTTCTAATTTCTTCATTAAACATACCCTTTTTTATTACATTCAAAGAGAGCACATCTTTAGGAGCTAAATTATTCATCACCACCACCATCGTCTCCCAACTATCCGATAACAAACTCAATAGGAATAAGGATTGAAGCTTGTCATAAAAACTGATTTTTATTATTGTAAGATTGTTGCTTATATCCTAGAAATCACTCAGATGCTTTAACATAAATTTCCCAATTTTCAGCTTCAAGTTTACAAGCCTTTTAATCAAAGAGGCCTTGTTATGGACATTCTTCATTTCTTAAAGTCCTTCTAAATTTATCCATATCTTAAAAGGAGTCTTTTTTGTGACACATAGTTGAATATACTGATATCAATCCATTGTTAAATCGTGCCTAGATTTTTCGACTTCATTTGCTCCTATTCTATATCTGACATCTTCTCAATTTTTAAAGGAACATCATCCTTCACACCTTTGTCCACATCAATAGGACTGACTAGATCCTTGCAATATAGAAGGTGTTGGATCCCGATTCCGGAACCCAACTACTTATACAGATGCCCAACCTCGTTAACAAAACGAAATCGAAAACGAAAGCGGGGGCAAACCAAAATCGAAAGAACGGATTTCTAAAAGAATTCGTAGAGGACCGACACAGAAGCGGAAGCAAAACGAAACTAACGTTTCAAAACAATGAAATAAAAACCAACATCAGGGAGTGCCAATCTTAGAAAACAAAACCTTGCAGTGGAAACCTTAAACTCAACCTATCCGAAATCCGGTATCAATTTTTTTTCTTTTTCCTTTCCTTATCTAATTCATTCCTTTTCTCTTTACTCAAACTCATTCAAAACATAACCAATCTATATAATTTCCCTTTTGGAAATTCATCCTCCCACAAATTTCAATTACTTATCTCTTAATCAATTCTTATTCTTAACCCGATTTTTACCGAAAATTGGCAGCATAACGGCTATATTTTGACAGCCCAAAAATTTAAAACCAAAGAAACTCACTTCTAAAATCACATCCAACCTCAACAACTATCATCGGACCTCCTGTCCGGAAACCCAGCAGAAACAAACGCAATCCTATCCTAACACTTCAATAATTCTCACAATCAAATCCAATCTCAATCACATTCACATTCATACATACAATCCATAATTTACTTGCATGATTCAATGCCATAATCACGATCGTATCTCAATTTATAATCATAAGCAATTGCCATTTATATCATCTTATTCCACAATCATACATAACTCATAATTGGTATACATCATGAATTTACATTAACGGCTTTCCAAGCTATAAACAAATTCAAATAACATTCATCCCGGTATACGGACATAAGCCAAAAATATTATCTTTACAAAAATCTGATTTCAAAAACATATCATACACAAACATAACGGACGAACGTCTTGACTTTCTTTCATCCGATCTCCTTCTCGATACCTGGAGATGGGGATGAAAGGGGGTGAGCTCGGAAGCTCGTGGATAATATATTTATAAATTGAAACATAAGC
>JANVCL010000006.1:19105766-19134742 GCA_026546855.1 Erythroxylum incrassatum
TTGTGATAAATTGAGCTTAGGACAAAATTGTTCAAAAATTAGAGATCATTTCAAGTGAAAACCATAAGAAAATCATAATTCTTAGCACAATGTAGTCTAGCCCATGCCTGTGTACCGGTCCATATCCTATAGGGATCAAATGTAGTAAGAGACATAAACTAAAACATAGGCTAAAAAGAGACCATGTGGCATAAAAGAAGATGTATAAAGAAACATGGCCTTAGTTATAACTATGCCAGAGACCCACCCGAAATTCATCCGATTAGACTTATTTTTGATTCATTTCAGTATCATTAGACTTTAATACCTATTTCGGGTATTTTTCAAATTTTCAGGGTTGATTACCAAAATCACTATTAAAGTGAAATAGTATTCACCTAGATTCATTATTCATCTGAAAATACTATTCCCTGAAATCATTCAAATTTCATTCAAAAGTGTCACCTAAATCCTCAAAGCACATTTCAGAGCTTTTAAAACTCATTTAAACTTATTCTGTAGCTTTTCGGTCTTTTTAGAAATTTTATGAGAAATTTCTGGTAGATTCCATAACTATCTTTAGTTTATCTGTGATCTCTGTTATAACCTCAGTAATATATTTAAAGGCGTAAATTACTATAGTACATCATAAATAGAGCATATTCTATAAAATACATGTACAAAACACGACACAGTATAATGATCAAACTAGGATATTAAAATTTCTCCCCTCTTTATAAAAATTTTCGTCCTTGAAATTTTAAACAAACATAGTTGTCTAAAAAATATGGATATTGATTTTGTATCCATTCTTGGTGCTTCCACTCTATCAATCACTTTATAAGGACCAACATATAGTGGGTTTAGCTTATCACATTGTCTAAAATAGAATATTCCTTTCCATGATGATATTTGCAAATTACTTTTCCAACATTAAAATGTTGAATAACCTAATAAACTTTTGTAATTATTAAGTCATAGAATTGAATAACTTGTATAGTAATTTCTTAGTACTTTTTTTAGCTATCATGTCTAATATGCTAAGAGATGGGAGCATTCTACATTTCCTGATGAATATTTTATATAACTCCCCCTGTGTACCAATCCTAACTTCCTTTAGAAGCAATCCACATCAATAGAATGTACTATTAGTCAATTTTCTTCCTAGTATGACTTCATAGTCGTGGATATCTAATAAGATCAACTCATTAAAGAGATTTTAAGTCTATAATTACCTCTATAAACGTTCTACGCTACTGGCGTAGTTTTGGTAAAAGTAATCATTACCAAATGGCACTTTAAAAGCTCCAACTTCACACTAATGTATCTAACGAAATCTTTTAGCATATATGAGTGCATAGTTCTAGGATCGATATCAATATATTCATCATTATCGTTACCTGTCGCTATACCGAATGTAACCTTAACATCTTGCTACGTTTCTGCAATTACCCCAGCCTATGCAGGATGTCTCCTTCCACATTAGCTACACCTTGCTATTGAGCTCCTAGTGCTTCAGAAGTATATGGAGATTGTAAGTGGTCCAACTGACCTCTGACTAGATGATATTCCTTGTCTCATCCTTCTATCACCAAACCATTTAAATTTATTATTTTTATCCCTGTCCAACCAAATTAGGGCACTTTCAGGATCTATACTCTCATTGAACAGTTTTGTGCCTAACTTACAAAAATGCTCGATCAAACTCCCTAACACTACTAGGGCCTCTCGCAGCAGGCATATCACCATTGCCCGTATCTGTATTGTTCACTCATGGTAAAAACAAAATTTCTTTGACAATTTTGCCAGTCTTAATTGTTCTGGACGGGGTTGATTCATAAAGAATGAACCATCTCTGTGTTCGGCCACCCGAGCTAAAGGTATTTCAAGTGATGGAGCCTTTGTTGTGGCTTTGGGACCCCTAAGGTTTCATCTGTGCATTATGCTATGAATTCAAAGATTTTGAAATTTTGTTTTAAAATCATATTCATAAAAAATAACAAAACATTCTGGGTTGCCTTGTTTACAAAAACAACGTAAAAACACATTATGAGACAACCTTATTTCAAAACAGGCTTTGATAGCACCTGAAAGGATCCATCTCGAAGTTTCCCTTTTAGAACTTGAGTGAAGCCCTATCGAAATTCATCTGATTGGGCATATTTTCGATCAATTTCAGTATCGTCATACTCTAATACCTATTATGAGTATTTTTCAAATTTTCGGGGTTAGGTCTCCTAAATCACTATTCAAATGAAAATATTATTCACTGAAATCCTCCAGATTTCATTCAAAAGTGTCACCTAAATCCTCAAAACACTTTTTGGGGCTTTTAAAGCTCGTTCGGTCTTATTCTGTATATTTTTGGAGTTTTCGAAAATTTTCTAAGAAATTTCTAATCGAGTCCAAAACCATCTCTGGTCTATTCGTGATTTCCTTTATAATCTCAATAATACATTTAAATGCTTAAATTGCTTTAGTACATCATAAATAGAGCATATTCTCTAAAATGCATGTACAATACATTACACATTACAATAATCAAACTAGGATATTACACTCTCACTAACTTCAATATTATTAATAATATAACATTTCTAGTTTCCATAATTCTACAACTATGATTTGAAAAATAAAACCTAAATCATTTATATTTCTTTAAGCAACATATAAATTAACTATTAATCATTCAAGAATAAAATTTTCTTTCATGTGGATTATAGATCCTTGCCTTTGCTAAGAAACCCCAAACATCTAAACGTCTTAAAATAAATCTCCTTCTAATCCACATTTGGAAAGGAATTTTATAACTGCCTTACTAGGTAATGTATTCAATAAAATACATAACAATTTTAAGGGCATATATCCATAAAAGACTTAGGTAGTTAGGAGTTACTCTTCATACTTCTAACCATATCCATCAATGTCTTATGACGTCTTTTAGCCACACTATTTTGTTGAGATTTGCTTGATATAGTGTATTATGCATATATCCTATGTTTTTCAAGAAACTTTGAAAATTGAATTAAACGTTATCCTAACTCATCGTATTTTCTATAGTATTTGCTCTTTTTATTAGATCTTACAACTTTCACCTTTTAGTCTAATTTCCTTTTAACCTTAATAATGGATACCTTAAGGGCATCAATTGTTTGAGATTTTTTTCTTAAGAAAATAGACATATCCATATTGGGAAGTCATCACAAAAGGAATGAATTTTTTTTCATGAAAAGATAAAACATGAAAAGGGCATATATATCAATGTGTATAATCTCCAGAAGTTGAGTACTTCTTGTGACTCATTTCTTATTATATTTGGTTTATTTTTCCTTAAAGCAATTCATACATGTATTATAAATAAGTAAAATACAGATTTGGAAGAATCTCATTCTTTACTAATATTTCCGACCTTTCCTTTGATACATGACCAAAACATTTATGTCATAAGTGAATAGATTTTTCATTGGATACATTGCATTTATTTCCAACATTGCTATGAACGATAAGCAAAGTTTTATCAAATTCATTATCAATTTTCAATTTATATAAACCATTAAAAGAATAGAAAAACCAATAAATAAAGTGTTCCTAACTAAATTGAAATAACCATATCCAAAATATCTTTTAAAACCATTATCATCAAGTTTTAAAATGGAAACTAGATTCGTATAATTGAAGATACATAAATGTTTTTCAAAAGTTCTAGTTAATAACCAGAACTCATAATTAAATGATAAGTCCTTATACATTCAATTAGAGCATTCATACAATTTCATACAATTATTGGAATGCCAAAACATTTTTAATATTTCTCAATAAAGAATGCTTATAGCTATATAATTTTTGTAGATTTTGAGGTCTTCCTCTTCCCCTATAATCTTGTATATGATACCTCACCTTTATATGGTAAATAAATTCAAGCATATTAGTGAAACTTGAGTCAAACAAATAGAACTTATCAAACTTATAAGAATATAATATTAAAAAATTAATAAAAATGATTTTCAATTATTATATTTATTAAAATTAATGTTATATCATGTAGAGGAATATGAAATCAGTTCATTGAATTTTTTATTGTTTCTAAAGAAACTCTAGAACCATTTATAGTAGCTTCCCATCTAACTATTACATATGTGAAATACAAATCAAATGAGCAAAATTACATAACATTTTAGGTTGGTAACTTGCTCTACTATAATCAAATTATTAATTATATTTAAGTCTATTAAACTTTTTAACTCATGACATAGGTTCAAAAAGATTGCCTTGCTCATTCTTAAATTCTTATAAATCATTGTAAGATTCTTATTCAGAAGTTTCATTATCTAATCCTAACTTGATAGAGTATAAGTGCTACATAATTGTTTAAATAAATAAAAGTATATGTACTTTTCCGTAGTTAGAGAATCAAATTCATTTTAGTTCTTAACAGGATATTCATGACAAAAATAGTTTTAAAATTGCTAACTAAAAAGGAAAATCTATGTTCCAAATGGATACATACGTATCATCTAAAGGAATTAGATTTTGGGAACTCAAACAAAGCCAATCACTATCTTAAACACTTATTCAAATCCTCAAGCTCAGGGAACATATATGTATAGAGTTCAAATCCAAAATTGAAAAATGGAAAGCTTACTAGTCCTTGGTATGACAATTAGAGTGAAAAAGGACTTTTTTTATCTTACCCTTATCATTTTTCATCTAAAATACATGATGAAACCCAATGCTAAAGTGGAAGAGCTAATTAAAGACAATCTATGGTTTATAAATTTTAGAGGTTTTGACAGCTTAAAGGAATCAATTCCTAGATATATTCCAAAGAAGGATGTGAATGATAGTCACTTAGACTAGGAATGCATAAGGGAAATTAACTAATAGATCAGCCTGTAGAACTTAAAAATTGATATGGTCTCACGTTCCCAAAATTTTTTTTATCTCTTGGCTGAAAGTGATAAATAGATTAAACACATCCGATAAGGTTAAGATGAGCAAAACAATTAATCCTCAATGCTACCTCTGTAACTTAACTTAGAGATAAGAAGCCACCTCTTATATGAAAGTTATTTAGATGAATATCAAGATAACATATAACTATTCTTGTACAGAAATTGGATAGGATAATATGGAAACTAGATCTCTATTGCTTCACTCTCAAATCAAGATCATCTCTTATTAAAAACAACATTCTACACCTTGGTATATAAAACCTGGAAAGAAAGGAACCTTAGGAGATTCAAGCACAAAGAAACAAGTTCTTTGACATTCAAATCCAACACCTTGCATAGCATGAAAGAGTTAGTGTTGTATTACTTTAGTGAAACTAAACTCTCTAGAATTGTAACAAATAGATGGGATTTGAACTAGGTATTCGTTAGCTCTCTAACCCTCCCATTTAGAAGCCGTATACTTGGGTAAACGTTCCTAACTCTCCTGATTATGCTAGCCCCAATGAGCTCACCTAATTGGTAAGTTATTTTGGTTGTGATACATAAGGCTTTGCCTTTTTTGGAATGTAACCCTTTTAATATCTAAAAAAGTTGTCTTTGATTATTTCATCATTTGAATTTGATTTAAAATATGATAAAGGGGTCATGTATCTATTTTTACTATCATTTAATAATAAACATAGACTTTAAAATATAAATACTAAAATTGTTCTTAAATACAAAAACAAATAACATAAATTTAAATAAGTTCATACAAAGCATTCATTGGAAAGGTTTATCTATATCATACATTTACGATGTTCAACTATAGAATATTCCTTAACATAAAGTGTCTAATCTAACAATAGCTCAATACTTACTAAAATGGAAATATAACTAAATAGACAAAGTTCAACTCATCTTCCTTATATCTAACATGTCCATTAAAATCTCCTTATAAAATAGATAATCACGTAAAGCCTTTCATACTTTTGATGTTGCACACACTTAACACTTAAATCATGTAAAGACTTTAAAAATTCCTTGATTATGTTAATCTTTTGATTAATTCATAAAGCCTTAATTTTATTATCTTTAGCGGAAGATATTGCCACCATTTTTTCTTGGTAATTTATTATTCCTTTTTCACTTTTTACCAATTATAGAGAAGACATTTCTAGAATGTTAGATTGTGTCCTTGATCACATTTTGTTTTTAGGATTTTTTTTCTTAGAAGAAGAACTTGCAACTTCATCTTCTTCCTTATCGAAAGAAAAAACTTCATTAACCTCAATTATATATTCCTTGTCTTCACTATTTGATAGAAATTTAATTATAAATATGCATGAAAACTAGTTACAGTACTGTCTCTAAAAATATAGCCGAAGTTTAAAAAATTCTTGCACCCTTTTCACATGAATTTGTGAGCTATTTTATATACTTACAATGATGAAAAATATACATTAAGGTTATAATATATATATAGGTAAAATATTACTTTGTTTATATATATATAAACAAAGTAATATTTTACCTTACATAGATTATCCTAATATTCATTTTGTCGCACTAATTTTATTGATTAAAATAATGTAAGTGATTACAATTTTTTAAAGCAAATTCTTGAAATTCTTCAATCTATCCCTTAATCCATTATAATTGCTATTTAATTATACCATTTTTCTTTTTATTGATTTAAAAAAAGACATCTT
Source organism: Erythroxylum incrassatum (assembly GCA_026546855.1). Taxonomy (NCBI): domain Eukaryota; kingdom Viridiplantae; phylum Streptophyta; class Magnoliopsida; order Malpighiales; family Erythroxylaceae; genus Erythroxylum; species Erythroxylum incrassatum. The sequence continues at coordinate 19,112,389 of JANVCL010000006.1, forward strand.
ATCTTAATATTCTTTCAACTAGATTTAAAAAAGATAGTAATTATTTAATGACCTTATTCACTTCTTAAACTATTCATGGGATTAAATGTATCTCTATTATTATATCAATCTATACATTTTTTATTTATTTCCCTACAATTATTTGAACAATTCATATTGTCCATAACTTTCATTTATGAAAGTAGTTAAATGCAAAGAATAAGAGAAAACTGAAAAATGGCATTTAACTTGATAAACACAAAGCTTATAGCAATTAAAAATAAGGATTAAATAGGAAAAAGTTAAAAAAAGGAAGTGATCCTAGTGTACTTGTAAGAAAGTTGTTCAATATAAACATGAGTTACGAATAGTTGCCTATTTATCCTTTTTCTAACAAACAATGGTTGATGCCTATGTAGCACGGACACAGCAAAATGGAGTCGTGTTCGACACGAACACCCACCTGACGTGCAATGGACACGTGTCCGACACGTGTCTGTACATGTCGGCCTTCAAAACTCAGACATGTTTGGAGACGGCTCGAACATGGCTGTTTCCTAAGAAAAACGAAGAAAAAACATTAGCATGTATTACATTATATTTTTATTATAGTGATACATCTAATAATATAATAAGAGTATAATAGAATAATAAAACTAAAAAAGTTTTTATTTTTATTTTTTATTATAAAATTTAACTATTTTTTATTTTTTATTTTTATTACAATTCTCACCTAAATATATTTTTTATTTTATTAAAAAACAAAAAATAAAATAAAAAGCCAAACAAGCTAATGATCTACATGAAATCAGATATCTTCTTGAACTGAATAATTAACAGTGATAACTATACCATTAATTTGTTTAATGTTAAAAATGCCCAATGCTTCTCCACAACAACTTCACAGTGCCCAACCCACGGGTTTGATAAATCTCAAGGAACCGTCATAAACCCTTGGGCAAGAATACAAACATCTCGTGGGATAGCCAAAAGCACCTCAAAATCACCGAGTCTCAAGCTTTTCGTTTTTTATCTTCTTATCAAATCTCACAGGTGAAAGTGTTTGTTGCAAGCTTCGGTAATAACTTAAACTCGATCACCCTTTTCACTCTCCATTCTGTTTCTTAATATTGTTTACTTGTTTGTTAATACAATTTGGTATCTTAATTAGCTGTTTCAATCCACCATTATCCTTTTTTCGTGGCTTCTAGTAGTGGTGTTGAACAAGAAAAACTAGAAAAACCACTATGGAAATATGTGGTGAAGAAAAATAAAATAGAGGAAAACCACTATGGAAATATGTGGTGAAGAAAAATAAAATAAAAGGGTGGTGGAAACTTTGAGTTTGAGTATAGTTTTTGCCATAGCTCATTCAGAGGTTCTTACACTAGGGTAAGGGCGCACCTGTTGAAATTGTCAGGCAAGAAAATTCGAGTTTGTGGTGACATTCCATCCTCAAAGGTGACAGAACTTAAAAAAATTGACAATGAAGCTACATTGTTCATTGAAAATTCTAAGGCAAGACCTGTCCCTCTTGCACCCTTATCTCATCAATCTCAAAATTTCTCAACTGGTGAAGCATCATGTACTAGTAGTTTTGATTCAAGAAAGAGAAGGGCAACATCTGGACCTCTAGACGATGCTTTCAAACTATAAGCTAGAGAAAATTTAGATCATGAGATTGCTAGAATGTTTTACTCTTCTGGATTGCCTTTTCATCTTGCAAGGAATCCTCATTTCATCAAAGCTCTCTCTTTTGTCGCTAATAATTATATTAGTGCTTATATTCCTTCAGTCTACAACAAGTTGAGAACGACTTTACTTGACAAAGAAAGAGAATATGTTGAGAAGCTTCTTCAACCTATAAGGAATACATGGAATCAAAAAGGAGTTAGCATTGTAAGTGATGGGTGTAGTGATCCACAAAGAAGACCTCTTCTCAACTTTATGGCTACGACTAAAAGTGTGCCAATGTTTCTGAAAGCAATTGATTACTCTGATAATATCAAATACAAGGATTTTATAGCCAAGAAAATAGAGATGTGATTAAGGAAGTTAGTTTTTATAATGTCGTGCAAATTGTGATAGACAACGCACCGGTTTGTAGGAAGGCTGGTTTAATAATTGAGGCGGAGTTTCCAACTATTTTTTGGGCTCCTTGTATTGTCCACATTCTTAAACTTGCTTTGAAGAGCATTTGTGCGGTTAAGAATACAAAAAGGAACAATCTCGTGTATCAAGAATGTTCTTGGATTTCACAAATTGCTGATGATGTTTCTTTTATTAAGAACTTCATTGTTAATCACCATATGAGGTTGTACATCTTTAATGAGTTTACTTCATTGAAGTTACTTAATGTTGCTTCTACTCGATTTGCCTCTACAATAGTGATGATGAAGTAGTTTAAACTTCTCAAACATGGGATCCAAGAGATGGTGATAAGTGAAAAATGGTCTGCTTACAAAGATGATGATGTTGGCAAAGATGAATTTGTCAAAGAGAAGCTACTGAGTGATAGTTGGTGGAAAAAGATAGATTTCATTCTTTTTTTCACCAATCCTATATATGATGTTTTAAGAAACACAGATACAAATCCATCTACTCTCTATTTCGTGTATGAGATGTGGAATTCCATGATTGAAAAAGTAAGAAAGGCCATATTGTTTTTTTGAAAGAAAGGATGACAATGAATCTTCAACCTTCTATGAAGTGGTCCACCAAACCTTAATTGAGCGTTGGACAAAAAATATTACCCTTCTTCATTGTTTAGCTCATTCTTTGAATCAAGGTGATTATTCAAATTTAGATACTTTCTTTTCTATTAGAGATAAATAAATAGTAATTAATGAATAATTCATAAATTTTTTTTCTTATAACTATAAAGGTATTATAGCCATGAATGGTTAAGTAAAGACTCAAAACGAGTTCCACCACAACAAGATGTGGAGCTCACCAATGAGAAATTGAAATGTTTGAAGAGGTACTTTCCTGATGTAAAATATTGGAGAAAAGTGAACATTGAGTTTGCTAATTTTTCGAATGGTAGACAAGGGTTTGATGATTATAACTCTATAAATGACAGAGGTATCCATGATGCAAAATCTTGGTGGTTAGTTCATAGTGTTCGTGCTCCAATTCTTCAAAAGATTGCTCTTAAGTAACTTGGACAACCGTCATCTTCATCTTGTTGTGAAAGAAATTGGAGTACTTACTCTTTTATTCTCTCTCTTAAAAGGAACAAGATCAAACCTAAGCGCGCTGAGAGTTTAGTATACATTCATACTAATTTGCGATTCCTTTTAGGAAAATCTTCACAATACAAACAAAGAGAAGCAATGATATGGGATATTGCAGGAGATGAGTTTTCACTAATTAATGATGATCATGGAATCTTTGAAGTTGCCAATCTTTCACTTGATGAACCAGAGTTGGAGAGTATGATCTTTGCTGATGAAAGCAATGCCAATGTTTGAGAGTAAAGTGATTAGAGGGTGGATACTTTAGTTAGATTTTTTTGTTGAAAATACCCATGTGAATGACTAATTCTACTTTTGGATATTGTAGACAAATTGCTTAATGAAATATATGTTCCATGTTTTTTTGGATTCTGAATTTTTGGAAGTCTTGAATTATGAATTTTGAATTTTTTTCATAATTCTAAATTTTATAATATGTATATACGTTGTGTCCATGTCCACCAAATTTTAGAAATTGGTGTGTCCCCGTGTCCATGTCCGTGTCTGTGCTTTTTAGATCACTATGAATCAAATGAAAAGGATGAAAGCTTCTTTTATTGCTAATAGGAAAAGATAATCGAGTATGTTTTGCAAATTCACAAACATCACAATGAAATTTAGAAATATCTAAGCCTTGAAACAAATGTGGAAACATGACCTTTAAAACTTTAAAAGATGGATGACCTAGGCATAGATAATACAGCCAAATGGTATCTTTATTTGAGGAATTGAGAAATGACAAAGACAGGTTGCTCCTAGCTCTTTGAGGCAATTCAAGTAGGAAAAGGCCACTCCTGTCCTTAGCAAGTCCAATCCTCCTCCCCGAGACCCAATCCTAAAAAGTACAATGAGAAGGGAAAAAAGTAGCATAACATTTAAGATCATGGGTAAGTTTTTGAATAGAAACAAGGCTAGCCGACAGTTTTGGTATATGGAGAACCTTTTTAAGAATAAAGGTAGGTGTGATGTGTATAGCTACGAACCCTGCAATGTTAACTAGAGAGCCATTGGCCACTCCAATCTTTCTGTTACTTGGGCGTGGAGTATAGGTGTGGAAGAGCTAAGATGTGGATGTCATATGGTATGTGGCACCCGAGTCTATTATCCAAGAATTGGTATAAATATTTTTTGAGGCGTTCATGCAAAAACGAAGAAAAGGTTTACTTGAAAGAGCCACAGAACAAGTCTTAGAAGTTTTTTCAATCCCCAACAAGCTTCTCAATTTCTTCACTATTTAATCCTCCTGTTGCTGAATTTTCCTCAGCTTTGGGTCATCCTACCATATGCGCTTGGGACCTCTACTGTCCCCCACGGCTTCCCCCATTTTCGGCTTGGTGGTTTACCATGTAGTTTCCAACATGTTTCCTTTGTGTGCCTCGATTTCTTGCTGTGGGTGCACCAGAGGTTGTCCTTATTCTCCTTCTCCTGGTTTTCTCTACCAGAATGCTTAGATAGATCACTATTTCCGTTGTCCTGATGATCAGTTTTTGCTAATAAGGCTGACTTCGATATACCTTGTGGTTCAAGCATAACACTCCTTCGGCTTTCATTTCCTTGAATCAATGACATTTGTCTCTTCTAGAGATGCGGTGTCCTCTTTTCCAAGGATTTGGATCCTGACCTGATCAAATTCAGCATTCAATCCAACCAAAAAATCATAGAAATGGTCTTTTTCAATGAAGCTCTTCAAAATGACAGCATCCTCAAAGTACTTCATCTCGAAAACTCGAAAATGATCAAGTTCTTGCCACAGATTCTACAACAAGGTTGCATATTCTGTGACAGATTTGTCTCCTTATTTAGCAGCTGCAATTTTGACCTTGATCTCGTACACTTGAGTAGCATCACGGGCCTTCAAGTATGTGCGACGAATGTAGTCCCAAATCTCCTTTGCAGTGACAAAACATGCATGTGTCACTGATCATGGGATGCATAGAATCCCATAGCCAGGACATTATCATGGAATCCTCCTCATCCCACGCTTCAAACATTGGGTTATCCTTAGTCGGTCCTGTTCCAAGAAGATGACTAAGCCTCCCTTTTCCCTTGAGGTATGTGAAACAAACTGAGACCATTTGAGATAGTTCTTCCCATTAAGCATATAGGAAGCCCAAATATTTTGTTAATCTCCAATTTTCTAATGGTACTGAATTCTTCTGGAGGATTAGATTTGGTGGAGACAGAAATTTGAGAGGTTGACATGATGAAGAAGAAGATACTGCAGCAATTAAGGCTACCCGAATGGGAATCACAAAAGGAGAGACAAGGAGGAATGTAGCGATGAAGGCTGGAACACACAAGAGAAGAACCAAAAATAGGGTTTCGGCAATGCAACAATGAAGGCTGCTCAAAGAACAAATCCCAGAAAAAAAGAAACCCTACGGCTCTGACACCATGTGGGAAAGAATTTTCAAATATTCTCATATATTGAATAGTAAGTATACAGCATTATATAGGACATTACAAGAAAGAAAATAGGAAATTAATCTGAAAGGTTATCTAAAGCTATCTAAAGGAATCTCTTAATTTAAGGGATTTCAAACTTATTCTATCTAATTTATTTACAGCTTATCTATATCTCAATATAATCTATTTACAGCTGATCAGTATCTCGACAGTTAGGGTCATTTAACAAGTTGTAATCAGGAACAATTTGACAAGCGTGCTCTCTTGGTTCCATATCACAGGTGGATTAAGGTCGGAAACCTTGAAGGATTAGGGATACATTTCATAACTTCTTGCATCCATTCTAATTGATTACTTAATCTTCCATTGAGTTATTATGGCCTACCCTTACATATATATGTCTAACAGTGTATGTATATGTAGAGCAGTAAAAGAGCATCGTCATGAACATGATATGATGTTTCTTGGTCTTAACAATTCAAAACTATTGAAAGTTTTATCAAACAGGGAAGGACCTCCTGCTTACATCATTTATTGTCCCGCTGTCTACTTTAACAGGCTGAACCTCAGAAGCAATTCTTAAAGCAAGGACCACATCCAGATTTTTATCCTTCTCCACCAATATTTGGACCTAGAATAAACAATTGCGATGAGTATCAGTCTTATAGTCTTCAATACTTGAGAACTATCAATCAACTTACTAGACCGTAAGAGATTCTTCTCAGTCCAAATGGATCATTGGTGGAGCTAGGCTGACAACCAGCAGCAAATAAACCTACTAGGCTATCTAACCTGCAAAATAACACAGAAATTATGAGCAGTTTGGAGAGAATTTTTCTGCATATGAATGTTTGTGTCAAGAATAGCAGTTTCCTAAAGTGTGTTCAGCACATAGCTTGATGGTACTTTAACAAACACTAAGGCATTGAGAACCAACGAACACTAAGGCATTGGGAACCAACGGCCTCTTATATTATTATCAGCCAGAAGCTTCATCAATTCTGTCACCAACTGTAACTTCAGAGGATTTTGGGTTTGTGACAAGGTATATCGATATAAGGTTTCTGTTTTTTCATGGCCTCTAATCTGTATCTCAATCACTTTGTGGTCTGTTTTTAGGTGAAGAAAGCAGCTATAGATATTCAAAGTTATAATTGTGCATCATGTCCACTGAAAGAGAGTGATTTAACAAACCGATCAAGTAATTTGATGTGCTTTCTAGTATTTTAGTTACCATTGACAGAAGGAAGCCATGGCATAAGCTCACCACCAACTTTTAATTTCAATTGACAAGTGAAAATAAGATATGCACACATTGGTTAACTTTAGCTGGATAAGAAAACAAAACTAATGATGGCACCGATTCACCTGTCAGCAATTGCTAAAACTATCCCAATATCAGTTTTTGGAAGCATATCTCCAGAATATCTTGGAAGTGCAATTTCTAGCAAGGCCTGTGCAATCTGGACAATAAATGCACATAAAGATCATTAAGCTTCAAAAAGAACATAAGAGAACAGAAATTGGTACGTGTGAGGGTATCATACAGCATGAACATCCAATGAACAAGCAAACTTACAATAAAAACACTATTAGACAGTGAACTTAAGATTTACTAAGGGAAATTAGACACCTCCTCTGAATAGCCATCTCTGAGTGCATAATGTCGTGCCATTACTCCTGAAAGGGAGGTGAATTCTGTAACAACTGCAGTGGAAAGATCTGACATGGCAAGTGACGCAGCATCCTGGACAACTGAAAGCTTATCTTTCTTGATCCCCAACTCCGAACTTAGTTTGGCAACCATGTTCTGGATGCGGCTCACCTTGTCCAGCATTGTACCTAGCTTCTCCTGATTCATTTGATAAGATAAAAATACAGTAAGTCAGCCATCACAGACCCTCTTAAACCTCCAAGCAACATATGCTCCATCACAGACCCTCTTAAACCTCCAAGCAACATATGCTTTAAATTTTTAACATGGAAAAAAAAACATTTTCTATTAGCACTACAACCACATATATTGGGTTTGACTGTTTTCTTTCAAAAGTCAAAAATGAGTGGACTAAGAGTCACTTCAAGAACCGGATTCAAGTCGCAGACTCCTAAATTCAAAAACTATCAAAATAAGCACTTAGGATAACTTACATGGAAAAGTATTCCCTTTAGTTGACCTCGGAATTCTGAAAATTTTTTACTTGTATCCATTTCATAGAAATATTTGGCATCTTCGTAGCGAGCTCTGCACAAAGTGCAACAAACATCTGGTACATATATCAAGCTGAGAAAAAACTATAAAGTATCAAGAGACAAATGACACAATTCGAAAAGTTCTTCTCATTAAAATTGAATAGAGAAAAGAGATTTGGATGATAGCGGCTCACATGGGTATACATTTAAATAATATTTACATATTAAAAAGTAAACTAAACAGATTTAAGCATATTGTCAAGAGCATATAAAGAATATGAATTCATTAAGATGTTCAGTTCCACATCAACCTGAGCACAGCTTCATTTCCTTTCCGAACAACCTTCTGATTTATTGCTCCATTAGCCACCTAAAAGGAAATCCTAGTTCAACTGATGACTTGAAAGTATTTGTTAAAGTAAAAAAAAAACTTGTAAAAATTAACCATGTCTTACAGCAATGAAGTATGGCAACAACTTTCCATGCCCATCAGATATAGCAAAATATTTTTGATGCTTCTGCATAACCTGCAGAAAGAGTGTATAATGGACTATTATCTGCTGCATGTCTTTACATCAATTTTAAGAATAGAAATTCCGCAGAAATATGCCTTGCAGCAAGAAATATCACATAATATTCATCAAAAGCCTAACAATGAAAACAGGAATGTACGTCAAATCCAAAAACTGCCCAGTAAAAGTTAGTGCCCCAAGGAATATGGCAGGCCAAGATAAATTTATGCTGCTACAGATATCTAACATTAGGCTAAAACCAGTCTCAGTATTTCAGCTGTATGATAACAAACAACTCCCATTCAACTCAAGAAATGCTATAATTAGCTGGTTGTTCAACATTCCTGTTTCAAATTGATCATAAAGTGAAACATCTGAACAAGGAGATTCATTTTGCAACCTTCATCATTTCATCCAACTTGGGTGATGGGGAATGGGAATTAGTTTAGGTGTTATTTTGTTTAATAATCAGTTCACTTGTCAGTTTTACAAGTAAGAATTTAAACTGGAGAAGTCTTTTTTAATCCTTGTAGGATTCAACATTTATTAGGGTACAGTAAAGAGTTCCATTAAGTTAGCATTAAATTAGCAGGATCTTTATCATATGTCAAACATTTTGGTTTCTGAATTGTGAACGGCAGCATGGGAAGTATGATGCTGAAATTTGGAAATGACACCAAATATGATTAAAATTCCATCATGTAAAATCATGTCCAAATAAATAGATTTCAAATATCCCCATAACAAATGACCACTAAGATGTTGGAGAGCTAAAACATAAATGATCTGTAGTACTTTGCTCCAAACCCTTGGAGTGATTCCTCAACTTAATGTTTCCTTTAAGTTTCTTGATCCTAAATTCCAAGATACATAATTTATAGACCTTTAGTTCAACAATGACACAGAATACCTAAATGGCACTGTAATTCAAGGATCAGGAGAGAGACAACCATGACAAATGGCAAAATTCTGCAGCAGGATGGAGAGCTAAGAAATCAACCTGCTATGTAGGATACCTTATAAGAGACCTATGAAATAAAAATACAGCTGAAGTGCCTCATAAAGACATTGATAATACTGACAATCTAAATGCCAAAGTAGTTCATTTTCTGGGAAAGAAGGATGCATCAATTCTTAGACTGGACTGTAGCAACAAAGGATTTTTAAACTGGTACATCTCAACCAAAAAGGTCCAATTTGCAAAGATGAAACTAACTGCAGATACAAAAATTTGGTAGAGAAAGATAGAGGATTGTCTACTGTAGGACAGTTCTGCTACCAAATTTTGATTAGGAAGAGACAAAGATAAACCCAAAAGAAAATGCATGCCTTCACATAATCAAGATGATATCAAAGTCAAATCACAACCCTTCAAAATTCAACTTTGTTATGGATTATATGGCGAAATTTGACGAACTTTGTTTTTGATGTTACTTGTGAGGTAATGGAGACAGAATGCAGGTAAGCTCCCATTTTAAGAATGTTCTCAAGGGAAAACATTCAGAAAGAGTTAACCAGCCAAAGGGTATGACCTTAAAATGATTATCAATTAGCTTTAGGAGTGGAAAAAATTCGGAGATGTATTCTAAAAACTCACAGACAAATCAATAAGGGGAATCTGGTGGTGAAGGTCCAACTAATGTTCATAAGCTAACAAATGCAGCCTTCATATAAATAATTTTTTGTGAAGTACAGTGAGGCAGCATTGAAACAAAGTGTTTTAGATGCAATCAAAGAGGTCAATATGCCTAAGAATCCCTAAGAAAGGCCCTGAATATGGAAAAGAAAGGAGGCCAGAAAGATTCAACGATGAAGCTGTGGATGATAGCGAAGTAAAAGTTGACAATGCTCTTAGGATGATGAGGATGATTGGAGAAGCTCACTGTTAGAGAGTTTTATTATGTCTACAATATATCCCATTTTGGAACCTAACAATTATTTTTATAGAAATTTTTAGTTCATATAGTATATATCCCATTTTTGGAAACTAACAATTATTTTCTATTAGAGCACTATCAAGATTAGATGCACTAAACCTAATAAAGTTTTATCATTCTATACACACACTCTCTCTTCTACGTTGCCAAAGTGAGATGTACATAACAACGATCGAAGTTGATTCTCATCAAGCTAAGGAGAATGATAGGGAATCTGAATTAGTTTAGGTATTAACTTCTCTTATTTAGACAGCTTTCTTTCAGTTTTGTTTGTTAAAAGTAAAACTAGAATAGGTTCATTCGAGTCCTTGTTTGATTAGGATTCAACATCTATTAGGGTAAGATAAAAAAGTCATTATTTACAAATTAAGTTGGCATAATTTCTATTATATGCTGAGCATTTCAATTTGTGAATGACATAAGAGAGAGATTTCTCAATTCTGAATAGCAATTTGGAAGTGTGACGCTTTCTCTTAAAAGTGACTATTAGACCTAGCTGTTATTCTTAAAACCTTAGAAATGATTTCTAGAATATACTAATGAAAAAATAATTATCATAAATGTTGGAGTGATTCCCAGTTATAGTTCTCAAATCCCAAGTAATTTCTAGACATATTCTATTCTTTTAATTCTTCAAACCCAACTTCTATTAGACACATTTATATCAAATAGTTTTGACATCTAATATAGTTATTCTGGATTACTACGTGTAAGAGATAAGTAATATAAGGCCCAAAACATTATTCCACCACTAAAAAAGCAATTCACTGATGTTGAAGCCAATTTAACCGATATTGAGTTCCTTAAGAACCAGATACCTTGTAGGCATATCATATACTAAAAGCAAATCCAGATACAATAAGCTCGGTTATTAGTTGGCAACACCGTTAATCTATCAACTACCATCATAGAAAAGGCCAATCACCATCAATACCTTCAAAGTTAACCAGCTTACCATTGTTAACAGATCTTCTGGAAGCTTTAAGAAAGATTCATTAAACCTTCCAAGCACTGGAACGGGTGCCTCTACAAGATTTACCACCTAAACACACAAAACATGCAGATTATCATATTTTCCCTTCAACACATCTCAAAAAAGAGAATCACTTACCTCATCTATCAAGCTATCCTTTATAAGGATTTGGCCGTTGACACTTTTAGCTAATGCATTTGACTCCTCTAAGATCCTTTTATTTCGATCCTGTAGGCAGAGAACTTTTGTTTAATTCAATACAACAGAAAACACAGCCAAAAATCATCGCAGAAGAACTGTGGGGACAAGTTGTTTAATTAAAAAGTTGTGAGAGAAGAAAAACAAAGAATAACACAGTCAAAGGGCAGGACACTAAACCAAACTATGCTACCTCGGTTTTGATGTGTATTCCAGCTTTCCTTATTAGTACTGTATAAGCTTCTGCACTTTCAACCTGTCAAAATGTACTGTATAAGCTTCTACACTTTCAACCTGTTAAAATGTGTTTTTCTGACACTTGAATAGTAAAGAAATAACAGCTTAAAACCTACTGGCAGATACAATTAGCATATTAAAGAAAGCTCATTGTAGTTACTGCTTAAAAGTATCCAACAGAAACAAAGTTGCAAAATTCATTGCCATGCCAGAGATCACCGCAGCAGCACATTAGGTATGTACATAGATATCAACTAGTTACCAGAAAGGAAGAGCTTGAATCAAAGTCCAACAACTTTACACCTGTTAGGGCAACGCGAAAATGCCTCTTATGGGTCAACAAAATTGTTTCCGAAACAGAATTGCTTATACTATAGAGGCTCAGCCTTATATTAGAAATAATATAAAAATGCTCCCCAAGAGCACTGTTAGTTCAAGAAAATTTTTGGACGTCCGTGAATAAGTTTTATTCGTTTTCAAACAAGAACGGAGAGGAGATTTCAAGTTCGATGTTGCTAGATAGCATTATTTTGCCTCTTATGTCTTACATTGGAAGCTAACAAGTATCAGGTATAAGGATATTACAATAAATAGATAGGGGTGTAATTTAACTATAACACTAGTCTACTCACATTTCTTTTAATCTTCTAAATGGTATTAGGGCATTTCATATGAAAAAGTTTTAATATGATTTTCAACAAAAAAAAAGGCATGAAAAAGGTATACACATGAACAGTAACTCATGATTCAGGAAATAGAGATGGTTACTAATAACGTACCAGAAAGTTGACTTATTCTTTGCTAAGTTTAAATTTTGCTACTGTAAATATTCTGCTGCTGTAAATATTTTATTGTTTGTGTTATCTCTTATCCTTTAGGATTAGTTACAATCTTTTTGAATTCTAATAGGTTTAAATTTAAATTGTAATCTCTGTAATCCTTGTTGTGTATAAATACTCATGATCAATAAAATGTCAGATACAGCTTTTACTCTTATAGTTACCAGTGCTTTGCGAACTACTATGTATAAAAAAGTTAAGTCTTTATTCTTAAATAAGTTTTAACTCCTAAATCATTATGTCAATATATCTAATTTATTATTACTTCCTATCTAATAAAGAAAACCTAGCATAAAGTAAATTTTAACCTTTGTTGCCCTTACTGTCACCTTAATCCCCACTCTTTATCCCAACAAATTAAAGTTTGTGATTGAGTGATTTTCCCTCTTTTATTTCTCTTATAAACTCTAAGCAGTTCTTGCATCAAATTGTCAACGTGATTTGATGCAATTGCTCTTATGGTGATCATTCAGTCGTTTATAGACAATATAAAGCAAGCAGAACGATGTTTATAGTGATGAAATAGGTATTACTGTGGAAATACTGAACAGTTGTAATCCTTTTTTCACTTATTCATCTGTACACAATTACATGTATATATAGAAATAGAGCTAGCTAAATTAGGAAACTAATATCTGTACATAATCTTCTAATATCTATACATAATCTCCTAAAATTTGTACACAATATCAGATCTGATACATGAGATCTGATCTGATATTATTGACTTTTAGGAGTCAATAATATCTTAGGAAATATTCAGCTGAATATTTCCCAACAATTACAAATAATGATTGTGTAGGTATCGAGGCCTTCAAGAGCTTTTTTTTTTCTACAAGCAATTTCAAACTAATGACTTAGGGAAGTTAAAGTAAGTTCTGGTACAGAGGTAGCCAAATCCAAAAAAGGCATACTGTTGTCAAAATGCTAACGTCCTGGATACGTTAATCTGGAGAAATATGTCGGTTGCAAAATCTGTGATACTCCTATGTATTAAGGGCGTGAGATTGGTGATGGAGGAAAGGATGTGTTTGAGAATGGAGCACAAGTATAGGAGAGTAGTAGGGAATTTGAATTATTTGGGTGATTAATCCTAAAAATGTATTTAAGGCGAGTGTAGCAAACAAGTTAATGTAGAGAGCCCCGATAAATTCAACACTTAATCACAGTTGTCAGCATTGTAAGCTAGCTTGAGTATTTGATATCTAAATAACAAGCATGTCAGTAAATAGGAATTCCCAAATGTTGATTATGCAATTATACCTACTTATGTATCAAATATTCACAACCAGTAAATGCGCTTTTGTTGGGCCAAACATGTTCTCTATGTTCTCTTGGAAGGATAAGGAGCAATTGTAACATGAAGACTGAGTATTGAATCCAAGTATTGAGCTATGTCCTGAACAAAATGTGAATCAATGTATATCCATCAGTTACTTATAAACCTTGAGTGGTCACTGCTAACAAACTTATGCATCCATGGAGTGACAATCAAGTTGAAATTTAGCTACTTGAAATCCTACATTTTGCAAGTTTACTGAACTTATTAAGGTGGATTGCCTATTTCTAGGAGAAAAGATGCAAAATGGTCACATTATATGAAGTAATGTGAAGACTAGAGCAGCTCGCACGCATATTTACTACGGCTTTGACAAGACCTTGGATGAGAATTCTTTGCAATAGGCTAAGCATACACAATATTTATACTCCAAATTAAGGGAATTGTTAGATATCATATTGTTCGTAAATTAGGGAAGTTGATGTTTAGTAAATAATTATCCCAATAAAATAGGAAGATCTAATCCTAGATTCAGGATAAGATAAATCGGTACATAACTAGTAGGGGCACTGCAGATTATTAGAGAGTCTGGGTATTATGGCTGTAGTTTTCCTATTTAAGATGCATCAGTCAAGAGATAAATGCAGAGTTAAAAAAAAAGCAACTTCAGTTCTGGTTTTCTATCTAGTTCCATCAACATGGTATCAAAGTAGTAGGATTCGTTTATGAATTTCAAGGCAACCATGATTGAGGTTCGACTTTTCCAGACGACAGTAGCAGTGCGACTTCAATAGGAGGAAGTAGCGCGCCTGCACCGATTTCTATGTTGGAAACTCTCTCCAGATTACCATTCACAAATTGAATGGCAAAAACTACCTTGAATGGTCCCAATCCATGCGTTTGGTGATTGACAGCAAGGGGAAGCTCAAATATTTAAATGTTGAGGTTAAACAACCAGCTGTAAACAACCTTCGGTATCGGCAGTGGCATTTAGAAAACTCAATGGTTAGTGTAATCAATTTTATGGAACCAGCAATTGGAAAACCCTTCATGTTCATGCCAACAGCTCAAGATGTTTGGGAAGCAATTAGGAAACATAATCAAATATGGACAACCACTAACAATTATTCGAATTAAACACTAGAGTGTGAAAAATGCAGTAAGGTGAGATGAATATAACAACATATTATAATGAAATGATGTCTGTTTGGCAAGAATTAGATTTGTTTGATGAAAAGAATTGGGTAAATCAAAGTTACAGCGCTAGGTACAAGAAGGTTGAAAGAGGACACATATTTGATTTTCTGGTCGTACTGAATTGAGACCTAGATAAAGTTGAGGTAGTATTTTAGGGAGAAATCTTCTACCAACCATACAAGAAGTCTTCTCAAAAGTATGAAGAGAAGAAGCACGAACACAAGTGATGATGAAGAATGCTGGGGAAATAAGAGCAGAGAATGAAGGTTTAGCTGTTGTGACTCAAGGAGCAGACTGCGAAGGAGATAAACGCAGTGGAAAACAGAAGACTTAGCTGTGTAAAGTAGCAAGGATGTCCGAGCAATTTCCAGCTTCATTGAATTGATGAGCCAAGACATGACGAGAGAATTCTCAGACTCCCACTGATTATAATTAGAATTATTGACATCGAGTCTCTTACTATCATCATTAATGTAACCTTGTAATCCTCTAGCTCTGATGAACAACAAACAGGACCTTAACCAAGCAAGATAATTAGTTCCATCAAGTTTTACGGGACTGATTTGAAGTGAAGGATTATCAGAACTCGACATAATTACCTTCTTTCCCTCCATCTTATTTAGTATTACTCAGGACAACCAACAAAACATGTGCCAATAGAGTAAATAGAATATGTTCGAAAATGTGCTTCTGGTGTATGGGCAGAAAAAAAATACCAGACGGACCAGAAACAAAATAGACCGAGGAGAAGCAAGGAAGCAAGGATACTAGCAAAAGGTAAGAGGTGCGTTTGACACCACCAGAGGAGAGGCAAGAGGCCAGCGACTCTGGTGGAGAAAGAACCGAGGCGCAACACTGGCCAGAAGGTGGCACGTGGTGCTCACGCATGGCGACGATAGAGAGACTGTGGCGGCACGTGGAGGTGCAGTTGATGTTGGGTCTTTCACGGTGGGAGTCGCCGATCACAGCTAAAGCAATCTAGGTGGGTGGTGAGAAGACAAACACGTTGCTTTTTAGGAGAGCTTAGGAGAGCAACACTCAACTAGTGTTCGTTCCTATTTGTAACGAACAGCCAGGAAAAAGAAGACAGCTCCTAAATCAAGTAAGGCTCTAATACCATGCTGAATGAGTTGAATGTTGAAGATAATTTATATTTTGTGAATTTGTGTACATAGGAACAAGGTTTACGTACAAAATTCCTAGGACTATTTAGTAAGTAATCTAGCTATTAACTCTATGAAATCTCTCAATTATAGGAGAGATTATATGAGTAATTATAACAATATCAATGCTAATAATTTCTGGTCAACATTCACAAAGTTTGTTAAAGGTCAAGGTTATGGTCAAGGACAATCTAATCACACTTTGTTCACTAAGAGATCCACCAAGACAAAATCTCAGTTCTGATTGTCTATGTGGATAATATAATTTTGAGTGGAAACAATATAGAAGAAACGAGGAAACTTAAACTAAGTCTAGTCAAGGAGTTTGAAATTAAGGACTTGGGCCAACTAAGATATTTTCTTGAAATGGAAGTAGCAAGATCAAAAAAGGGAATTGTAGTCTCATTAACGAAAGTATATTTTAGATCGATCTCTTAAATAAAATTGGAACGAGTGAAGGCAAGCCTTCAAACACTCCAGTAGAGTTCAATGCCAAACTTGGAGACGTTAAAGACGGGATTCCAATAGATACAGAGAGGTACCAAAGATTGGTGGGGCAAATGATCTACTTGTCTCAGACACTGCCTGATATTGCCTTTGTTGTAAGTATGGTTAGTCAATTTATGCATTCCCCATGTGAGGAGCATCTTCAAGTTGTGTACAGAATCCTTTGATATTTGAAGGGCACTATAAGAAAAGGTCTTTTTTCAACAAAAACAAAAAAAACCGAAAATAAAGGAGTGGAGGTCTGTACTGGTGCAGACTGGGCAGGGATCAACTACTGATAGGAGATCGACTTCCAGGTATTGTACATTCCTTTGGGGCAACTTAGTTACATGGAGATGTAAGAAAAAGGGTGTAGTTGCTAAGTGTACTGCGGAAGCAGAATTTAGATCAATGGCTCAAGGTGTATGTGAAGTTCTATGGCTACAACGAGTTTTGGAAGATCTTCAAAGTCCAATGAGCTTTCCTAAGAGATTGTACTGTGATAATAAGGCAGCTATCAGTATTGCCCACAATATAGTTCTTCATGACAGGACAAAACACATTGAAATTGATAAACACTTCATTAAAGAAAAACTTGAAGCAGGAATAATATGTACCCCCTGTATTACAACCATGCAACAAGTCACAAATGCAATTACTAAAGGATTGTTAAGGAAACCATTTGAACTAATAAACATCTTTGCACCAACTTGGGGGAGAGTGTTGGTAAATTGGAAAAGTTGATATTAGTAGATAATGATCCCAGCAAAATAGGACTATTTAATCTTAGATTCAAGATAAAATAAATCAACACCTAAGTAGTTAGGGTGCTACAAATTATTAGAGATTCTAAGTATTATGAATGTATTTTTTTCCTAGTTCAGACTTATCAATCAAGAGATAAATGTAGAGAACAAATTCTATCTAGTTTTGTCAACGCATATTCAACCCACTGTGTTTCATATTAGAAACAAGATAGGTTTTTTACTATTATAAATAGATGGGCATCAAACCTACTTAGGTTTAAGCCTTCTAGTCACTTTGTCAATCTTCTAAACATTTCAATTATAGAGACTATCAGATTGGAGTATAACACTGATTCCAAAGCTAGAGTGCACTAAGCTAAAATTCAAGTAGTCAATTAATTATACCTGAATAGTTGCTGAAGGAGTATTTCGAAGGCCATAAGATAGATTTCCACTACATTAACAAAAAAGATTATATTAAGTTGGAGGGTATTGAAAATCACTCTTGGTAACAATATGGAATGTGTTCTATAAGAACAAGCACACAAAATTAGCATGCAAATAAACATGGAACTTTTTGTAGGAGCCTTGGCTATAGGTGTTACTTCTGTATCATTCCACCAAAAGAATTAAGATATGTTTTGACCAAAATGCTAAAGCAAATATTAGAAATTGAAAATAATCTTATAGTTGTGGGGTTAGTTGTGCACATAATGTTAACCAACTCTCTTCTTCACTACATATTACGTGGAAGATTGCGACTGTTGATATAGTTAAATGCAACTATTACAACCAAAAACGGGAGTTGTTGGAGTCACACTGGTTGAAACTCTAGCAATAACTAAAAAGAAACTACTTAACCAGTTATGATTAAGAAGTTCTTGACCTAGTTGAACAGACTTCAAAGCAATGGAAGAAAACATAACCCAAAAAAGGAAAACATAATTAATCGTTAG
This sequence comes from Erythroxylum incrassatum, assembly GCA_026546855.1. NCBI lineage: Eukaryota > Viridiplantae > Streptophyta > Magnoliopsida > Malpighiales > Erythroxylaceae > Erythroxylum > Erythroxylum incrassatum. Next base: position 19,130,723 of record JANVCL010000006.1, read on the forward strand.
TCCCACTTGAATCGGTTGAATCTAACATGCTAACTACAAGTTTCCGCCACATTAACAAATCCAAAAAACTAGAAAACAAAGATAGGACAAATAAAAGCTTTCAGTTGCAAGGCTGCATTATTAAAGTAAGCCATTAATTAATCTAAAAGTTTTTGACCACTTGCATAGACTTCAAAAAGTGTTGCACAAAAATGAGCTTGCAAAAATTATCCTTGACTTTCAATCATCAGTTTAGGTCCGGTAGTGATATATGCCATGCCAACCAGGAGGTTTTCACATACATGAAAATCCAAAAAACTAGAAGATAGGTGCCAAGAAAAGAATATTCAACAACAAAGCTCAAACAAGAAACCAAGCCAAGTACGTGCATAAGACCACAAGTTCGGTTTGAAAACAGAACGAAAACACCTTTACAATGATAGATCTCCATAATTTATGTATCAGAAGAAAAAGAAGGAAAAAGGCCCAAGCAATCTAGGATCCAACCCAACGAAATAATCAACAGAAAATTTATTTGTGTTGGTTATGTTGTTTTTGCATTTTAGTACCACTGATATCATTATCTAATAAGGTGGCAGTAGTCAATTATTCTATTTTTCATGAGTATATGTATTTGTGACAAAGGAAGAGAGAAGGACGAAGAATATTATTTTGTGAAATGGATCTGCTGAGTCCTTAAGAAGAGGCTAGCATCTCAAATAAGTATCAGTTTTTTTGTATTCTCCATTTTCACCCATATACATTTTCTCTCTCTTTTCCTCCAATTCTTCTTCACACTTTTTGTTTCCTTTAGTTTTCCCATTGGTGCCCATAAATTTTGATCCTGCTTAGCTAATGCCCAGCACCAAAATGGGATCATGATTGGAACAAGTTAAGAATGAGATTAAGCATTTATTTACTCTGTAGAAGGAAGTGGCAGATTTGTCCACCTCTATGGCCGTTATGGCTTAATGGTTGGAATAGACTTTCATCAATCTATTGAAACAACAAGAAGTAGGAATGAGCAACCAAGGAGATACAAGTATTATTCAGATAGGGGTATTTTTAACCCTGGCCTCCAAGGCTAACACCACACCTAGTATGTGTGAAACCACAAAAGAAGCAAAATCGTAGGACAAAGACAAGTTGCCTAGGAAATTGGAACTTCCAATCATTGGGGAGGCGTAGTGAAAAGTGAAATTGAAGGGGTGAGCTATCTTTAAATTCAATAGTCAAGTTATCAAAACCAAAGACTTCGAGGCAGCATAAATGGAGCAGAGGTCGTGGTACTCGTTGATTGTGGCGTAACCCACAATTTCATCTCTCAAGACTCGATAGAGAAGTTAAAGATACCAATCTTAAAAACATCCAATTATGGTGTGATCATAGGAAACAGTAATTAGATGAAGTGAAAGGAGGTATGTAAAGGGGTCATATTACAGATGCAAGGTTTGACGATTGAGGAGGATTATCTACTGCTCAGAATGAGGAGCTCGAATGTGATTTTGGTTTTGAAGTGGCTAGCTACCCTGGGAGTAGATCATGATGATTGGAAGCATCTCACTATGTTCTTTGAATTAGGTGGCAGGCAAGTGATTTTGCAAGGTGATCAAAGTCTTAGCAAGGCCTTAGTGTCCTTGAAATCTATAGTTAAAGCTCCTCAATAAGAGGAAGAAGTAATCGTCATTGAGTTCTTAACTTTGGAATTTTGGGAAACACATTAAAACAAAGTGAATCCAACAGTAAAAGCGTTGCTAGCTAAGTGCAAAGATGTCTTTGAAACTCCTACCACCCGAGCATGGGTATAATCATTCAATAGTACTTAAGAAAGCAACGAAGTCCATAGACGTGCGTCTCTACCATTGCCCACACATTAAAAAAATGAAATTGAGAAATTAGTAGCTGAAATGTTGGAGTTAGGAATCATACACCCTAGCACCAGCTGCTTTTCCAGTCAAGCGTTGCTAGTGAAGAAGGATGAGAGTTAAGAGGTATTGCATCAACTATAAGGTGCTTAACAAGGCCACATATCGTTCACTATCGATATGCTGCTTGATGTACTACATAGGGCCAAACTCTTCACAAAGCTAGACCTTAAATCAAGGTATCACCAGATTTGAGTACAGCCTCAAGATGTTCCTAAAACTTTTGCACCCATTAAGGACATTATGTGTTCCTCATAATGTCGTTTGGTTTGACCAATGCCCCAACGACTTTCCAAGCTCTTATGAACTTAATTTTTAAGGGGCTATTATGGAGGTATGTGCTAGTTTTCTTCAACAATATCTTGATTTATAGCTCCTCCTTGTTTGAGCATTTATTGTATTTACATAAGGTTTTGCCTATCCTCCACCACCACAAGCTCTTTGTCAATTTAAGGAAATGTTTTTACTATAATAAGCTTGCGAATTCAGGCTAGATGATTTTAGAAAAGCAGTGATGGTTGATCAAGAGAAAATTTGGGAAATAGAAGAGCGACGTTTGCCCCAAAATCAAAAGGAGTTATGAGGTTTTCTAGGCCTTATACGATATTATCAAAGATTCTTCAAAAACTATGGTAAAATTGTTGCTCCCTTAGCCTAGCTACTCAAGAAAGAGGGATTTGTATAGGGGTAGGAGGCTACTGAGGCTGTATAGTGCTTGAAAGACACCATAAAGGCAGTCCTACTTTAGCACTGCCAAATTTTGACGAGGTTTTTGTTGTGGAGACAAACGCCTCTAGACTTGTATTAAGAGTTGTTTAATCACAAAAGGCAAGACCAATCACTTTTTTAGCCAATCGTTGACAAGACAAGCCCGATTTAAATCGGTTTATGAGCAAGAGCAGATGTTCGTGGTCTTTGCCATTAAAAAAAGGAGACATTATTTGCTTGGCAAGCACTTTGTGGTCAAGATCTATCAACGAAGCCTTCGATTTCTGTTTGAACAACAGATGATACCCAGAACATCAAAAATGGCTCACCAAGCTAATGGGATTCAACTTTTAAATCTAATATAAGCCCAAAAAAGAAAATCAGGCTGCAAATGCTACCTCTAGCAGTGGAAGTTCATACCCTTTTAGTGCCTATTATATTAAATTGGGAGCAACTTTCAAATAAAATGAAAAATGACCCCCATCTACAATAAATTGTGTTTTCATTGTAACCGAATCCTAACTCTAAACTAGGGTAGATTCTACACCAGGGGCAATTGCACTATAAGGGTAGGTTGGTGATTTCCAAAACTCCCACCATAAAAATAAGTTATTGCAGAAATTCCATTGTAGCCCCATAGGGGGGCATGGGGGATTTTTGAAGACTTACTAATGCTTGACCAGTGAGCTATCTTAAGAGGGGATGAAAACAAATGTTAAGCAGTTTGTGAGCACGCCAAACCTACCAACAAAATAAGGACAATACCCGCAAGATTAATCCAACCTTTGCCAATTCCCAATGCTATTTGGGAAGACCTCTCTATGGATTTCTTTGAGAGATTGCCGAAATCACAAGGGTACAACTTAATCTTGATGGTGGTTGATAGGTTAAGTATTTATTCCTTTAAAACATCCTTATATAACAAACAGGATAGCAGAAGAATTTGTTTTCCACATTTTCAAGCTCCATAGGTTCCCTGCTTAATTGTTTCAGAATGGGATGAGGTGCTTTTGAGACACCTTTGATCTGAATTGTTTAGGTTTCAACATACATCTCTAAAACCAAGCACTGGATATCATAAACAAAGTGGTGATCAAAGTGTAGAGGTGAATCAGAGTTTAGAGGCTTACCTACTACTTTGTGAGATCTAGACCTGGTAAGTGGGTTAAGTGGCTTCCATTGGCTAAATATTGGTTTAACACGTCCTAATCATACTACCATTCATTGCACACCTTTCAAGTTGGTCTACAAGCATTACCCTCACCCTCCCCCTTTAATCCAATATAATCATGCTAATCCTACTCCCAATTCTAATATGCAAACATAGCAACTGTGAAATATTAGCAGAGAAGAAATAATTTCATTCTCATCAATTGTAGGTTACAGCAGTAGCTATATATATACACAA
>JANVCL010000006.1:19193997-19222307 GCA_026546855.1 Erythroxylum incrassatum
TGGAAGGTCTTCTTGAAGATTGTAGTTTAGATTGTTATCTTTTCATTAAGGTATAATATGTCATTTTTGGGCTTAGGGGTAAGAAGATATGAGGTTTAGAAAAATACAGTTACTGTTTATGCTGTCAAAATTTACATTATGGGTAGAAACTTTGACTAAGTTTTTGACCCTCTTACAGTTTGATTTGGATTGGAAGGTCTTCTTGAAGAATGTAGTTTAGATTTTTTTTTTCATTAAGGTATAATATGTCATTTTTGTGCTTAGGAGTAAGAAGATATGAGGTTTAGAAAAATACAGTTACTGTTCATGTTGTCAAAATTAACATTATAGGCAAAAAATTTGACTAAGTTTTTGACCCTCTTAGAGTTTGAGTTGGATTGGAAGGTCTTCTTGAAGATTTTAGTTTAGATTGTTATCTTTTCATTAAGGTATAATAAGTCATTTTTGGGGTTAGGAGAAAGAAGTTATGAGGTTGGGAAAAATTCAGTTACTGTTTGTATGGTCATTTTATAGGTAGTAGCTTTGAGAGATTTTTTACCTCATTTAATTTCTAAATTGATTTTTGCATCCTTACTGAAATTTGTAAATCGCCTTTTTATCTTTTCATTGATGTAAAATATGACATTTTTGTCCATTGTGTTGAAAGTTATGATTTTTCGAATTTCTGTCTTGGTGTAAGATAATTTTAATTTGGGCAGTTACTTCGAAGTAGCTTTTGACTCCCTTAAAGGCCAAATTAGTTTTTAAATCCTCATGGAAGTTGTAGAGCTTCCTTTTATCTTTTTATTGATACCAAATTTGAAGATTTTGGATTTCAGTATGAAAAGTTATTAAATTTAGAAGTTAGTTGGTTAAAGGAAAAGGGAAAAAAATTCTACCTTTTCATGCAAACTCTAGAGCTAAGTTGAAATTTACGGATTAAATCAAAATGAAGTAATTGGATGGAATTATTGGTCATGCTTCCATATTTTGGTGAATTCTTGAGCTAGAGAAATCCGATTGAGGTGTTTTTTTGGCTTTAATTAATATAGAGACATGAAATTTCATCTTAGCTTAAGAATTGGATTTAATTTTGGGCCCTAAGAAAATCAATTTTATTGAGGGAGATTAGGGTGTATTTTTTAAGATCCGTTCAGGAGTAAGTGAAATAAGTTCGTTTTTGAGATTTGACCTGTTGGGGAATTCCTCCCTCGTTGGATACATGTTCAGATGTCACGTAGGACGTCGAACACGTGACTCACTAGGGTGGGGCTCCAACATTAGTAAAAAGGCAAAGTGGGAAAGAGGTTATTAGAATTTCAAAAAAAACAAATTGACAAAGGTAAAAAGTAAAAAGTTGGAAAACCTCATAAGGGACAATGACACTTGGAAAAGAAATGCTAAGGTGAAAAAACAACTCAGAGGGATAGAGCAAGGAAGTTGGAGAAGGCTCAAAGAGATGAGTAGAGATAAGAAGCTGAAAAAGAAGGATAAGCAAGATAGAGAGAATCAAAATTTACTAAAGGAGGAGAAGAAAGATAGAGAGAGGGAGGGGCATTTTCTAGAGAGAGTCTCCATAGAGGTATAACTTTTTCCTTTTAACTTACTTTACATATACAATGTTAAGTCAAAATGACTTTACGTCCAATAGTTTTGATGAAGACCAAATAATGAAAGAAGAAAGTGAGACGAAAGAGTTAGCCAAAGTGAGATGATAAAAAAGTGAGACGGAAGTGCAAACCAAAGTGAGACAATAGAAAAGTGAGACAGAAACGCAAGTCAAAGTGAGACAATAGAAAAGTGAGACGGAAGCGCAAGCCAAAGTGAGACGATAGAAAAAATGAGACAGAAGAACCGATACCACATAGGATGACTAATAAGCTTGAGTTAGTTATAGAACTCAACTGAATAACTGATTCTTTAAAGATCAAGAACAAGAAGAAAGAAGCAGTTATCAAGAAGCGGTTGAAGACGAAGACTATAAATACGAGTCAAAGACTACAGAAGCTTAGAAAATCGAAAAAGTTATTGAGATTACAAAGCTAGAGATCTTATTGTGCAAAAGTTAGAGCTATCTTTATCTGTAACAAAAGCTCAAAAACTCTTTTAGTCAAAAGAAGAAAAACAGATAGCCTGAAGAGGTTAAGTGTGAAAAGAATACTTGTTGTAAGAGACCTGAAGAGGCTCGGAGAAAACAATACTTGTAACTTTGCGAAGTATAGTAAAATCTCATAAAGGATTCTGAGGACTGGACGTAGCCTATGGTTTAAGATGAACCAGTATAAATCTGTCGTGTCGACTTTCTCCCAACTCTCAACTACAACTCTTACTATTTCATACAAGCACTTAGAAAATAAATTGCAATACTTCATAATACAGTTTTTCAATAGTTCAGAGAAAAAGCAAGTTTTTTTAAAGAAGTTTTCAAAAAGGGGATCATCAAAAAAGATTACACAATTCAACCCCCCCTTCTTGTGCACTTTATATATTGAATATTAAGTCTATATTAACGTGTGATTTACTTCATACAAAACCCTAAAAAATTATTTCTTGCTATTAAAAATACATATATTACTTAGGCTATGTTTGGTTGGACGTAAGGTTTTTAATGGAATGAAATGGTTTATAATATGGAATGAAATAGTTTATAATTGAATAGAATATAAATGGATGTAAGGTTTTTAATGAAATGCAAATAAAGACTTCATAATATAATATAGTGAAATGTTGTTTGGAAGAAGGATTTATAATATAATATAGTGAAAAGTTGTTTATCATTTTACATTTCATCCTAAACCTCCCAAATCGAAGGTTTCTCATTTTTACTGTTTAGAATAAAGTGAGATGTAATATGAAACCCTCCTTTTCCATCTCATCTCATTTCATTCTATTATAAACCCTCCTCCCAAACAATGGAATAATATTTTATTCCATTCTATTAATAACCTCAACCAAATATAGCATTATTGTGATTGTACCATCTTTAAACTTCAATGTCTAAAGTTTATAGTAATATTTCTTTACAAAGTTTTACGTAAGTTAATCTTTTATTACGTATAAATTTCAAAACTATTCGACTTATACTCTACAAAATTGAAAAGGATTAGAAGGTTAATAATGTTTAAATTGTAAGTTCCATATGGTTTGACATAAAATTTGGTAAAATCTCTTTTGAATTTTGTTTAACGTTAAAAGATATTTTCTTTATAATTTCATCAAATTTATTAAATTTTCAGGTGTTTTAAATTCTCGTAGAAAGCTCTTATATTTTGTGAAAAAAATCAAAATTAGTTTATTTCCTAAGTTTTATCATTAATTTTTATTGACTTGACATTTTTAAATTATATGGTAAAATTTGCACACAATATCAATGGTATGTGTAAAACAGAATAATATTGGATGTAACATATTTATGTATCATTGTTTATATTAAAAAGCATAATAAAATTGAATATTGAATATGTAATACTAACTTATTTTATTAAAATAAATATCTATTGAATAAATAAAAATAAATTTATAATATGTACAAAATTTCTATTTATATAATGTTATGTAAATGTAATAAATAAAGAAATTAATAAAAATTTACATTCTCATTTATTAAGAATAAAAATTAACCAAGTGAATGATTAATTATTTATAAAATGAGCAATAAATAAATTTAATAATTATAGTATTAATGATTAATACATATCATTATTCTAATAAAGTAATTATATTTCTATGATAAGCAATAATATGTAAATATAATAAATCAATAAAATTAATATATTTGATACATTCCTCTATAATGTCACCATTCATAGAAAATATCATTAATTATTAATTTTTTTAACTTTACTTAATTTTGTAATACTAGATCGAACTTAAAATGTAACACTAAAATATTTTAATTTTTTTAAAAAGGGCGTTAAGTCCTTGTTAACGTCAATGACACGGCATATACTATGTCGGACTTTTATGTTTTTCGTATGGCTGTAGAAGATGATGCCATGTATGATATTAGTTTTCTAATAAACATATGTTAAATTTGAACTGCAACAAAATTTAAAACACATTGTCAAGTTGTCTTATCATGAAACTGCAAAAACTTGAACTTGCAAGATTCTAAAAAGGGGTGTTGGTTGTGGAACCTGGTGAATAAGGATTAAGATCACTGCAGCATCACGAAAACCGGACTTAGGAGGAGCCCAAAGGCGTTAGAATGGTTTAGCAATTGATCGCTAAAAGCCCCAAAGATGGGGGAGACAGAAGCGATCGTTAGTATTAACGTAGAGTACAAGTACATGTACTTGAACCTCTGTGGCTTCCACAGAGCGTGCATGATTTCCCTATAATAATTTCTTTTCACAGATCAGAACCAGGATAAAGTAAAAGCAGCCAACTTGCCAGTTTTTCAACATTTAACCATAGAATGATGAACATCTTAAACTAAAATGAAGGAACATTCCATTGTTGAACTTTCAAACGGAAACAAAATATTATCGGTTGAATGATTTTGCCTGTGGATGACTAGCAAAAGCTGAAGCAACAAACAAGTGAAACAGAAGAGAAGAAGAGAATACAATAATATATATAAAAAGGGCTTACACAGTGTCTGCGTGCCCACCAAAGTTGGAGAGTGTGTTGGTGGTTCCTTGACGTAGAGCACTAACTTCTCTGGACTGCTGGCAATTAATCAAGGCGTCGATCCTCCTAAATGTGTCCCACGCTTTTTTGCACGGAATTTTCGATGGTGGGTTCATCCGCGGAAATGTCAAGCTCCACCATAAACACTCGCTTGTCACCAACCTCCCCCGTCCGGTCAAGAAGGATACTAAATTTTCAATAATTTCACATATTTTTATTAGATAATAATTATATACCTGGCACCAATATCCTACGTGACAACTATATAACAAAAATAAAAATTTGACTTAACATACAACAACATTAACGTTAACGATAATAAAATTTAATGGAAAGAATGATTATAAAATTTTTACATAATATAAAAACTTCCTCATAAGATTTTTAAAAAATTAATAAAACCTTTAAAAGGTTGATGCTTTAGCCTTACCCTTCAGTTTAAAGAGTACGTTTAGGATAGTTCCCGAATTTTTTTATATACAAATACTTTTTCAACATCATTTTAAAATAATATTCATGATTTTTAGTTTAGTTTGATCTGGATTTAATATAAAATATCATTCAACACTCTTTTGTTGTATGCTTAGATAATTTCAATATTAAAATTTATCATAATGTAGTTTGCAATTTTTAAAAGTGTTAAGTCAACGTACGTATACAATCGTGAATTACGGTATTTTCTCGTAATGATGGAATTTAACGGTAGAAGTTACTTTTGGGTCGGATATACGAACTATACAACCATTTCAAGATGTATCATGAATAGTATTACGTTGACCAGTGAGAGTAATGAGACTGTTATTCGGATATTTGTAAACATTACAACAAAATATAAAGTAACTATGAGAACTTTCAGGATTTATAGCTGCTATCTTGCTGGCTACTTCAAACAAATCAGACCGCAATAAACAGCTTGAGTCTAGACAGAAGACTACATTATGCTTGAAAACGAGTCTCTCGTACTGTTCTTAAAGAATAATGTTACAGATTATGAAGTATTAACTTAATATCTCTTATTCACGTATTACAGAGCTAAGCATGGGCTTTCATTTGATGTAGAAGACTCACCTAGAAATTCTGATCTCAATTTCATAAGCAGTCTGCCCAGATAATTTAGGCCTTCCCCTTCCCTGCCTCCACCCCAAAAGCGATCATGTGGTGAAGCTTCAACGAGAACCGATCCAGCAGTAGACAGCAACATAGAGTTTAGATGAGGATAAATAGAGAACTTGCATCTTAAAGCCTTGTACATAACATCAATCTTGACATCTTCCCAGTCAGATCTCACCTGCACATTGCACAGGACATTAGATTTCATCAAATCTTCAAGAGATTGAGACCTACATAAATTTGCCAAAAGTCAAAGGCCATATAAGGGCATTTGATTGCTAAATGCATGCTCTTATTAACAAATCAGTTGAACACTTGAACTTCTTTCTGGCAATTGATATAAACCAAACATGTTTATTGTCTACTTTTCCTTTTGAGTGATTGCTGAAAAGTCTTCCAAAAGACTTTGCTGCCATTTGATTCATATGCAATGAGGCATCTGTGTCATTTATCCATTATGGTTTATAGGATTACACTATCATCTTTGATTGATGTTCTCCCATATGCTAAAAATAGAAGCCGTATGTTCATTCAATTTGAAACGAACTCAAAGCAAAGGAAACAGACCAGATCAGGGCGCTGCCTCTGCATTGACCTTCCCATCCTTGCCGCTTCTTCTGGGCTCTTAGCAGATTTTATCTTCTCAATGCAATCTTTAGCTGCAGGGTCATTGACTCCAATAAATTTGTTTGCCTGATGTTAGAAAGCGGAGCACAATCACAAAAAGTTCGAAGTACAAAAGCAGAAGACAAAAAAGGACTTTCTGGAAAGGTAAGCACCTGGTAATAATGTTCAACACTTGCCCACATAAGATAGCCACCATTGCTATCTGGCATTTGAATCGGATGAGGAGAAAAATTCGAAAATGCCCCATAAGGATCCCAAGTTTTATAGAAGAATATTATGCTTGATTCATAGGGGCTGATAGAAGGATCAATTGCAAAAGTTTCATCCCCTGATGGAATAATGGGTGTTAGGTCTGGTATGGGCTGGAGAAATCCACTAATAAGCATGTCTGGTCCAACCTACAGTTCAAAGGGCAAAGCAAATAAGGAAGCCAAAATGAAGAAGATGAAAATAAACACATGAAAATTCACAGTCCCAGGTGGTAACAACCCCGCACAAAGAAATATCAACAGGAAGCCATTGACATTAGACACTTTACAAAGATGAATTATAACTAAACCTGCCTCGAATTTCTCATAAGCAACCTGAGTCAGATTATAAACCATTAATTGACATGACAATTTTCAAAATGCAGAAATGGGCACACAGGCATCTTTCATGTGCTGGAGGGTTGCAGCACACAACATAACTTCCTATATTGTTTGCATATACACAAGAATCCAGGATCTTTACTCGTCTAAGGTAAAGAATTTTCAAACAAAAAGCAAAAACGTGTGATCTACTGATTTTACACAGACGCAGACCAAGTGCCATGCTACAAGATGTAATCACCATGAAAAGTAAGGACAACAGGGGGAAAAATGAAATCATTCCCACAAGAAAACATGTTCAAGGCAAAAAAAAAAAAACCTAGCCATGCAAATAAATATAAGAATCTCAGCTAACCTGTTCATAGCAAACATCAATAAAATCTAAGGCTTGTGACATCTCAACCATACCAAGTTCACCCACAGGAGATGGCGCATTCTTTCCACCAATTATTTTTGGGGCAACGAAAGCAAAAACCTGCAAGTTAGGACTTATGATTAAATAGAATTCAATACCGTACTGGAACTCCAGACTATAAAGTAGCATATGCTGACCATTCTTAAATGTTGAATATCAATACAAACTACTATAATATAATGAGAAAAGGAAGGTCATCTACAATCATACATGTATCGTGGAGTCGAAAGAAATTGAGAAATGAGAAATGCATTGGGTGAGGGACAGGATAAACCTTGTGTATTACTCCTGCTGAAATAGCAGAAGCAGCCAGGGTCCCACCACACTCCCACAGAATGCAGAGGTATCCACGATCATGAAAATATTCCATAAGTTCTCTTGGATTTAGAATGTCGAACTCCACAACTTCAACCCCTTTGGATGCAAGTAATTTCTGAAAACTCCTCCTCGCACCCCTTTGGGTTACAACTATGGTGGGCACATCAGAAATATCCCAGAGATTAGCTTCCTCAGGAAGGTCAAGTGTCTGTGTCATAACAATGCGCATTGGCATATGCCCACCTCCATGTCTAGCTGTCAGTCTAGGATCTGAGTGTAAAAAAAAATTATCACCCTAAAGAGAAATATGTAGGAATATTCAGATCATAAACAGAGATGCCCTACAGTCAAAAGCAATGATCATACTTACTGTCCCTGCGCAAAGTGTTCCCCCCAACGATAATGGCATCACTTCTACCCCGGAGTTCCAAAACTCGATTCCTAGACTCCCTGCTACTTATCCAAGCAGCATGGCCACTGCTAGCAGCAATTTTTCCTATCAATGTCCAAGAAATAGCATTAGAGACTATTCAATCATCCAGACTTTAATTTCCAAAAAAAAATTATCCAGACTTTTAAGGACTGTTGAAGAAAAGACCAATGAGTAAATAATGCTCACCATCAAGAGTCATAGCATACTTGAGAAGAGAGAAAGGAACACGAGAAGCAGCTCTATGAATCAAAGGGGCATTCACAAGGAGGCATGCTTTTCGAGCTTCCTGCAATGTTGATAGCAATGTGAAACCATAGCTTTTTGACAACAGGCATCAAGTGCAAGATGTATAGAATATTTGATTATACCTCAAAAATTTTACTTTTGAGATCCTCTTGAAGAACATCAACCTGCAAACCTTGACTTCTTAGTGCACGTACAGCATTGCCTTGAAGATGGGATAGAGGATGCCTTATGCCAATCACAACTCTTGAGACCCCTGCCTAATCTAATCCACCTCATACAAATTGTCAGTTTATAACAATAAAAAACAATGTGCCAAATGCTATAACATAGCCACAAGAAAATGAAAAGAAATGAAAGATAAATTAACCTGAACAAGGGCAGAAACAGCAGTGTGGTCACCATGACAATCACCAGGTTCCATGTTAAGGTAAGCAGTAGAGCTTCTAGAAGACTCGCCGGCAGCCTCCACGGCCAGAAGCTCAGCAGGCTTAGTGCCCTGAGCATATAGAAAACCCTCGCCAGCAATTTTACCAGAGGGTGTAGCAATGATGCAGCCAAAGTTTGGGTGAGGAGAGGTAAAACCAGCTGACATGTCAGCCAACTGAGCAGCTCTTTTGATGAACGTTGCATCTTCTGCTGCCACCTTGCAAAGTAGAAAAGGTCTTGGGGAGGAATAGCAGCAAACGTTCCATGACACCACCATTATTTGGAAACCAATCTTTTCGTATTCAATCTTTAAGTTCAAAATGATACCAATACATACCTTCCACACAAGCCCAGGAGGAAGGGAATCAGTTGAGCTAGTAAACAGCAATTCTGAAAGCTCAGAATAGATTCCGACAGAATTTTTAATACATATTGACTAACAGATCAAGTTTTTTCTTTTTTCTGTGTAAGGTGCTAAATATAAGCAGTATCGAGTCAAAACTAAGGAAATCATGAAGCTGTAGTTAGAATCTTAATATAACATGTTCCCAAAATTTTGACACAAGCTCGAATAGACTAGCTACCAAACACATTCAGGTAATTTTTCCATAGTATAACAAGAATCTGTTGAAATGATAACGAAGCTTCTGTCATTCCAACTTTTGAACATAAGAACAAACTCAAATCCTAAACACACCACCTCACAAGACAAAATCACATGAGGAACGAGGCTAAAAGAATCAAAATGAAGAACAATTAAAAGACATTACCAATCAGCGGCGGTAAGCTTGAGCAAGATAGACTGTAGAGAAAAAGAGCTACTTTTGGAAAATTGGAGCGTAAGATGGACGGCGGCAGGTGACGGCAACCGGTGACAACAAGGGTGACGTTGGTCTGTCGGAGTTGAGATTAAAATTAGGGAATAGAATTTGTTATTGTGGGCGAGAGTCGGGAGATGACTTTCGTTTTTTTCAATTAATCCTTTAAGTTTTTCTTAAATTTTATTGTCATTTCGATATTATCCACACTCCAGAAAATGCAAGTAGCACAGTCTAGGGACTGTTTGCCTGCCTCTCCCGACTCTCACTCTACGCCTGGCCCAGTCCGACCTGATTTACGGATTGGGCTCGCGGCCTGTTTATACTTTTTTTTATAAAAAATTTGTCAAAATGATCAAAGATGGTATTTTATACCTTTCCTTCGTTTCACAGATCAGGAGCTAATAAATCTTAACTCGGTCAATTTAGGTCAAAATTAGGCTAGACGAGGCCAAAACTGCGGTAAAACTGTGGTCTAATACTAGAGTCAACTTCACAAACGAGTCAATTCTAAAAAATTTTTACATAAGAATTGTACAAACTTAGGAATAAGGAGAGTGTGTGGGAAATTTTGATAAGTTAGATTGGATGCGGATTAAATTACAAGATTTCTATTAATTTTCTAATTAAAAATAACAAATTAACCTTAGTTTGATATGCTTATGTTAAGTTAGTAAGATAAATTTAGTTTGATTATATTCAAACTTGAATTTAGATATTGAATTTAATATTAAGTTAGGAATTAATCATTATTTTGTAGACTGGACAACCAATTATAATAAAAACAAATAAACCAAATCATTGAATAAATTGTGGCCTTTTTTTTATTGGATTATGCTCAGTAGAGAAATTTTTTAAGGATTTAGACTCGTAAAATGGTATTGAATCTAAACTTATAATAAGGAAAATAACTTTAACCTTGACAATAAAATTGACATTCGTCTCATTGAAATATACAAATATGCCCGTGTGGATTTGATCGTGTCATTTGAACTTTATACACCCTCAAATATCGCAGCGCACGAGTTACGATTGTAGTATAAGAAGTGTCGGTCCTACGAGGAGGGGGAGCAATCTAATACTAAAATCTAAGGCCAGAAAAACTATAAAACTGGAAAAAAAGATGCAACAAGAATTAATTACGAGAATTGAATTTAACCAATCAAATCAGAAATTAAACACAAAAGTATTAACAAGTGAGCAATATGCAATCACAATAGAAATCAACCTAAGGAATTTACCAATTTATGAGAAATGGGATTTTACTTATCATTAATGTTAGCCTAGTCGAATATGTGTCAATGGGGTGTCGATTCTAGACTATCCTAGGGTTGATTACTCTCTCTCAAGTTATAACCATTAAACCCTAAATTATAAATCCTAATCAGATTATGGAATTTTCAATATCTTAATTCACAAATTATTAAAAACCCTAATTAGATTTGAGGCACTCTAATAAACTATTGGAACATCATATAGGATCTTTCTCTGCACAATTACCAGTATGATTTGTCACAATTTCTATTAAATCGCCTAATTCTCATTAATTTGATATAATCCTTTTCATTCAGTTCACTATCTCCATTTATTATTGAATTATGCAAGAATGTAATCGAATCACAACATTCATCCAGTAAACACAATCGACTAAATTATCATTAAATCAAAATAAAATCCCGAAGGAGAGTTTAGAACATCATCAATATTCCAAATCATATCGTCATACAATCCATCTCAATTCTAAATGAAAAGGAAACACGACTTGGAATAGATGATAGAGCGTAGCGATGTTGGAAAACCTCTTGATATGGGAAGTACATTAAGTCAGCTTCGTCTTCCTCTTCTTCGTCTTCCTTCTTCTTCTTCTTTCTCTCTCTCAGTATTCTCTCTTTAGGTTTCAAGTGTGGCTGCACGAAAAAGCCCCCTTTCTCTCCCCTTGTTGTTTTTTAAATAATCTTTTATGTTTTGGATAACCCTAGGATTTTTCGGAGTTCGAAAGGTCTAAAAAATCCCTCAAAATGTGAAGTTTGTAAGCGTCTGCACATTTGCTCGACGCAGGCCGCGATCGTGGCTCACATCTAAGTCTTCTGCATGCCACGATCGTGGGCTTGTGTTATGGCACGAGTTTCCTCCAAAACTCCTCCGTTATTCTATATTGACCTTAAAATAGTAACAAATACATTAAGGTACCTCAAAAACATAATATTTAAGCTTAAAAGCTTGTATAATCCATAAAACACTTTAAAACACAAATAATTAACAAACTAACACAATTCTAATCTAAACACATATTAAATGATTGAATTAACAACTAAACACATATCAAACTATACCTTAAAACACGATGCAATTTACACTTATCACATCCCCACACTTAAACATTTACTTATCTTCAAGCAAACAAAACAACAAATAACAAAAAAACTCAAAGCACACAATGTAATAATGAGGCAATGACTTCAGCTTCATGAAACAAATTTAACTCTAAATATAATCATTCAAGTTGTTCCAAATTATTAACATACAAAATCCACATCTAGGAACTTTGGACTAAATATACATATTAATCAAAAATTAAATGTCAATTTTATTCACCCCTTCCAATTATACACATACATTAATAATTATTTGGTCAATCAACTATATAACTACTCCTAAATTCGTTTTCATGAAAAGTTAAGCTACTTACAAGTTTGGTAGGTTTTTATTAGAAATTTTTTTATTACTTTTTGTGGACATGGACCTAGTCTTTTTACACAGAGGCAAACATTGGTGATGAATGTCGATTCGGTTACTCGACTAAGTCATGCTTTTAGTAAGTTGCTTGGAACGTCATTATAGCCTTTTAACGTGAAGGCACATTTGTGATGCGTGTCGATCTGATTACTCGACTACATCGTATTCTCAACTGGTTACTAGCTCTATTCATAACCCGAAGACTAGCGGAATAGTTATTTATTTAAAATTTACAAACATTTATTTATTTATTAATGCCTACCTTGTTGCTTTATCTACTCATTTTCATGAGAAAATACTAGCAAAGTTACTTATTCAAAAGACCTAAAATTATGAATGAATGTGACAACTAAAAATGAATCCTAATTAACTTGCATATTTTAGCCAAAAAACCTCAATCACTAATTTCGTGAGCTAATGACTCTTCACAACCTAATAAATTATTTTCAAAATTAAATCGATTTCGTTCCATCTAAGCCATCGATACATTCACACAATTCACAATATGCAACTTAAACACACTTAATAATATGCAAAATTCACATTCAAAGCAAAATACACATTCCTCTCCACACTTGAACAACACATTATTCTCAATGTGAGAAGTAGATAAACAAACACATATGGAAGGAAATAACATAACATAAAATAAAGCAAAATTTAAAAAAATTTAAAAGAAAAGGGTTAGAAACAATGGAGGTGATGATGGTGAGGTGTTGAGGCCAAATCCTTTGGATGCTCGAGATTGTTGTCTTATCTTGGAATTGCTTAAAGAGAGTAAGAGAATTAGTAGATCAATTCAAATAATTAAAATTTTATTTAAAATTCAAAACAACTCTAACTAAGCACAACAGTTTCAATCTAGCTATTGAACGTGCTAATTTATAGTTATTAGCTTGACCTTACATCATCCTTGGAGGCGTCTTTAATTGTTCGAACAGAAGGAAATCACTTCCTTGTCTTTGGGAATCACTCCTTCAAGATATAGTTTGCAACAATGCTCATTGACCTTAAAAGTTTCCTTGTTATAATTTTATAGTTTGAGGGCTCCATGATCGAAAACTTGCATGACTGTAAAAGGTCCACTCCATCGAGATTTTATCCCTAGAAACAACCTCAATCTTGAATTATATAGCAGCACTATGTATCTTACCTTGAATTCCTTTTGCTTAAGCTGAGAATCGTGTCATTTCTTTACCCTTTTCTTGTAGAGTTTGGCATTTTCGTACGCATTGTAATGGAACTCTTCAAGTTTTTCTAGTTGCAGAAGTCATTTTTCACCTGCTTGCTTCTAATAAAAATTTAATGCTCTTATTGTCCAGTACACCTAATGTTCTAGTTCGACCGACAAATGACAAGCTTTTCCATATACAAGCTTATAAGGAGTTGTTCCGATAGGTGTCTTGAAAACAGTCCTATAAGCCCATAAGACCTCATCTAACTTCTTTGCCTAATCCTTCCTGGAGTCGTTCACTGTCTTTTCCAAAATTCGTTTAAGCTCCTGGTTGACAACTTCCACTTGGCCACTAGTCTGTAGATGATAAGGTTGTAGCAATGCGTTGTGAACTCTATATCCTTTTAGGAGGGCATCAAAAGGTCTATTGCAGAAATGTGTACCTCCATCACTTATTATCGTTCGTGGCACTCTAAACTGATTGAATAACTGTTTGATGAATTTTTGCACAACCTTTCCATCATTGGTTGGAGATGCCATTGCTTCAGCCCAATATGAAACATAATCCACCCCTACTAAAGTGTACATGTTCCCCATTGAGGATGGGAAGGATCCATAAAGTTGATGCCCTATAAATTGAAGACTTCCACTTCTAAAATGTTAGATAAAGGCATCTAATCTCTTTTGGAGATGTTATCTATTCTATGACATCGACACATTATGCCAAGATAGTTTGAAAATCCTTAAATAGTCATGGCTAATAAAATCCACTCTCAAGTATCCGAGCTACTGTTTTGTTAGCTCCATAATGACCAACATATTGACCTTCATGACATTGCTTTAAGACATCTAACATTTCTTCCTCCAGAATGCATCCTCGCATTAACCTGTCAGCGCATGGTTTATATAAAATTGGATCATCCCATAGATATTGGGTACATTCATGTAAAAATCTCTTTCTTTGTTGATAAGATACATCATAAGGATGCTTACCACTAGCAACATAATTTGCGATATCGACAACCATGGTGTAGCGAGACCTTCAAGCAACATCAGGGTTTTATAAGGGAAATTCTCATTAATATCTTCGCTTGGCTTGCATTCCCCTTTTTCCAGTCTTGATAAGTGGTTTGCAACTACAATTTTTGCTCCCTTTTTTTCTCTCACTTCTATAACAAAATCCTGTAAGAGTAGCACCCATCGAATGAGCCTTGGTTTCACATCCCTTTTGTTAAAAAGATATTTTAATGCCACGTAATCGGTGAATGCGATTACCCTTGATCCTAGGAGGTATGATCGAAATTTATCACATGCGTACATTACTGCGAATAATTCCTTCTCAGTGGTGGTATAATTAAGCTAAAGTCCTCCAAGGGTTTTACTGGCATAGTAGATCGATTGCAACCTTTTATCTTTCCTTTGGCCCAGTACACAACTTATAGCTTGGTCGCTTGCATCGCACATAACCTCAAATGGAAGTGTCCAATCCGGTGGTGATAGAATTGGTGTTGATGTTAGTGTCCCCTTTAGTTTGTTAAAGGCAGACTTACACTTTTTATCAAATAGAAAGGGCACATCCTTGACTAATAGGTATAACAAAGGTCTTGCAATTTGCGAGAAGTCATTGATAAATCAACGGTAAAATCTTGTATGACCTAAGAATCCTCGCACACCTTTTACATTGCTTAGTGATGGAAGCTTCTCTATAACTTCTGTTTTTGCTCTATCCACTTTAAATCCTTGGTGTGAGATTTTATGCTTTAGCACTATCCCCACCTGCACCACAAAGTGGCATTTCTCCTAATTCAGCACTAAATGTGACTCTTCATATCTGTGAAGCACTTTGTCCAAATTGGTTAAACACATTTCAAAAGAGTCTCCAAAAACTAAAAAATCATCTGTGAACACCTCAATTATATCTTCGATCATATCGACGAAGATAGACATCATACATATTTGAATGTAGCCGGGGCATTGCATAATCTGAAAGGCATTCGTCTGTATGCAAAGATATTATAAGGGCAGGTGAATGTGATATTTACTAGATCATTAAGGTAGATGAAGATCTTATTGTATCCCGAATATCCATCTAAGTAGTAAAACGAATAACCAGCCACCCTTTCTATCGGCTGGTCTATGAATGAGAGAGGAAAATGATCATTTTTAGTCACTGAGTTGAGTTTGCGATAATTTATGGACACTCTCCATCTTGTGATCGTTCTTGTTGAAATTACTTCTCCACTCTCGCTTTCTATTGCCGTCATTCCACCCTTTTTACGTATACATTATACTGGACTGACCCATTCATTATTAGAGATGGGATAAATTATCTTTGCATCTAAGAGTTTGATTATTTCCTTCTTGACCACCTCCTTCATGTTAGGGTTCAACCTTTATTGATGATCCCTCATCGTTCTACATCTTTCCTTAAGGTTTAATAGGTGCATACAAACATTTGGGCTTATACCTTGAATATTAGAAATCTACCATCTGATGGCCTTCATTCACTTTCTAACAATTGCTACCACCTTACTTTCTTGTCTCTCATTCAATTGATTGGAGATGATGATCGGTAATGTTTGACCTTCAGCTAGAAAGGTATATTTGAGATGTGTAGGTAAAGGTTTAAGCTCTCATATGGGTGGTTTTTCTTTGGATGGTGGTATGGGTGCTTTGGGCCGGACTAATATATCTTAATGCGTTTAAACACCTGACTCCTCCATCTCATCATCTCCTTCAGACTTAAGCTTCTCATATCCATTATCTATCTCTGCTTCTATAAACTATGCTTCTGTGATACAATTCTTTACTTGTTCTTGCAAATTTTGATCAATAATTTCAACCTTTATACATGTGCTGATTGTTTTTGGATTCTTTAAAACCTTATTTATATTAAATTTGATATGATTTTTACCTATTTGAAGTGTTAATTTCCTGTCGTGAATTTCAATTATAGCTTTCCCTATATTCATAAGCAGTCGACCAAGGATCAGTGGACAGTTCTTATCTTCTTCAAAATCGAGAACCACAAAATCTACAGGAATAATGAACTTGTTCACTTGCATCAAAACATCTTCTACTATTCCAAGGGGTTTTTTAATAGATTGATCAACCAGTTGAATTAACATCGATGTTGGCTTAACCTCACCCAACCCCAACTTCTTGAATATAAGTAAAGGCATAAGATTAATACTTGCTCCTAGATTACATAAGCACTTTATTAATTCAAATTCACCAACCACATAGAGTATTGTGAAACTCCCTAGATCCTTCAATGTAGATGGCATCTGGCTAGTAACTATGGAACTGCAAGTGCCAGTTAGAGCTATCGTCTGGTTATCTTCCTAAGTACACCTCTTTGATAATATGTCTTTAAAAAATTTGGCATATTTAGGCATGTGTTCCAAAGCCTCTACAAATGAGAGGTTTATTTGTAACGTCTTTAATTTCTCAACGAATTTTGCAAATTGCACATCCAGCTTCTTCTTTTGTAAACTTTGAGGAAAGGGAATCTTGGGTTGATATGATGGAGGGGCTATATAAGAAGGGTATTTGCTCATATCTACTTCTTTCTCCTTTTCTTGATCTTTCTCAGCAGGAGGAAAGGGGTCCTCTATTGTCCTAATGGGTGGTTCAAGGTCCTTCCCACTTTGAAGTATAATAGCCTTTATTTGCTCCCTCGGTTTTGTTCCTGAAGTGTTATGTAGAATTCCCACATTTTGCGTAGAGAAAGTGTTTGACAATTAGTTTACTTGGACCTTTAGATTGAGGATAGAAGAGGCATAATTCTTTGTCACTTTTTTGAATATGCCTTCCAGTCTCTTTTGTGCATCTTATAGGGTTCCTAGCTTGTATAAGATTTTGTCTAGTTTGGATTCCATCGAACTCAGTTTTTCTTGCTAGAAACCTGGTGGTCCTTAAGATCTGAACTGTCCTTTAGTGTTGTTTGACCAAAAGAAGTTTGGGTGATTCTTCCACCCAGGGTTGTATGTGTTGGAGTAGGGATTGTTTTCCCCTCTTTGGTCGTATTGGGTTCCCATGTAGTTTACATGCTCTAATCCATTATCCTTCATCAAGAAGCAATCAATTATATCATAATCCATCTGCCTATAGAGCTCACACTTCAGTTGAACAACTTTTACTGTATTTGAGGATGAAGTGTTTATGTTATTTAACTGTCGAGTTAAAATATCAAGTTTAGCTTGCATTTCTATCATTTGATTGATAGCTACAACTCCTTTTTGCTCACGGAGAGTTGTGGGTTGTCTACTATGCTCATTTGTCCATAAACAACTATTACTCGCCATTCTTTTAACAACTCTTCTGCTTCATCTACCATCTTCCTCATAAGAGATTCTCCTAAAGCCACATCAATTGTGCCTTTTGTATATGGGGTTACTTCGTTATAGAACGTTTGCAAAAGAAATTCTTTAAGTAGGTTATGGTGTGGACATTTTCTTTGCTAGTCTTTGTATGATTTTGATGCTTCATAAATCAATTCCCCAACACCCTGCTGAAAGTTTGTGATCTCTTTGATAATCTTCATAGTTTACTTGTCTAAGAAGGCACAAAATAATTGATCCCAATTGGTGACATTAATCGGGTTGAGGGAATGGTACCAAGCTTTTGCTCTATCCCTTTAGGTAAAAGGAAAGAGTCTCATTTTTACAGCATCCTACAATATTTGATGATAATAGAAGGTATTGTAGATTTCAAATAAATTGACAATATGTGCGTTCGGTCTTCATTCGTTAATTCATAAAATTGCATATTTTATTGAAGCATATTTAAAAGGGCTGGTTTGATTTCAAAGGAAGCTGCTTACACAAGTGGCCTATTACACTTTGATTAGCTGCATTGAAGCCCGATCTCATAAAGCCCATAAGGGTTCTCGGTTGATGCCAATAGTTCGCTCCTTAATCCAAATCTTGCTGAAACTACTCACCCATTATTACTTTTATGGTTTCTTCTTCTTCTTCTTCTTCTTTATGTTGAGCTCTTCTAATTGAATGTTCTAAATGAGAGATATCAAGCTCTATAGTTTCAGCTATGTGACTTGAACTTCTTATATCTCTTATGTTCATGCAAGAGCACGGTCGTGACTATAGTATAAGAGGTGTCGATTCTACGAGGAGGGGGAGTAATCTAATCCTAAAATCTAAGGCTAGAAAAACTATAAAAATGAAAATAAAAGATGCAATAGGAATTAATTACCAATCAAATCGGAAATTAATCACAAAAGTATTAACAAGTGAGCAATATGCAATCCCAATAGAAATCAACCTAAGGAATTTACCAATTTATGAGAAAGGGGATTTTACCTATCATTAATGTTAACCTAGCTGATTATGTGTCAATGAAGTGTCGGTTCTATACTATCATAGGGTTGATTACTTTCTCTCAAGTTATAACCATTGAACGTTAAATTATAGGATTATGAAATTTGCAATCTCTCAATTCACAAATTATCCAAAACCCTAATTAGATCTGAAGCACTCTAATAAACTATCGAAACATCACATGGGATCTCTCACAACACAATTACCAATATGAGTTGTCATGGTTTCTATTAAATCACCTAACTTTCATTAATTCGATTTAATCATTTTCATTCAGTTCACCCTCTCAGTTTATTACCAAATTATGTAAGAACGCAATCAAATCAGGACATTCATCCAATAAACACAATTGACTAAATTATCATTAAATCAAAATAAAATCCCAAAGGAGAGTTTAGAACATCATCAATATTACAAATCCTATCATCATACTATCCATTTCAATTCTATACATAAATAAAATTGAAATGAAAAGGAAACATGACTTGGAATAGACGATAGAAGGCAGCGACGTCAGAAAACCTCCTGATCTGAGAAGTACGTCAGGTTAGCTTTGCCTTCCTCTTCTTCCTATTCCTTCTTCTTCTTCTCTCTCTCTCTCGGTATTCTCTCTTTAAGGTTTCAAGTGTGCCTGCATGAAAAAGCCCCCTTTCTCTCCCCTTGTTGTTCTTTAAGTAGTCTTTTATGTTTTGGGTAACCTTAGGATTTTTTTGAGGTCTGAAAGGTCCAAAAAGTCCCTCGAAATGTGAAGTTCATAAGCGTTTGTGATTCATATCTGAGCCTTCTGTCAAGATTGTGGCATGGGCCATTCCTAGAGCTTCTGTCAAGATCGTGGCATGCAGGCCACGATTATGGACTTGTGTTATGGCTTGGGTTCCCTCTGAAACTCCTCCATTTTTCGATATTGACCCTAAAACACTAACAAATACATTAAGGCACCTAAAAATATAATATTTAAGATTAAAAGCTTGTACATAAAACACAAATAATTAACAAACTGACACAATTATAACTTAAACACATACTAAATGATTGAATTAACGACTAAACACATATCAAACTATGCCCTAAAACATGCTGCAATTTACACTTATCAGGATTCTAATGTAGCCATCATAAAAAATAATAATAATTATATGGTATAAAACATAATTATATAAGAAATTTATAAACTTAAGGTAGAAAAAAAGGCAAAAGGGTCACTTTTAACCCTAAGTTTTACACCAATCACCACGTATGATCCAAACATTCGGGCATTAACAATTTTAACCTTAGCATTTTAAAAATGTTCCATTATAACCTAACCCTAACGAAAAATTAAAAATGCCCTGTTAAGTGCCAAATCAACGTTGACCTGACATTTAACAATTATTATTCTAATTAAATTAGTGGGTCCCTATCGCCATGTCAACACTGATGAGGCAATTGAGAACTATTTTTAATTAAATTAAATTAATATTTTATTTTATTATTAAAAATGTAGAACCCATATTTAATTAAACTTTAATCAGATTGTTAACCTTAAGGATTAGATGACTAATTATTTTCTTGACCCTATTAAAATTTATTCATGTCATTAGTTCAAATTAACTTAACAATTATCATTAAGTTAAAAAGGATTTAGTTAAAAAGAAATTAATAATTAATGAAACATATAAATACAACAATTTGGAACTGTGTGATCGTGTCTTCAGCAACCTTCTGATAATCAGGCATCGTTCTCGATTCTTGCCATTGTTATTGGTCATCGGCAATGAAGTTGGTCAATGAAAGCACGATTCACACAACGTAGTGGTGAGCAATCCTCGAGAAAAGTAGTGAGCATCGAAACATGTTGAGTTATTTGAGGTATGTTACATTTGATTATTGTTGTCCGTTACATATTTTTGTGTATTTGGGATGTTTCCTTTTTATGGGCTGCACATGAGGTCACTGATGGTGTGTGTTAGATAATGGTTGTTGCCGTTAGTTTATTGTTGAGTGTGGTCCCAAATGTTCATTTGGACAATTTTTGGTCCCCATTGTGGCCGCGTAATGTTTGATGTGGATGTTTTGTGGTCTACACATGCTTCTTCCCCTATACAAGGAAATAACCCTTGATATCTTTTTTTCAATTTCTGTGCAACATGAATTTTAGGAATTTGTAAACTATATCCCACACACCCCCTCAACTTTTCTCTAGAAAATAGCCGATTTTTGAAGCCTAAAGCTTTGCCTAATATAAATTCAAAGTTTCCATATGAAATTACACAATTTGCATATGCAATACTCTTTTCGGACTTTTTAATTCTTTTCTTGGCTTATATCGTATAAAATTTTCATTTAATTAAATATACTAAAAGGTTTGTTATGTTGCATTAAAAACTTGTATGTTCATCCATTATTTTGAAAGTTGTTTTGTTGCTTTGGCATCTATTCGTCTCTTGAAACAATCTCTCTTCTTCATTGGTTAGTCTTTATAATATCCTCTCACTGAAATTGTAGAGGTCCTAAGTATAGATGGTAGACCATATACTTTCAGTTATAGTGAGTTAAAGGCTGCCACAGATGACTTTCATTTTGTTAATAAGCTTGGAGAAGGAGGTTTGGACCTATATATAAGGTATGTAATTAATAAATTGATTATAAAAGAAGTTTGAACATACATTAGTAATTTCATCATCTTTATTTTAATAGTCAACTTGTAACACCCCCTATACAGAACCTACAACCATCCACACACATAACAGCCAAATTCCTGTACATGCATGCAAGGTATACAATTCTATTCAATGCTATATATATACACATTACAAAACTCCCCAATATTTAACATTATTATTTAACAGTAGTAATACATCTTTACATTTACATGGTAATCCAAAAGAAAACATACAATTTCCTTTTTTTATTACATTTACAATCATCTGTAACTAAAAACACATTCCAAAAGTACTTTTTCTTCTATCTATTAGCCTTGGTCCCTGTAGATGTTCATTGTAACTCACTCCTATGACTTGGATCTAAATGGATTAACACCCGTGCTTAGCTTGAAAGCTTAGTGGGAGAAATACTTAGTTTGGATGACCACTCACAGCAGTTATCCGCCAAGCACACATATTCAGAAATATCACAACTCACGTACCATAAATTTATATTCATGAACCAAACATTGATATTTAATGCTCATATAAACAATGATGGCATCCTTAAGTAAAGTACATAATGTAAATATGCTTCAACATATTATCCATATACCGAAAATGCATATTTATAAACCAAATATTGATATTCAATGCTCATTGATAGAAATTATCAATTTAATTGCACATCATTACAATTCATCATCACAATCAATGCAAATGCTCATGAATACCAATTATTCATGTTTTTATATTATATTTCTTATTTATGACTGTTAAGTTTCCTTTCTGTGTTAAGCCTGCACATTTTCTGTGCGTGTGGATAACGAGTGCTGTGGATATCTAAAGATATTAAATTGTGGATACCTAAAGCTATCAAACTATAGATATTTGAAGGTATTAAAATGTGGATACCAAAAGCTATCAAATTATGGATACCCAAAGGTATCGAACTGTGGACACCGGTGGTGTCAAACTATAACAGTTGCATTGTAACCCTATAGGCATGCCCATCTATCCACAACCAAGACAATATAGCAGGCACTATATGATTTCCTTTAACCATTTGCAAATTTCACAATTCATATATTAACGAATCATATGATATACATTTCAAGTCATAAAATCTATATTTGCATTGATACATGCAATGCATGGCTCACCACCATTAGAAGGGTGTCAAAATCATGCTTGTATAATCATATTATACACATATGAGTAATGAATATGCAGACAAATCATTTATGTACATTTAAATTTTTTTTTGGAATGCATTATGCTCAATCTTATATTCCAATGTTCAGTCTCCCAATTCACATGTGATAAGTCCTATTCCATCTATTTCTAGGTGTTCGAAAATTTTCATACACATTCATAAAGGTTCGGATAAGATGCGGTATAAATCAGAAACAAAAACAATGCCACAGTCTTGACAGACACTCTCTCCATTCGTACCACTACCTGTTCCTTAATATGCATACAGAAAAAGTCAGAAATGGGTTTTGAGATCTTATATACCTTTTTTACTCTATGTCTATAGTTTCTATAGTACTAACAATTAGACCATTTGGAATTCTAAATCATGAGATATAGTCAAAATATCACAAGCTGCTCCAAAATTGGGGTAACATCAGGTCACCTTTTTTGATCTCAATTTCCAAGGTTATAGAGCTAGAATTAAGTTAGAGTCCCTTCTAGAAATATTTATCTCTATTTCTTAGGTTTCATATACAACTAAAATCACACAATTTGGAGGATTGTAGGCGGAGTTATGACTCAAACAATGTGAATGACTCAAATAACCCCTAGACAGAATTCCACTACACAATACTCTCTTGTTATATTTAACCAATTTTAAGCAAGATAACACCAAATCATCATCCCAACAACCATTACATATCCAAATGAATCTTTATAATGATTCAGACATACACACAAAGATAAATTAGACTAAGTGTAGTCCCAAACCTTAAAATTGGCAAAGTATTTCTTCTAATGCTTTTCCTTCCCTTCCTCTTTGGATTTGCTTGAATCACCAAGTGAAAAATGATGGGATGAAGAAGGTGAAATAGAGAGGAGAAAATCTGAAGTTAAGCCATCAAATTTTTTTCTATCTTCCCTCTCCATATGCCTTTTCATGTACTTTCTAATCTTAGAAGCATGTTTCAATCCCATTGGACCATATGTCACAATCTTATTGGACCATATGTTACAATCCCATTGGACCACGTGTTACAATTCTATTGGACCATGTGTTAAAATTATATTAGATCATGTGTTACAATTCTATTAGTCCATGTGTTACAATTCTACTGGACATATTGCTTTAATGTTATTAGTCCATAAGCTGACTTTAGGAAAATTGCATATTGGTTCTTCTTCTTCCTTTAATTCCCATATTGGCCTATAATCTTATCAATTTATTTCTTTCCTATATGTATTAAGTTTCTAATGGAATAAATTTCATAGGATTTGGTTAATTATATCAGGGGTTATACCCCCAAAACTATAAGCTATTCTAAAATAAAGATAGAACTAAACTTCAAAATATAATTCAAAACTCTTAGAGGCAGAATCAGATTTTGATTCCTTTAAGAAAGTTTTAGATTTGTGTCTCTAGTTTAATCTCCAATTTAAATTATATAACTTTAAGGTTTATAGGATAAGATATAGCCAAATTACAGAAGTCTATTCAGTGGAACCTATCCATTCAATTAGGTACTTGTCCCAAATCAACTAACTTGGGTCTTATTATGTAAATAAATCCCAAAAAAATCCCATTTGGTTATGGAATACTTCTTTTATAAAAAATTCCCATACGTATTTCATGTCTAAGCATGTATGTCCATGCTGAAGCGAACAAATTATCCATTTACCTTTGTCTTTTACATTAACTACCTTTATATCTCTTCTTATACTTAGATGCACTCAGTTTGTTATGTTCACTTCTTAATACACCATAGACATGCTATAATACTTTCAGGGTATATGTTGGGGCATTATATAACCTTTGATAAATGATGTTCATTATTTGAGCCTTTTTTTATATTATGAGACTACTTTGATCTTTTTGTAAAAGTAATCTAATAACTCTAATTTCACTATATATATATACTTTTTAAGAGCTTTAACCTATATGAAACATTGGACAGAGAAATCTAAGTTGTCTAAATTCATTGATTAATGTAAAGTATCATCTGCATTGATTATTAGGGACAACTTAATGATGGAAGAGTGATTGCTGTAAAGCAAATGTCAGTGACATGGAATCTAAATTGTCTAAATTCATTGGTTACTAAAAGAATCATCTTCTAATCATTCCAAAAAATTTAGTTAACTACATAACTCTAGTTAACTTTACTTTGATATTTTGCAATTAAGTCAAATATCAAGAAAATAACCCTTGATATATTTTCTTTAGTTTATGTGCAACATGAATGTTAGGAATTTGTAAACTATATCCCACATTGTGACACCTACTCCTTAACTTTTTCCCCAAAAAATAGACGATTTATGAAGCCTAAAGCTTTGCCTAATATAAATTCAAAGTTTCCATTTGAAATTACACAATTTGCATATGCAATATTCTTTTTGTACAATATTGATAATCCAATAATCTGACTAACTCTTTTGTTATTAGCATGATCACAATGAGAATGCTTACAAACATGCTAACCAAGTAGATGGAAAAATACCCTTCACTTTGTAATTGTTTATTATAGTTGATATCCTTTAGTTGTTGTACAATAATAGAAAATGTATACCTTAGAAAGTCTTTCTTCATCTTTGTTTCTTCTTGATTTTTGCTTTTTTGATAATATCTTAAAAATCTAGAAACAATTATTATCTTTATTGCAGGTAAATGGCTAGGTCATCCAATCCGCTTGTCATCCAGCCAGGTCACTGATTGCTTCCTGGAATTGAATTAATTAATGTAAATTAATTGAATTGTATACACAACTTTTGCTTAGAAAGAATACATTGAAATCGTAGAGGAGGAAAGGTCCTGACATCTCCTAATTTTGCTTATATTCTCCAAAATTTAAAAATCTTACCAACCAAATCTTTATTTTAGTAGTTCGTCGTAAAATGAAAGATATCTTTAGTAAGCAATTGAGAAATTAGATTAAATTTCTTCAATGAATAGTATGTTAACCTCCCATAAAATGAAAGATATGTTTGGCTGTCACTTGCATGCTCACTTGCTATGCCTAATAATGTTTTTTTTATGTTTTATGTTAAAGAAAGTTTTTAACACATTTACATCTTTCCTGAACTCTTTATTTTTTTAGAGTATTTAGTAATCTCCAAGTGAGTTAACTATTAAATGTTCTACTTTGATTATTTCATAACTCAAGTTTAACATAAAAACAATGAACTCAACTCAAATTAGTATACTCTAAAACAAATTAGACTATATACACTTACTTGAATAGTCATGTTAAGAAAAGTTTGAGTCTAACTATGATGCATGAATAGAGTTTTGAACATTTTATGATAGTGAACATGCTATTTTTATAATTGCATTACTTTTTTTATTTAAACTTGCATGTATGCTTATGTTATGTAGGTTTTAATGGCTCACTATGGAAGTATACGACTTCTTTATGGGAGAAATTTTATTTTGGAGACTAAATACTCCTTGTTGGACGATATTATACTATACTACTTGAGACCCGTGAGCTTGCGAAGTTGCATCAAGTTTCTTGGCGCTGTTGCCGGGGAATAATCCCTGAGTAATATTAGGTGACTGATTGTTTGGTTAAATTGGACACTTTTGTTTTTCTTTTTGTTTTGTGTTAATAGATTTTGTTAGAATTGATTTTTGTTTTATTTGTTCTCTTTACTGTCTACTTCTTATTTTGCGTTTTCTGTACCTTGTGTTTGATCTTGTTGTGTTATGCTTAGTCTATACGAAGGTCCATTAGTGTTAAAGAATTGTTATTTGAATCTAAAATCGAGAAGACAACTAAGGCACCAAGGAAGGAAGCAAAATTTAGAAGAGCATAGGAAAAAGCATCTAACGCACAGCCTGTGCAGGAATGCCGGATCGAACCTAAATTTACTACAACTTTTCCAACAGAAGAGACAGTTGAATTGAAAATGGCTGAACATAATCAGAGAACTATGAGGGACTATGCAAAACCTGGCCTTGTACAAATGATGCAGTAGAATGAATTTGGAGGGCACCCAATAGAAAACCCACATGTCCACCTGTAGCAATTTTTGGAGATTTGTGAAATGTTAAAGCAAAACGGGGTATCTGAGGATGCTACAAGGCTTCGGTTGTTCCCTTTTTCTGTGAGAGATCGAGCTAAGGATTGGATCCATTCATTACCACCTAGTTCGATCAACAATTGGCAAGAGTTATCAAAAGCTTTTATGGCTCAGTATTTTCCACCTGGGAAGACTGCAAAGCTCAGAAGTGAGCATACCTCATTTCAGCCCAAAGAAGATGAGTCGTTGTACGAAGCATGGGAGGGGTAAAAGGAGCTTTAATGCAAATGTCCACATCACGGTGTCCCGAAGTGGATGATTGTTCAAATATTCTATAATGGAGTTTCTCCAGTTATGCAAAGTGCAATAGATGCTGCGGTTGGAGGTGATTTAATGGACAAGAGTGAAGATGAGGCCTTCAAGTTACTGGAGAAAATTGCCTACAATAACTATCAGTGGAATGATGATCAGAAAAAGTTTAAGCAAGAGGGGAAGAGACCTCAAGGAGTCTTCGAATTAGATGCCTTTACCTTGTTGAATTCGAAATTTAAAGCTCTTTCAAGGAAAGTGGATAAGTTTACCGCAGGTGCTGCGAGTAATGTGAATGCCTTATATGATCAGGATTTTGGGTTGAATATGGGTACAAAATTTCAGAACATTAGGCAAGAATTTGGGGCTGAGCATATAAATTTTGTAGGAAATTATGGGCAGAAGAATCAAGGTGGAGCTTTCTCAAGTACTTTGATTGAGCTCAAGTTTATCATATAAATTGGCGACACTTTCATGGTTTTTAATATACTTTTTGACTCTTAACTTTTGATTTTGTGTTTAAATTAGTCCTTGAGTGTGTGCTTGTATTATATGCAATTTGATAGTAAAAATTGTTACAAATTGACATTAATTGCATTATAATTTTTTCTAAGGACAATTAATACTGCAAATTGCTATTTTTGATTGTAGGAGCCTTAAGGAAAAGGGAGTAAATGGGCTAAAATGGAGTCAACATGAGGACGTGAGCTACAGAATGTTCGTCGCGGCAAACCGGACCTACCACCGCGGCGAAACATGAAGAAAAAGCTCGCTGCGGCGAAGGATCCAGTAAGTGTCCGCCGCGGCGAAACTTACCTGTCACCGCGGCTAAAGTCAGAAACCCGGACCAAATTTAGGAAAATTCTCTCACTGTTCGACCCGAACCATATCCATTTCATAAAAACCTACCAAATTAGGTTATAAGGGAATCAATCAACAAACAACAGAGACATCATACTCCTTGATCGACACACACATCATCCATCCCTCACTCTTGACTTTCATCCATCAACTCCGTCCACTTTCCATTGTCCACTATCAACTTCATCGTCTATTGTTGCTACTGCCATAGATATTCTCGGTGTTCTTATGGTCGTGAGGATTCCCAAAGTTATACGCGGCTAAATCACCATTTCCTCTTGAAGATGTAGTGATGGCTTGAGTTCAATGGGCTTCAAAGGGGAGTTATTTTACATTGTCACATTTGACTGCATTGTTATAAACTTTTGAGTTAGGGTTTATGACCTTGTAGTTAGATTTGCTTGATTAGAGTTTAATCAAGTGTTGAACAATGTTATGTGTTATGGATTTGCTTATGTA
>JANVCL010000006.1:19242562-19260489 GCA_026546855.1 Erythroxylum incrassatum
ACAAGCATAAGTCGAGTTACAGGATATACAAGTCGACTTATCATGCAAGCATAAGTCGAGTTACAGTAAATACAAGTTGACTTATTGGTACTGTACAGGCGTAAGTCGAGTTACAGAAAAGTACAAGTCGACTTATACTATCAAAACTAACGTCAATTTTGGTCCTATCTTCACCCGAGCGTTATTGACACCATCGAGCTTGCTCTGGAAGAGGATAGAAATTCAGACCGACACCAGACACTTCTCAGATCTATGGTGGAGGCAATGGCTGGAGGTATATTGGCTCTTGGTTTAAGCTTCCGCTACTGATTATATATTTATGTTCTGTATGAAATGCATGGTTAAGTTGACAATTTTTGCAAGAACGGAATTGGGATGGTATTTTTAGATGCATATCGTGATCAACTTAATTGGACATTATCAAATTTCTTCGCCTTTAGTGGTGTATGCTCAAAGTCTTTCTCTGTTTGCAGTCTAGTCGATACCTAGATTCATGAACAATGCGTTTCAAGTCACCAACGGCTAACATTCCAATCAGGAACAATAGTTTCATATTCTCTCCTAATTCTCTGATTGATCTGCAAAGCAAGAGCACCTGTCACGCGTCTTTGGTCTCCATCAGTCACCATGCTCTTACCCGCGCCTTCATTGTTTTTCCTTCTTAAATTCTGGACAAGAGAACACATGTGATTCTTGCTAGCTTCCTCCTGACATTAACATTGGCAAAAGTCGGTACTATCTCCCACAGTTTTCAATAAAACTTGAAATCCTCTTTTTATTACCACCAGAGGCCCTCAAATTAATAGTCTTTTCAGCTAAGCTTCCACGACTACATTGACAATGCCATATATAATTGCATCAATATCAATCTGAAACCAACTCTAAAACCAATAGCTTAACACGGTCATGTGATTGAACCCGGGAACTCGTACTCTTGCAGAACCTTAGTAGATTACATAAAATTCACTCCTCTCATTACATAACCAAATCAGAACTATTCCTTTCCTTGGCATCAGCTGTACAAGAATATAGAGGGACTGCAAATATATTGTCCCTTTCCCCAACTATATAAAATAGAATTCCTCTGTACATGAATATGAATTAGTCATCCCAAACAGCTTTATAATCATATCCATCCACCATATCTGGTAGGCGTGTACATCTCATTGCTGCTGCTACTATCAAGGAATGTGAGGAAGCCCAGTGTCTGCTTTGAGTACTTTTACAGCATCTTCATCCATCGAAATCTTACTCCAACCATAGTTTCTCAGAGAGAAAACCTTAGGTCGATCAAGCATGTTCCCTCTGAAGCCTGTCATCTTCGACGACACCACAGGCAGCACAAGAACAGCAGATGCGTTGATTGAATCCTCTCCAAAACCTAGTGACAGAGAGCAAGCACTCTGCAGTGGACCAGATTTAGTTTTTCTTATTTACTAGTTTGTCTTGGATAGCTGTTGTTATATATTCTTTAGAATGACGAAAATAGAAGAGAAGAATATGAAGAAAGATATTTCAACCAAAATACCTTTGCCTTGGCAATCATCTCCGTAAACTTCAGCCTTATTCCCTGGGTAAGTTTCCTTTCTTTGTTTTGGACATGTTCAGATGGAATGACCAACCTGTAAGATGCATAAGAAGATGAAAGCATTTTAGAATTTGCAGGTATCCTGGCAATAGTTGCACTCACTATGATATGATCAATAAACAACTGAATTATACATGTTATAATACTGAGAATGCCCAAGTTCTAGAGCTCAAAGTTCATGAGAAACATCTTGTTGCTCTTCTACTAGTATTTTCTTCACTAGTGTGAAGAACGCAGGACATTTGGAACTTCATATTCATTGGGATAATGAAACCATATATCTAAAGAACATGAAATCATACCAGTCTGTTTCAGTTTCAGTACTTGAAGACAAGACTGGACCTAAAGTTGAATTCTCTTTGCCCTCAAAACCTGAAAATTTGAACAAGCATCAGTGTTGATCATCTGTAATCTTAGACATTTTAAATAATATTTATCATTATAACCTTTTGACTTGTCAGGTGCCAACAAAGATATGCCAATGAAAATAGATATCGTTCCCAGTATGAACATTGTTGTCCTCACTGCGTCAAACACCTATCATGAGAAACATTTAATTTGCAATTCAGAGGGAGAACATCCAATCAATAAGGTAGAACCGTCAAATCCCAAGAACCCAAGAATGCAAGGTGCTTTTAAGCTGTGCCTTGATGCTGATCATCATTCAAGTATGAATTCCCTATTTGTGCAGCAGGGTTATTGTTTGTGTTGGTTCAAATGCCCAATAATGCAAACGAAGAGTTATTTCATTCAATGACAAGCTTTTGAACGAAAGTTTACCGTATGTATCATAAACAAGGCTTCCAGTGTGTGTCAGGTAAGTGCTTGGTAGAAGTTGTTTTATTGGCTACATTGGGTTAATGATTACATCACTCGCAAGAATGGCCTATAAATCTTCCATACTGGATTATCTTGACTATCTAGCAAGAATACAAAACAGTAAGGAGGATTGAGAGAGAAAGAGAGTACCTGATATTCCTGAAAGTACACAAATCCTGTACAAATTGAGAAGAAAGTCCAAGCAATCTGAAACATGGGGACAATGAGGATGGCATCAAACAGAGACAACCCTTCATTCAGCCTAGTCATCTGCAGAAGATGGAAGTACAATTAGAGTTCTGTTAAGTGATCAAACTCACTAGGAAAAGCCTGTAATATAAAAAAAAATTGGAATAACTTATCCAACTCTTTCTCTCCTAAAATCTTACCCAAAATCCTGCTGTACTAAGAAACAAAAGAAGAACGGAATAGGTGAACCAGCCTTGCAACCGGTAGCCACTATACATAGCCAATCTTAGAAGATTAGATCTGAAACCAAAAGACCAGCCATCAGAACAAGAACATGATTGCAACAGTCCTCCTACAGAAACCTTAAATGCTAACAAGGTGAACCTTTACTAGCTTACAGAGATTTTGCAAATAACACTGAACAAGATCCAATTGCACCAGAAACTACAGCATAGGAAAAGGGCAGCATCGTATGCCAATAGGGTTTAATTTCTTGTCCTGAAATGACAATTAAAAGTTCTCCTCTCCTGCATATGAAAATTATAGATATGAAGTGATTTAGCATCATGAATTTAGCCTTGAAATCATGCCAAACAACAACTAAGGGGAATGAAACAGCCACATCCTGACCTGTAAATGTAATGATGTAATGCCACAACTATGATCAAAACCATGCAGTAAAGAAGAAATGTAATGTTGCTGTACTTCTCTGCCAACTGCTCTGGGGTGTATACTGATAAGGGGAAAAAATACAAGGAAATTTTCAAACACCAAAACATTGTTAACAAAAGTTTAGACATAATGCCGTTGTTGCTTCAGTTGGAAAGAGATAACAAAGTAGAAAGTCGTGGAAGAAAGACCTCAATAATTTTGAAAGTGAAGCTCTACAGCTGAAATTTCTTTATAGGAGGAAAATGAGCAAAGAACAAGTTGCTCCAAGTCCTGTGAATCCTACTATCGTTATTGAACAGCTTAAAAACTTGCAATTCCACAATCATGGCACATAAATTTTGCATAAGCTTTAAATAAGGATCTTTTAAGCCGTTCTAACAGATTTAGTTTTGCACCTAATTCTTACACTATTACTATTCTTTTTATTATATGCATTACTCTTATTTCAAAATCAAAACCTATCCATGTTTTATACCATTCATATCATGTTATGTATTTCATTTCCTAACTTCTTACCGGTGAATTAAATAATTATTTAATAAGTGAAATTTCACAAATGCAATTGCAAGATATCCTACACTTATGTTTAACATGGTCCAACAAAGTAACTTTGAGACAGATGATTTTTATCATAAAGCAATTTAATTTTGTATGGAACTTAAAAAGAGTAACCAGTATAAGGAAATTAATATTATAAGAAGAATTTTATGTACCTGGAGACTGATGGTTGCCAAAGGCAACAAGAAAAATGTTTCCTAGGACAATAAAGGCTGTTGCAATAAGGACTCTGAGAAAAGAGGGGGAAACACAAAAGAAGCTTCTGTTATTGACATGACCTAATTGAGCATATGACTGGAATGAAATTATGAAAAGTTCTAAAGTTCTGAAATCAGCTCACTTGACGTTTTTTAACATACTTGAGAGTGATCATTTTGTTCAACACGAAGTAAGCAAATGCAATGTTGGACACAAATTGAATAGATCCCAAGGCTGCAAGAAGAGACTGCATAGTAGAAAGATAAAAGTAAATAAACATCAGACAACAGGCACTCCAACAACACTACTCTAAGAATTGCAGAATCAGAAGGAATTGGAGCATATGATCCGTACTAACCTGAGCAGCATATCCAAAAGAAATGAAATTGAGGCAATTTCCTAAGAAGAAAAATAATACACCTGCATACATGAAGTCTTTTCTTTAAGTCGATAATTTACAAGTTCTTAGACATTGCTTCAATATACAAAACTATTGCAAGTGACCTAGAAAAGAGGAACTCACCGATTCTCCAGGTCTGGAACTCTATGATAGGCTTCAAATGAATGTTGCTACTTTTTCCCTGATTTTCTAGCACCGAATGTCTTTCTCTCTGCAGCATAACATCCACATAATTTAAGCTTTAATAAACTATTTTTTTAACATGAAAAATAGAATCATTAAAAAAAATAAACACTTGGTATTTTAAAATGCTAGAAAAACGAGAATAGGAACACACCTCTGTATGACCCAATTTGAGAAGATTGGTCCCAAAATTGATAGCAACGCTCCCAATGAGGTTAATGAAAGCTCCAACGACCCACTCCCCCATTGCTTAAAGAGAGTGAAGCTGAGATGGGGACCTCTCTTTGTTAGTGAATATATAAAATTAATTAAGTTGGCCTCATACAACAACTTAAGCTGTTGTGGTGAAACGGTCACTTAACATGATATCAAAGCCTTTATGACAAAGTAGTCTTGAGTTCAAATCCTATCACCCACCTATTATTCAGCACAAGGTAGAGTGGGCCTATACAAGTTTCAAGCCCAAAGAGCTTTCACTTGAGGGGTGTACTAGTGAATATATAAAATCAATTAAGTTGGCCTCACACAACAGCTTAAGTTGTTGCGATGAAATGGTCGCTTAACACTCTTCTCACATGCAATTAATTGATGATTGCCCAGTCACTCGGATACAATATTTGCAGAACTTGAAAAAGTATCTTTATTGTATCAACTATCAAATAAAACCATAAATAGGTCAGCCAACTGATTAAATGTGAAAAACCCAGGTCGTATATGAATAAATGTCATTCCTTTTGGGCTTATTTAAGGAAGAAAAACAAAAACCCGTCTATGTAGAAATTTGTAGGGGGATTTAGGAGAGAGCATCCATAAATATAACAAAACAAGAACTGGAATAAACATAGGTTTGAATATAGAAATTAAGGCAATTACAATCAACTGATAGATTCGTGATCTATCATTATCATCGTCATCATCTTTGACTTTGTCTTCATCTATGGTTAAAAAAGAAAAAGAAAAAGATGAACGGATACAAATGAAAGCAAATGGCAAAGGAAATGCACGCGAAGGCAATTGTAAATTTAAAAAAAAAAACTAAAAGTAGGAAATTTTAATGTCAGCCAATTAAAGACAGCAATTTTATACGTTAACTAACAAACGAACAGAGGCAGGAAATAGCAAAATCATAAGAAGATACAATTTAGCAGAGATATGGAGATAGAACCTCTCTGAGAGTGATTTAGATTTGGAATGAACACAAAGGCGGATATCTTGAAGGTTTGGAGAAGAACCAACTGTATTTCGTACTTTTGTTTCGTTTAAATTTCAAAAAGAATTTGAAACATGTGAAGAGACTGGCAAGATTGGAGGATGTGTCTGAAAGGAGTTTTGGGGAAAGTGAGAGAGAGAGAAGAGATTGTTGTTTTATACAATTCAACCATGAATTTGTAGCCTTTGGACCTCTCTCCTTCATCAAATTCAGCATGTTTAAAAGTTGGCTGAAATTCAGTTGGAATTGAATGAGTCATTTTGACTTGTCTACTGAGTGATAACTTACAAGAAACAATGTAAACCTAGAAGACAAGTGATCGCCCTCGTCTCTTTTCTTTTTCTTTTATAATTTTGTTCTGGAGGATATTCGATGCAATTTGGAAGCTTCGTTAGCAGCCAAATAAAAGGCCTTTTCAACAATGGCGGCCCAATCAGTCATATCCTTATACTCCTAAACTTCCTCAAGCCTTACTTTTGATCTTTCTTTTTGACTGATTTTCCTCCTTTGTGTGTCAAATCCCCTTTTGCTGGTTTTCTCGATAGAAGCTTGCGCGTCTAAATCCCTTCTTCCATCCTCGACTATGTAACTGGGAAGAATCTCCTAATCAAAGCATCAATGTTAACAACACTTGACATTAAGTGGTGGTAGAAATTTCTCCTTATGTTAAACTAACATATATCTTGCTTAAAAATATTAGTGGTAACAATTTGGCCCCCTCCCCCTGTAGAAGTGTTAGATGCTGGAATTTCAAAATGAAAAACCACTTTAGTTGGCTTCTTCTCCTGATAAGAAGCTAGCTTTCGCCGCAATAAAAAATTTTAATTCAAGTCAAGCCAAGATGATTTGTATGTAGAATTAATACACCAACATTGCTTATAAACTAACTTTATTAATATGAGGTGTGAATATCTCTAAAATGTGACGTTAAGATTGAAATTTTGAAGATGTTTTAAAGATGTTAGGTTGATGATTAAAATTGATTACGAATATGCTAAGACATTATGATTTTATAAACATTTTTTTATTTGTTGTTAAGTTTTTTTAATCTAATTTCTTCTACATAAGGTATCGTGATAAACTAGATTCATATTTTGCATTATAGTGTTGTTTTGATTGAGCATGACCAAAAGTTAGGGAAATTTTGATAAGTAGAAATTATAAAATATTTTACACCCCTATTTTATATTATTTACATAGCATATTTGGTTTAAATTATTGCATTTTCTTATTAATTATTCAAGTTATTTAGTTCTATATTTTATTTTTAAAAGAAGTTTCAATTGTACTAAGTTTTTTCATATAGGCTTGGTAGATTTAAGGAAATGAATCTAGAAGAAAATCAAGCCCAAAATAAAATTCAACCCAAAAGAAAGCCTATAATTAAGTAGCAGTCCACCAAAAAAAAGACCTAGCAGGAGAAAAAGTTCAAGCCAAAAATAAACAAACAATCCAATAAAAGGAAGCTTATCAGCAGAAATAGCAAACAACCACCAAAATGTAGAGAAAAGGAGTAAAACGATGCAGTCAAAGAGCAAAAAAAGGACTTCACTATAAAAAACGATACACCTCTACTTGCAGCAAATAGTATACGATCCACTAAGAAAGTTTGGAAACATGAGTGATGATGGAGATCGTATGGAGTGACTCTAATACTGCCAAACTGGAGGGAGGGAATGTAATAAATTTCTCGTACAAAAATAAGCTATCACCGGAGAAAGGGCATATCTTAAAGAAGGAAGACCAAGACCGGGAGTTCGAATGAGAGAAAAGGGGCAAGGAGACTCTCAGGAGGAGCTTAAGATCACTGAGGATGATTATACAATTGGAAAAGAAGGCTTCACACCCTCAATTACTTTCTCTGATCATATACGCCAGCCTTTTGTCAAAAGGATGGAGAAAACTCTTGTTTTGAAGCTGCTGGGAAAGAATATACAATATGGAGACCTCTTGGGGAAGCTTCCGAACCTTTGGCAATTAAAGGGTTCCTTTTAACTTGCGGATGTGGAAGGTGGGTTCTACTTGGCTACCTTTAAAATAATGGATGACTACACAAAGGTGTTAACAGGAGGACCTTGGATGATATTTGAGGCTTATCTAACGATGCAACCTTGGTCTCTTGAGTTTGATCCGACTGCAGCGAAAGTCTTTAAGCTAAGGGGTTGGACCAGAGTTCCTGGGCTTTCCTTTCGATATTATCATAAGGGTGCTTTAAGGGTTGTTGGTGAGCTGTTGGGACAAGTTATCAAAATAGATTACACAACGAAGGCGAGAGGAAGGGGAAAATAGGCACGGATTATTGTACTTATTGATCTGACACAACCACTTATCCTTGAGATTAAGGTGGACGGAAATTTGTATCAGGTCGAGTATGAAACGCTTCCAATGATATGCTTTGGATGTGGGAAATATGGTTATACTAAGGACCAATGCAAGACTCATCTTGAGAACCAAAAAGCAACAGAATAGATCACAGTAGCCAACTCTTCCCTAGGATTGGAGATGGAGAGCACCTCGTCAATAGCGTTTCAACCATTGGTTGGAGAACAAAAAACTCCAGCATCATTGAAACCCATTTACGGCCTACGGATGATGGCTCAATGTCCCGAAAAGGAAATAAACAACTAAAATGGAAAGATCACAATTCGGGTGATACATATTGTTACAAAGGATCTCGCTATAATGTGCCTTATGATTATGATGATCAGAAGGAGGATATGGCGGAAGATTTTGTGGCAAAGAAAGTGGTTCAAAAATATGTGGTCAAGGAACCTGCACGTGTAGAGGAGAGTGAAGGCATGAGGGGGGGAAAGGTGGCTCACATGATGTAATTGCCACTAAAACTAGTGTGGGCCCACAAAATAGGAAAGAAGTTGTAATTAATAATTGAAAAAAAGTGCAAAAGGACAATAGGGTCAACATCCAGAAAGTCAATACGGGTTTAGATCTAATGATGATGTTTTAAGCCCAAAAAAGATGATACCTTTGATGTATTGTAGTGAGAGTAGTAGGGACGACCCACATGATCAAGGCACAGCAAAACAAGCTCAGGAAGAGAATTTATACTCGAAAAAGAACACTCGAACCGGTGACTTCATTTTTAACTCCACAGCCTTCAAAATATTCGAAGCACAGATGTCTTTGGAACAAAAGAAACACACTGTTGTGGAAGTAAAAAGGATAAGACAGCTCTGGAGGACATGAGCAATGTTAGGAGGGAAGAAATAATGGTTGTTTCAAAACCTGTGAGCACTTCAGGGGTTGGGGTGTCGGAAAAGGAAATCAGAGTGCCTAAAGGATTGGATAAAAGACACACATCTTATAGAGTGAGGTTGTAGTCCTCCATAATGAAAAACTTAAGAGTTTGGAAAAAATCTTAGGCAGATCCATATGCTCCTCAACAGAGATTGGCAAGTAGAATTGGCTCTTGTATATTGGGAGGCAAATAAGTATGCAGATTTTCTAGCAACCTAACGATGGAAAAAGGTTTTCATGATCTGGAGGTCCCACTTAAGGAGTTGAATATGATTCTACATGATGAGACTATGCAAGGGCGCTCTTTAGTGTACTTTTCTTTTCCCTTTTTAATGGAAAAAAAGCAAAAAAGTAGCAGTCCAGATATGCAAATCCAAACGCAACAACGCAAAAAAAGACCATCCAAAAACACAACACTAAAAAGAGAAAACTCGGCAGTCAAGACAAGCAACATAAAATGCAAGCACAAAATGTAAGGCACAATAGCAACAGAGGAAAGAAGCAACACGCCAGCACGGTAGAGAAAGAAAGAGCAAAATGCATAGCAAAAGTAATAGCCCAAAGGAAATAAAATACAGCAGAACCAGAGGAAGCAAAATACAAAGAAAATAAAAGCTCAAAACTTAGAGAAGAAGGAGAAATCAGCATTGGGGTTGCAGAAGCAGACTCACCCACCTAATTTTATCTCCATCAAATCTCTTCAAAATGGAAGAGATAAGGAGAAAATCATCCTAATCCACTTAAAATGGAAGAAGATAACTAAAGGTTCATCTCAATCTAGTAACGTACAGCAGTTAGGCTATGTTTCTGAGGCTATAAAAAATGACAACTTGGGAGGAGAAAGATGAGCATCCAGTCCACCCAAAGGTGAGATTTCAAAGAGGATTTTTCATCTATCAAAGGCAATTGAAGCAAGGGGAGGTGTGGGAGTGTTTAGAAAGCCACAAACCATTAAGATTGAGCTAGTTCATGACATGGTGGAGGAAGAAATTCCAAACCTTTAGGTCTGAGGTTTTGAAGGGAGAAAATTTGAAATATTCCTCTAGAAACCCTGCTCTCTTTGTTTCTAGTTTATTATGCTTAATTGTTAAATTCTAGTTTAGACATTGTTTTCGCTATTGAGGGATATTATTTTGATTTAGTTTAATTGATTATCGAATGGATTTAATAGTGTACAATAGTTGGAATTTTTTATTGTGTTTATTCATGTTCTTATTTCATTGGAGACATTCTTGATTATTTGAATGTGATAAGTAGAATTAGTGATTCATTTGGAGTTGTACGAGCTGAAATTTTGAAGTTCCTTGGACAAATTTTGGCTTTAGATTATGTTCCTTTATGCTTAACATGTTTTTCATGCTTAAGTTGATGTGATTCAATTCTAAATAGTGAAAAGGGATAGGTAGGAATCAACTAGTTGGTTTTTTACATTTAATTTGTTAAATGTCTCGAACATGTCGAAATTGCATGACTAAACTAAATTTTGAAACATGCTTATTCATTTGTAAATATTATATTAGTTTATGTTTTATTTCATTAATTTCTATATTATATTTGATTTGTTTTAAACATCAAACACCCCCTCCCCCCACTTTGTATATATGAATTAGATTAGCTAAATTCATAGGTTTCAATTGTTTTGGTTTAGGATTTATTAATATAATTTTGAATCATAACTAACAATTCTTTTATTTTTAAAAAATAGGTAAAGAAGAGATAAGGTGATTTTTATAAAATTAAGAGACTGAAAAGAAAATAAAGTACAAATCAAATTGGAAAAGGAAGACAAAAAGATAGAAATGGCTACAACTACCTTGAAACAACTTCCAGAACCAAACCTAAAAGATCAACCTTTGTGCATTGTCTTCCCAATCTTGGAAAGACGCTTGAAGTTGAATTCAAGTTTCTTAAATTTATTGCCTAAATTCTATAGATGTGCAGGTGAGGATCCTTATAAGCATTTAAAAAATTTTTGGTTATTTGTTCTACTATAAAACTTTAAGGAATTGATGAAGAACAAGTGAAATTACATGTTTTTCCATTTTTGATTGCATGATTTTGCTAAAGATTGGTTATATTATTTGCCTCCTAGATCCATAAATATATGGGAGGAATTGTATATATCTTTTCTCGAAAAATATTTTCCTGCCAGTAAAACAGGATATATTAGGAAAGAAATATATGGAATTAGACAAAACATGAATGAGTTACTATATAAATATTGGCAAAGATTTAAAACATTATGCGCTAGTTGCCCCAATCATCAGATTTGGGATAAATTATGAGAACAATATTTCTATAAGGGATTTGTACCATATGATAGAAGCAATGTAGATGTAGTAGGGCATTAGTTGATAAAACTCCTACACATGCTAAAGAATTAATCTCTAAGATGGTTGAAAATTCACAACAATTTGTAATACTAAAATGAGATTAATCAAGTTAGGAGAGTTAACGAAATAGATGTGCATGTCGTTCAGGATCAACTAAAGGAAAATTCTCAATAAGTAGCTCATTTGACTACTTTAGTGTCAAAACTTGTATCTGGTGGTATTACCTAAGCTTGTGTTTGTAGAATTTGCACTGATTTTACTCACACTACAAATGCTTGTCCTTCTTTGCAGGTTCAAGATGTGAATGTTATGGGTGGTTATATTGGACAAACACAGAGGAAATATGAGACTTTTTCAAACACATATAATAAGGGTTGAAAAGATAATCCAAACTTTAGATATGGGTATAGGACAAAACTAGGCACTTTTGTTAGTAAGAAAAACAATCCAAGGTCTTCTTTTATACCTAACCTACCTCAAAACCAACCCACTGGTCAATCCTTAGAAGATATGGTGAAATAATTAGCAAACCAGATTGGGCAACACACATGGGGGGTAGAATATATATATAAAAAAAGACAAATACACATCAACAACACTTAGAGACCGAAATAGGACAAATTTGCACTAGTCTAAGTAATGTAGAAACACAATTATCTAGAAAATTACTTGCTCAACCCATCCTAAGTCCTAAATAAAATGCTAGCACAAT
Organism: Erythroxylum incrassatum; assembly: GCA_026546855.1. Classification (NCBI taxonomy): domain Eukaryota; kingdom Viridiplantae; phylum Streptophyta; class Magnoliopsida; order Malpighiales; family Erythroxylaceae; genus Erythroxylum; species Erythroxylum incrassatum. The sequence continues at coordinate 19,254,680 of JANVCL010000006.1, forward strand.
GTTGCTTAGGAGTGGGAAAGTTGTAAAGTAGAAAAAGAGTTAGAAGTTACACCTAAGTCTGAAAAGAAAAATAAGAATGACAAAAAAAACCGACATCAAAAGTAGATACTGCTGACAAATTATCAACTAAAAAGTTTAAAAGTGCTCCTCCTTTTCCTTATAGGTTAGTAAAATCAAGAAAAGAGGATGGTGATCAAGAAATTCTTGAAACCTTGAGGAAATTTGAAGTTAATATTCCTCTTTAGAAGCAATCAAATAAGTTCCATGATATGTGAAGTTCTTGAAAGATTTACATAGTAACAAGAGGCGTTTCAAGGAAAATGAAAAGGTAAGTATGAGAGAGAATGTGTGAGCCATGATTTAAAAGATTCCTACAAAATGCAAGGACCTTGGTATGTTCACTATCTCTTGTAAGATATGGTATATTAGTTTTGAAAGGTGTATGCTAGATTTAGGAGCTTTTATAAATGTTATGCCCAGATATCTTTATAAGTCTTTTAAATTACGTCCTTTAAGAAACAAGGTTAGTAATTTAGCTTGGTGTTAGGTCTAGTAATTCAGCTCGGTGTTAGGTCAAATGCATATCCTGACATTATACTAAAAGATGTTTTAGTGCAAGTTAACGAGTTAATTTTTCTAGCTAACTTTTTTTTGCTAGATATGGGAGAAGTTTTTGATCCATCAAATGAAGTACCACTATTATTAGGAAGACCCTTTCTTTAAACAACAATAACAAAGATAGATGTCCATAAAGGTGACCTTACCATAGAATTTAACTGAGAGGTTATCAGGTTTAAAATTTTTTACGCTATATAATACCTTGATAACATCAATTATTTATGCTTTATTGACACTGTGGATACTATTGAATTATCACACATTATTTGAGTCTAATATGAGCACAGGTGATAACGTAAAACAATTAGAGGGAATTAAAAGCATTGAGTAAGCAATAAGACAGATAACTCGTTACCAAAGGATCAATCATCACCTTCTTACCGTTTACCTCTTATTGCTTCTAATTTAGTACCATTTGTTGTTCAAACACCTGAATTAGAGTTGAAACCTCTTCCCATAAATCTCAAGTATGTTTTTTTGGGTGAGAATGCTACTTTGCTTCTTATAATCTCAAGTGCTTTAAATTTGTCTCAAGAAGAGAAACTTTTACAAGTATTAAAAGACCATAAGGATGCCATAGGATGGACCATAGCTAATATAAAAGGGATTAGCCCAACTTTGTGTATGCATAGGATGCTACTAGAAGAAAATGCTAAATCCATCAGAGAAGCCCAATGTAGTTGGAACCCCATAATGGAAATAGTAAAGAAGGAAATATTAAATTGGTTCGATGCAAGCATAATATAACCTATTTCAGATTCTAAATGGGTAATCCCTATACATATAGTACCCAAGAAAACAAGAATAACTGCAGTAGAAAATAGCCAAGGTGAACTTTTTCTTACTAAGATATCAATTGGGTGGAGAGTGCATATTTATTACTGACAACTCAAGCAAGCAACTAGAAAAGATTATTCCCTTTTACCTTATCAAATGCTAGAAAAACTAGCGGGACAATCTTAGTTTTGCTTCTTAGATAGGTACTCAAGGTATACACAGGTTGCTATATCCTATAAAGATCAAGATAAAACCACATTTACATGCCCTTTCTATACATTTACATTTAGGAGAATGCCATTTGAACTTTGTAATGCTCTAAGTACTTTTCAAAGATGCATGATAAGCATTTTCTGATTTAATTGAGCATAAAATGGAAATTTGTATGGATGAATTTACATTCTTTGGTGATTCTTTTGATTTATGTCTCCTTAATCTTTCTATTGTTTTACAAAAATGCATTGATACTAATCTTGTTTTAAATTTTGAAAAGTGTCATTTTATAATAGAACAAGTTGTGGTATTAAGGCATGTAGTAAGTTCAAAACGTTTAGAAGATGACAAAGTAAAGATAGAAACCATAAGTTCTCTTCCATATCTTATATGTACGAGGGAAGTCAAATCAATTTTACGCCATACTAGTTTTTATCATCATTTTATCAAAAACTTATCAGAAATTGCATCTCCTTTGTGTACATTACTAGCTAAAGACTCTTCTTTTGTGTTTGATGATACTTGCAAAAATGCTTTTGATGAATTGAAAGAAAGGTTGACCAATGCCACCATAATTTGCACACCTAATTGGAATTTACCATTTGAAATAATGTGTGATGCGAGTGATATGGTTATAGGAGCAGTATTATGAAAAAAAAAAGATAAAGAGCCTTATGCATCTAAAGTTTTGGATCCTGCTTAATGCAATTACACTACAACAGGAAAAAATGTTTGTTATTATGCTTGCATTAGAAAAATTATGTTCATACTTGTTAGGAACCAAAGGAATTGTTTTCTTAGATCATGGTGCACTTAAATATCTCTAAAAAAAAGAAAGAATCAAAGCCTAGGTTACTATGATGGGTGCTCTTATTGCAAGAATTTGATTTAGAAATTATACATAAAACAAGGTGTAGAGAATTTAGGTCACCTTAGTAGAATAATACCTAAAGAAGATTGGCCATAGTTTTTGAATTCTTTCCAGATGAATAACTTACTCTTTGAATAAAGGTGATTCACCTTAGTATGCAAATATATGCAATTATTTAGTTACTAGGTCATTTTTGAATGATTTAATAAGAGCTCAAAAGGATAAAATAAAGGATGAATCCAAATATTATTTTTGGGATGATCCTTATATATGGAAAGCATGTTCTGACCAAATTTTTCACAAGTGTGTTCTAGAAATAGAACATAAGTCTATTTTTACCTTTTGTCATTCTTTAGAAGGAGATGGTTATTTTGGGCCGAAAAGGACAATTCACAAGGTTCGAGAAAGTGGATTATATTGGTCCACCATACATAAAGGTGGGTGCATACTTATTTTGCGAGTCATGTGAGAAATTCCACAAGACAGGGGACTTATCCAAGAAACAAGAGATGCCTCAACATAGTGATGTGTGGGGAATTGATTTAATGAGCCCATTCCCTTCATCTTTTAGTAATGTATATATTTTCCTTGCTATAGACTATGTTTCAAAATGGGTAGAAGCAAAGGCCACTAGATTGGATAATGTTGAGACAGTCATTTAATTTCTAAAAAATCGTATCTTTAATCAATTTAGTGTACCTAAGGCTATTATCAGTGATCGTGGTACTCATTTTTGTAATAAGACTTTGCGGGTTCTTTTGGAAAGATATCATATAACTCACCACGTTGTTATTGCATACCACCCCCTAGATAAGTGGACAAGTTGAAATATCAAATATAACTATTTTTGAGAAGATGGTAAAGCCCAATAAAAAGGATTGGAGCATAAGATTGATCATGCTCTATGGGCTTATAGAACTGCTTACAAAACTCCAATAGGTATGTCCCTTATAGACTAATTTATATTAAAGCTTGTCCCTTACCAATAGAAATTGAACATAAATCATATTATGTAGTGAAACAATACAATTTATATTATGAAAAAGCAAGAAAAGAAAGAAAATTACAATTGCAAGAACTTAAGGAACTTAGACCAGAAGTGTTTGATAATGCGAGGATCTATAAAGAAAAGACTAAAACTTTACATGATATGAAGATAGCTAGGACATCATTTACTATCAGACAAAAAATTCTTTTATTTAATTCTAAAAAAAGGTTGTTCCCTAGTATACTTCAATCTAGATGGCTAGGTTCCTTTATTGTTACTAATGTCTTTAAGCATGGTGTAGTGGAAATTAAAATCCTATAAATTGATAACATTTTAAAGGTAAATAGACATAGCTGAAGTTTTTTTATGATCATGCTAAAGTAATGATGTTTGAAGATATTTTGCTAGAGGAACCCTGACAGTAGAGGAGGACGTCGAGCCAATGATATAAACCAAAGGGGCTATTTAGAAGGCAAGCTAAGACAACAAAAATCAAATTTAAATTTCTCTCTTTAGCTTATTTTTTAATATGTGGCTATTTATTTTCATTATTAAAGAAATCAAAATATTTTTGTTATTTTATCTATTTTTTTTACTTGGATATCATTTTCGTTTATTTAACTATTACATTGAGGACATTGTAGAGCGCGAGGTGAGATATAAAGATATAACTTAAGGACATGGGGTCAAGTACTCCTTTGAGATCATAAGTAAGGTGAGAAGATAAACTAATCACAAAGGGTAGTGTGCTTATTGTGTTAGGAGCTAGTTTAAAAAAAACTTTAATTCAAGTCAAACCAAGATACTTTGTATGTAGAATTAATATACCAACATTGCTTATGAACTAACTTTATTAAGATGAGGTGTGAATGTCTCTAAAGTGTGAGGTTAAAGTTGAAATTTTGAAGATGTTTTAAAAGATGTTATGTTTATGATTAAATTGATTACAAATATGCTAAGATATTATGATTTTCATAAACAATTTTTTTTGATTTGTTGTTTAATTTTTTTCATCTAATTTCTTCTATGTGATGAATGGTGGTAAACTAGATTCATATTTTGCATTATAGTGTTGTTTTAATCAAAGATGACCAAAAGCTAAGTGTGAGAGAATTTGATAAGTAGAAATTATAACATATTTTATACCCCTATTTTATATTATTTACATAGCACATTTGGATTAAATTATTGCACTATCTTATTACTTATTCAATTTTATATTTTATTTCTAAAAGGGGTTTAAATTATACTTGTTGGAACCTGATCTCAGAACCGGACCCCAACCGACAAACGAAAAAAAACGAATAACAAAAAGCGAACCAAACGAAGGGATCGGAAAATTAGAGAACAAATTACGAAAGCAAAATTGAAAGCGGAAATAAAGCAAAACAAATGCACGGATCGGATCGGAATACAAATCGGAAACGAAATCGAAGGAACGGATTTACAAAAACAAAGTCCGACATCCGTTGCGTACATCTTCGAAACCTAATTTAGCGTTGGAATCCTTAAGACTAACCAATCCGAAATCCGATATAAATTTTTTTTCTCCATATTATTCAATTCTTTTCTCTTTATTCAATCTTATTCAAATCAAAACTAATCCATACGATTTCCCTTTTGGAAATTCATCCTCATGCAAACTCAATTCATAAAAAATCTTCTTAAACATTCATACATATCCCAAAATTCCGTCTTTTAACTAAACTCTTATTCTAATTCTTTCTTCAATCAATATTTACCAAAATTTTGACAACATAACGGCTGTAATTCATAAAACCCAAAAAACCTGTGAAGGGTTTAAACACACTTCTATAATTCCCAATCAAAACTCAGAATCCTCGAACCTCCCGCCCGGAATCCAAAACACAATCATTTCAATTCACATTTCAAGTCACATTCATATCCATAAGCAATTATACAAAACTCTACTTCACTTTTCTATTCTAAATACAATTCCATAATTTAATCAATACCATTCATATATCATAACCATACACAAGTTTATATCACAATTCCATAATTCACTTACATTACGAAGTAAATGCTTAGAAAGATTAATGGCTTTCCAAGCCATATACAAATCAAATACTAAAATTCAACTTTACACAAAAATACACGCTATGCAAAATAGAACAAAACATCTTGACATTCTTTCATCTGATCTCCTGCTCGAATACCTGGAGATGGGGATGAAAGGGGGGTGAGCTTGACAGCTCGTAGATAACATATTTATAAATTGAAAAATAAGCAAAAATCATTTCTCAAGTAGTTTGCAATTTATAAACATTTCACATTTGGAATTTATCCAACAACTCATTTTCAAACTTTCAAATCATTCAT
>JANVCL010000006.1:19270068-19300718 GCA_026546855.1 Erythroxylum incrassatum
AAAAATTTCACCAATTTCTTTCTCATTTAAATTCATTTTAATATTTCTAATTTTCACCAAAAGTTCGGGGTCCAACAGAACCAATTAATTTAGAAAAATTTTGAAACTTATTACATGTATCCTAATATGTTTCAAACTAACTGCTTGAATTATAACAAATATTCATTTTAAACCAGTGAACATTGTTACAGTTAAATGAGATCTTTCCCTTGAATCAGAGTTGCGTAATCTTGAATTTCTCACTTTTATATTCAGTTGATTTATTTTAATTCCTTGTTAATTTTTGTTAATCAGTTATTTAATCTAAAACCCTCATTTTATTTTATTAATTGAAATTAAGAAGTTAGTGTTTAGTTCTCTAGGGATTCAACCAGCATCTGCGACTACCAAAAGAAGTTTGGAGAATTAGAATTAATTTTAGGGCTTCGACAACTTGACCAAAATTTGGTGTCATTATCGGGGAACTATTTTAGTTTCTTAGTTTCTCTGCATTTTTATTTTATAGTTACTGCTAACCTCTTGTCTTGTATGACTAATGCTTCTCAGATAGGGAAATTACAATATAATCCAAAAATTAAGAAGACAACATGTCGTTTGAGAAAAGAGACCAAGCAAGGAAGTGGTCATTCACCTTCACACATGAAAGTTGAAGTAGATCTAACAATTGGTGAAGACTCTAATTTTCAAGAAGTTGATGAAAAGATGACAAATCTTAACCCTAGAACGTTGAGGGAGTTAGCGGACCCAAATTTGAATCAACAACCTTTATGCATACAATTTCTATATGTTAAGGTAGAGTTCGAATTGAAATATGGTTTGATTCACGTATTGCCTACTTTTTGTGGTCTTGCAAGTAAAGATCCACATAAACACTTGAAGAAATTTCATATTGTCTTCTTTGGAATGAAGCCACAAGGGGTGACAAAAGAACAAATTAATCTCAGGGCCTTTTCATTCTCATTAAAAGATAAGGCAAAAGGATTGGCTATATTATCTTCTACCTGGCTTAGTGATAACATGGAACGAGGTTAAAAGAATGTTTCTAGAGAAGTTCTTTTCTGCATCAAGAGCAACAAATATCAGAAAGGAGATATATGGGATAAGACAACTTAAGGGAGAAATATTATATGAATATTGGGAAATGTTTAAGGAGTTATGTGTGAGTTGTCCACATCATAAGATTCCTGATCAACTCTTAATTCAATATTTTTATAAAGGACTATTGCCAATAGATCGGAGTATGGTTGATGCTGCTAGTAGAGGAGCTTTGGTAAACAAAACACTTGAGGCGACCAGACAATTGATATCAATGATGGTTGAAAATTCTCAACAATTTGGGACAAGGATGGATAAAGTTGTTAAGCACGTAAATGAGGTAAGCAAAAGCAACTTGAGGATAAAATTTTAGATTTAACAGCTCTAGTTCGTCAAATGACTGCAAGTCAATTATAATTGATAAGAGTATGCAAAATATGCTCTCTGGACATCCTACGGATATGTGTCCTACATTGCAACAAAACTCTCTTCAAAAAGTTAATGTAATAGGGGGATTTCCTGGCTAACCTTAATGAAAATATGACCCATATTCTAATCACTACAATCCAAAATGGAGGGATCATCCAAACTTGAGCTATGGAAATTAAGGAGGCTAACAACGATATCAACCTTACAACTTTAAACAACCTCAAGTCCTTACATATGCTCAACCTTAACCTTCAAATTCAAGTATGTCTTTAGATGAAATTGTTAAGGCACTTTCTAATAATACTTAACAATTTCAACAGGAAACAAGGGCAAGCCTTCAAAACTTAGGAAATTAGATCACTCAATTAGCCACCTCGGTGAGTAAATTGGAAGCCCAAAAATTAGGAAAATTACCTTCCCAAATGGTGGTGAATCCTAAAGAGAATATAAGTGCAATGCTTTAAAATGTGGTAAGGAAATTCAATTTGGAATGTCCTTATCGGGGAATCAGTTTAGGACTTTTTGAATTCCTTTGCTCTAAGGAATTATTTCGCTTTCTTTTGATTATGTACCCAATCATAAGAAAATTGAAAAAAAGAAGAGAAAGAAGCTTGGGCGCAAAGTAGAAGACGCATCAATTTGAGCATCATAAGAAAAAAAATGAAGAATCTGAAAAGTTAAATGCTAAGAAGGGATAGAAAGAACAATCATAGGACCCTTATAGACTTTATAAGTCCAGGGTTTAATGCCTATCATTAAGGAATTTCATGACTACCAGTGGAACTGACAAACAGTTTTTTTTAAAAGATGGCAAACAATAGTTGCCTTTGGTCAAACAAAGTAGACAGTGGTCAGTCTTCGCAGATCTAGAAGGAATGATTGTAGTGGATTCAGTGGTAACATTGCTGGTTAAAATTGATAACCTCACCAAGGAATTGAGCAGCCTGAGAGCTACCTCATTCTCTACATTCAAAGCAATTTAGTAAGGATGCGAACTATGTGGATGAAAGAGTCATACCATAATTGATTACTTCCTAATGGGAAACAACAATGTGGAGCAATTGAACTTCAACGAAGCACAATTTGATCAGAGAAGTAATTATCCTTTTTTGAATACATAGAATCTGGGGTGGCAGAACCACCCAAATTTCTTTTGGTCTAGAAAAGCAAGGAATCAAATGGGAAATCAATACCTACTGGGATTTTAGCAAGATGAGTCCAGTTCATAGGATTCAAAATTGGAAAAGATCATGGACAAGTTCGTAAGCATGGATGAGGCTCAAAAGAGACTGAAAGGGAAGTTTAAGCAAGTAATAGAAGATCATGCCTCTTCTATTCACAACCTAAAAGTTCAAATGGGCCAACTTTCTAATGAATTTTGTAAAAGAAGTGTGGAAAAACTTTTTGAGCAACATGGAAGTAAATCCAAAAGAGCAATGTAAGCTATCATACTTAGGAGTGGGAAAGAGCTAAAAGAATCAGTGAAAAAATAAGCTAAGACCTACCTTGTAGAAGACCAAGAGAAAAAGAAAAATGTTGAAGAAAAGAATGAGGGCCCTCCCTATACTCCTCCTCTATCTTATTCATCAAAAATACCATTTCCACAAAGACTTCAGAAGCACAAATTGGATGTACCATTGTAAAGTTCATAACGAAGCTAAAGAAATGGCAAATTTACTTTTCTTTTATGTAAGTGTGGAAGTGTAGGCCCAAGTACGTGAAATTCCTTAAAGACATGTTATCTAACAAGCAGACTTAGGAGGATGACTAAATGGTAGCCATGAAGGAAACTTGTAGCTCCTTAATTACTAACCATACGCCCTCAAAGTTGAAAGATTTAAGGAGTTTTATGATACCCTGTAGACTTGGTAATTTAGAGATTTTGAAATGTTTATGCAACTTAAGTGCAATTATAAACCTTATTCCTTTGTCAATTTTTAGGAAACTAGGGCTAAAAGATATAAAGCTAGCATTTATGCATATTCATTTGTCAAACCACATAATAAAGAAACTATTAGGCTTGGTGAAGGATTTGCCTATAAAAGTGGACAAGTTTATAATTCTTATGGATTTCATCGTGCTAGACTTTGAAGAGGATCAAAATTGTTTGCTAGTTCTTAGTATACCATTTTTGAACACTGGAAAACCTTTGGTATGTCCATGAAGACAACCTCATCCTTCATATTGGAGAGAACAAGTGAAATTTAACATGAATAAGGTATTAAAAATCCAAATGAAAGTAGCTCGTTCATGAGAATTGAAGAAGTCGAATCTTTAAAAAAGCGAGAGGAAGAAGAACAAATGACAATGGAGATTACGTTTGAAGAATATAAGGAAGTCTCTATTGAAGAAGTTGATGAAGAAGATAATGATGAACAGATGACCATAAAGATAGAGGTTAAAGCAGATACAAACGTCTCTGTTCAGGAAGGGGAATAAGAAGAGGAGACGAAGGTGATTGAGGATGAAAGAGAACAATTCACCTTCTTAGAAGTCAAACTTTTGAATTTGATAGACAATTCAGGAAGTTTTATTATTCTCTATTTTATTTACATTTTGTTACTTAAAAGGGCATTATTGAACTTAATTATTTTTCTTGAATTGATTAATTATGTCTTTTTGATTATCTCACAACATGTAGCTTATTTACAAGATACTAAACTGACATTGACCAAAATATGTGGAAGCAAGCCACTCATAATTGATCCTAATTGAGTTTTGAAGGAAGCAAGGTCAAGCTAATGTCCATAACTTAGCATGTTCAGTAGTCATATTGCAATTATTTTGTAGTTAGGTTTGTTTTGAATTCTAGTAATTAGGTTTGAATTTTCATATTCTTATAATGTTTTGGATAGCTAAATTCCTTGTTTTTTTAAAAAAATTTGATTATTAAGTTAAGGAAGCAAGCTTAGGAGTCAACTAAAGGAACAAAAGTTGATGAAAAGGAAAACTGGGGGAAGGTCTTCACTTTGGTCTTTGATAACAACACTGTCACCACCTCAATCACTGTAACGGTTTCATGCTCTAACCTTTCTTTTCCTTTTATGTTGTTTTTCTTGTCATTTTTAGTTTCCTTTATGTGTTGCTTGTTCTCTTCATATTGAGGACAATGTATTGTCTAAGTGTGGGGATGTTTGCATTATTATTGTCATCATTAGTATGAATTTTGCATGACATGCTATCAAAAAAATTTTAGGTTGATATGGAGTGTAGCATAAATGTGAATTGTGTGAATGCGTCAATGGTTATAACATGATGGAATTAGTTTAGCTTTAAACATAAAATAAAGACATATTAGCTTGTGAAATTTGTGTTCTAAGTATCTTTGGTTAAATATGCATATTAATTAGGATATGAGGCTAGTTCGTTCACCTTCGAAAATTTGTTATATACATTTATAATTATAAGTCAATTGAATAAGTAGCATCATTGGTAACCTTTCAGGAGGATGATTAGCTAAAAGAAATGAGGTAGGCTATATGAAATGTGAGAAAAAAATGTGTGTTCTTTAATAAATACTATTCCGCTACCCTTTGGGTTATAAATAGAGATAGTAAGTAGTCAAGAATGTGACAGCTAAATAACCAGGCGACATTCTTCACAAAAGTTTTCCGTCACGTAAAAAGGTTAGAATGACATTCCAACCAAACCTATTAATAAAATGTGACCTAGTTGAGTAACCAGGGTACATTCATCACAAATGTTTGTCTTCATGTCAAAAGACTAGGTCCACCTTAAAGAAAATGAACAAAATGGTGCTTTGATAAATAAATCCTACCAATATTTGAAACTAGCAAAAATTTTCATAAAAAACTACTTAGTGATAGTTGCAATTTTTATTAACTACTGATTGTCAATGTATGTGTACAAGTTCCTAAGGTGAAAGAATTTGATGTTGAGGTCTTGATTAGTATGTATATTCAATCCAAAGTGCTTAGTCATAGATTGCATAAGTTAATATGTTGGAACAACTTGATTGATTATTGATTGAATTTAAATTAGTTTTGTGAAGTTAGATGTCATTATATCATTATTGAATGTGCATGAATGTATATGTTTTTGTTTGAGTTTGAGTTTGTTTTTGTTTTTGTTTTTGCTTAAGGACAAGCAAAAGTTAAAGTGTGGGGATGTTGATAGTTGTAGTTTACATTATGTTTTTGTAGGTGTTTTAGTGTGTTTTTAGGTGTTGATTAGATTATTTGTGCATGTTTAGGTTTAGAATTATGTTAATATGATTGTGTGCTTATGTTTTTTAGTGTTATGTGGCTTAGAGCATGATGTTGGACTTTAATTTTGTGCACTTGAGGAGTTTTGAAGTGTTTGTTTGTTTATGAACTCAAATGAAGAAGATTGAAGGCAGTTGGAGAAAGCTTGGACAAAAGGCTAGGGCCACGATAGTGACACCCTTGCCATAATCGTAATAGAAGGTAATGTTCACTAGGTCATGATCGTGAAAGAAGGCAATTTTCATTGGGTGACAGACGCTCACCAGACATGAGGATCTCCTTTTGTTTTGATATTTTAAGGGTCTTTTTGGACATTTTGACTTGGATAAAACCTAAAGTTTACCCTAAATGACCCATAAACTATATAAGAACATTAAATGACCCAAATTAGACCTGAACTCTATTTTCCAAATTGATAAAGAACATAAGGGAGAGTAAGAAGGAGAGAAGAGAAGAGGAGCATCTGTAGCTGTTGTCCAACCACTTCAACCTAGCCATTTCAAGTTATTTTCTACTTTCTCTTATTTATTACTTCATCCTGATGTATGACTTGGGTTTGAGAATGTTGAACATGTTGTTAATGATGTTCTAATTTCATTGTGGGATATACTCTTGAATCATTTTGTGACTTAATTGCTTTTAATGCCAATGAAATGTTTGGGTATTGTGATATTTATGATTTTTGCATACTTCAATAATAAGATGAAAGATTGAATTGATAGTAACATGATTAGGTTGGGTAATGAGAATTAGCAACCTAATAGATCACATAAATATCAAATTGATAATCATACAAAGAGAGATCTTATATGAGGACCTGATTATCTAATAGATAGCTTAAAAATTAATTAAAGACATAGGTTTGTTAACTGAGATATTGCAAAATTAGAATTTCATAATCAATTAAGGATTATCAATTAGGGTTAAATAATTAGATCTTGAAAGAGAATAATGAACCCTTCAGAAATCTAGGATCAATATCGATTGAATCAAAAGTGGTTAAGTTAGCAACATGACAATAGAATGAATCATAGTTTCTCATAAGTGATTCATCTTTTTTATTGCGATATCTCATTTTTTAAATGGATAGTGCTCTATTTGATTTAATTATAATAATTTTGGAATTTTAATTTCATTCAACTCATACTTGATTGCTTAATTTTCTAGTTATTTTTATTTTCATTTAAATCATGTTTTACAACCTTAGACAAATTTAGGATTCAGTTAGTTTTAACTAATTCCTGGTAGGATTGACACCTGAATTATTACGAGTTACGATTCGTATATTTGCGAAATATTGAGGATTTTATATTAGATAAACTTGCTTAACAAGCACCAAAAATATTTGGAGGTGGATCAAATAAAGGAAAATATTGTTGTATGTTTGACAAGCGGCCAAAGTCCCAAGAATGTCGAAAGTGACGACTTCGGTGGCCTTGAGTCATACTCTTCATCACTACCACTTAATGATTGCATACTACTAGTACTACCTGAATCCATGGCTTGAAAATTACCTGAAAAAGAAGATAAATATAGAAAAAAGAATGTGACCTAAATGAAAGGGTGAGAGGTGAGAGTTCATAGTCAGGTTAATTCAAAGTCGAGTTTTGTAAACTGAAAACAAAAGGGGGTTAGCTCATTTTAAAAAAACAATGTTGTTTACTAAAGTGATTAAACAATGTTGTTTCATTAATCAAGATTTTTAGTGTTAACCACTATTGACGTGTACTAATCATTAGAGTTTTGGACACGTGACATGCCATGTTGGCAAACATAACGAAGAAACTGACATCGGGCTAGAATTGAAAATTTTTGAAAGTTTGAACATTTTATTGCTATTTTTTAAAGTTCAGGCTATAATTACTACTCCTCCTACTATTACTACTATTTTTTTTATAAAGTACTTCTGCTACTATTACTAGTATTAATAAGTAGTAGAAACTAATTAAAGACATTCTTTATCTTATATATATTTATTTAATTAACTAATGTTTAATAAAATTTATATGATAACATATATATTGCAAATAAAAATATGAAGAAATCATAATTATGAAATTTACATTGCATTTAAGTATTATCCCTAAATTATTCATAGTCATTACTCTATTACAATTGAACATTAATATAGCAAAAAATTAACAAACATTATTTTTTCCTGATAAAAGAAATAGTAAATCTCATAAATTTCATATATTAAAATATGAAGATACTTAAAAATGTAAATACTTATTAAAAAACAAGTTCACTGCACAAACTTGATATCAAAGTTTTATTCAAATATTACTTGTAAGTCTATAAAATTTTTCATTATAATAATTGTGTAAGGGATTCCTTAACTGAGATTTTCAAAACAACTTATATAAAGATTTATGTATTTGATATTATTTATAATTTATTTTATTAAAAACCATCTTGTTGTGTAGTCATTAAATATAATATAAATTAAATAAATAGTTTTCTCACAAATATCATGGTTATCTTTTTCATTTTACTTTCCAATTTCTTATATAGATCTACCATTATTAAGTTGTTCTCTAATTGACATCTTTATAAAGCTTTGAATACTTTCCTAACTAGTTATTAAGATGTGTAAAAGATCATTCTTTCCTAACTAGTTATTAAGATGTGTAAAAGATCATGCTTTCTACCTTTTTCATTAGACATTCAAGTTTCTTTTGCATTATTGAGTTGTGTTCTCTAATTGAACGAGTTAGAAGTCTACTCTACCCGAACAAACTCTCCAAGAACGTAACATTCTCAACTGTTGTGGTTGTAATTACAAACAGATAAGAGGGCTAACATTCAATCTATTAGTATTAGTATTGGTATTAGTATTATATTTTATCATTATTATCTTCATCATCATCGTCATTATTATCGTTATTAGTATAATATTTTATTATTATCATCATCATCCTTATTGTGATAAGCTTGCCTTTAAAATAAACATAGGTTAATTGCTTCCTATTCTTAGAATGTATGAACAATGATTATGAATTGCTTGTGAAAGATATTCTCCTTCACTTGTTAGAACATTAGTTATGCAAAAGTGCCGCCTCTTTTTAAACAGGCTAATATTAGTTTATATCTTAGAGGCAATTAATTAGTTATAATTTTTTACATAACTAATTAAAAAAAATTGTTTATCTCATAAATGTTTATTTAATTAACTAATGTATACAAAAATTTATGTGATAACATATATATTGCAAACAAAAATATAATGAGATTATAATTATGAGATTAATATTGAATTTAAATGTTATCCCTAAATTATTCATAGTTATTACTCTATTACGATTAAACATTAATATAGAAAAAATTAATAAACACTATACTTTTTCCTTATAAAAGTAATAAACCTCATAAATTTCATAAATTAAATATGAAGATACTTAAAAAAAATGCAAACGCTTATTAAAAGACAATTTCACCGTACAGATTCGATATAAAAATTCTATCTGAATCCTACTTATACGTTATAATTGTGCAAAGAATTCTGACTTTCAAAGCATCTTATGTAAAGATTTATGTATTTTGTTATTATTTATAATTTATTCTATTAAAAACCATCTCACCACGTAATCATTAAATATAACATATAGTTTTCCCACACATATCATCTTTTTCATTTTACTTTCCAATTTCTTGTATAGATCTCCCATTATTAACTTGTTCTCTATTTGACATGTTTCTAAAGGTTAATACTTTCCCAACTAGTTATTAATATGTGTAAAAGATCATGCTGTTTACACTTTTCATTAGACATTCAAGTTTCTTTTGCGCTATTGAGAAGTGTTCTCCAATTGAACGAGCTAGAAGTATACTCTAACCAAACAAACACTCCCAGAAAGTAATATTCTCAACCCCCATGGCTGTAATTGCAAGCAGATAAGAGGGCCAGCGTTCAATCTAACTTCAAACATGCAAATCCCGTCACAAAAAGTGTACAGTTGTTCGTCAAATCAACATTGGACATATAGACATTGATTCCATGTCAGTGTTTATACCAAGTAGTAATTCATTCTTGGTATCTAAACGTGTTCCTGATTGTCCATTGGTAGTGCATGTCTCTCCAAGGTAGTGCATGTCTCTCCAACTTACAGTGGATGCAAGTACAAAAGAAGACATTCAGAACGTAGGCCAAAGAAATATTAAGCAACCAGTGTAACAGCATCTTGAGAAGGGTTTGTATCAGAAGAGAACCACATTCAAAAGTAAATATCTATTTCTCCCATAACTAATTGCAGCAGGGCACCTGCAATTTGCAGATAGGGACATTCTACAGAGATCATCTATCAGATACAGACAAGGCGATTCCAAATTAGTAAACCTTTATATGATGCATAATAAATGCTAAAATGCCAGACGTAGAACAAAATCAAAAAGCTCATATAATCTGCCCAAGTTGTAGTTCTGCCAAAGCCTCTTATCAATTTTGGTAAGCAGTGAAAATCTCTCAAGGATAAGTGTTCCTTTTATCAACTTTCTCAACTCCTTGCAAAGAAACAAAGATACCATATATTGCAAGGTCTAACCATCTCAGAACAAGAATAATTATTAACAACCTCCTCTGAATTACTACATAACATAATCTGTTTACTAAGCAACCAAAATATGAAAATTCAATATATAACTCCAAACAACTCCAAGCTAAAAAAGAAACGTCAGTGACACCTCAAGCAGTCAAAAGATCAGGCCTTCGTTTGAATATGATTGGACTTTAAGTGTGGTAGGCAAGGGTTCACAGGATCCCAATCTCCTGACCCCAACTAAAAGCACAAGTACTATTAATAGTATTCAACACCACAAACAGAACATGAACCAGAAAGGGAACGGCTTTCAAGCTGTACTACACTAAATCACATTGCATAGATCATTCCTGAATGGCAACAGCATCCAGTGATAACTTTCATGAATAAAGGCTTCAACATATCCTGGCAAACAGAGGGACTCACCCAATCTGATTGGCATTTGGTTTGGAGGAAATGAGGAGGTCAGAAGAAGGAAGACGAAGAGGGAAAATGTGATGATGAGGAGGATGATGAGAAGATAAAAGTTGCAGGGGAAGAGAAACGGTGATATGTTTGACTGAGGAGACTATAAAGTAGTAAAACTGAGGAGGTACACTCTACAAATAGGGCAACCTGAAAGAGGTTGAGGAAGAAGAGGGAAAAAGAAAAGTCATGACATTTTAGAAGTTCATGGTATTTGCATTTTCTTTCTATATACGAAAACAAATTTAACATAAAGGTCCCACCAAGATGTTAATGTTAGTGGAATCTTGCCAAAATATCAAAATTCAGTTGACAATTTCTGACCAGAAGTTATTGTCACCTTTGCCTCTGCAAATTGATTCCATTTTTCATTTTACAAGATTAGTTCTTACTTCAACCCGGTCTAACATCATGACCTCATAACACTTCCCCCAGTTACAAATATATATATATATACACGCACTCACACACAATCTTTGTATTCACAATCATTACACGCTAATGTAAATTCAAATGGGAATATACAAAATATCATTCACCAACATTAGGTATCGTAGTCCCAAAACCAAACTAAAGGGCCAAATTCAAGGAGGAAAAATAAAAAGAAAGAGAAATCCACTCTAATATAGCTAAACAGACTCGACAGAGAAAACATTTAATTAGTTGGAGACTCCCCACAACTAATATAAGAGCAGAGATGGTTGGTAACACAAAAATGTTATAGTGGAAAACAGTTAGGAAAGCACAGCAGAGCCGCAAATATGTACTTGTGCTTACACATTACAAAATGAGAATGAGCAGAAAGATAACAAGCGCCAAAACAATGATTCCCAACAGCCACCAGCACTGCCAAAATGAAAAGCCAAAAACTATCAAAAAGCATAGCCGCTATTTAAATGACATAGTTTTCAATCAAAAGGCTATAAATTAATTGTGTGTTACTTAATTATTTGAAGTTTTCTTAGATTTGATGGTAAAAATAAATTAACAAATAAACATAAAAGAATAAAAATAAAAAAGCAACAATATCCATATTGTACTTTTGTTTCTCCAACACTCATCATTAGGTACATCTATCCAGTTTTAAGTGCCAATAACTAATGCTCACTCTCAAGGCTTTTGCATCATGTTCTAACATCATATCCCCACTAACCCTACCGCAAAGTAGTTCTTCCACCACAAGCATCAAGATTAAACAATAATTTGTTTATGTTTGTTAACTTTCCACTTCATCCTGTTTGTTAACTTGATGTTTTAACTTCAAATCCAAACTCTATACACAAAAAACCAGCTTATTTAACAAATAATACAGGGTTACAGATTTAACCAATACATGTTAGTCAGAAGGTTGTTTTATCATTAATACTATGTGATACAATACCAAGAGGAAATATCAAAGTAATACACACATTTGAGATTTTATGCTTTTCCAATTAAGAAAAGAATTACTCGCATCTGGAGAAAAAACACGTCATGCCAAAGCCAGTTCTTTGAGCAGTAATCTCCAATATTTGTATAAAAAACATCTTATATATCACTCTTGAAATGCTTGATCTTAAATGGGTTGGCTAACTTACCCATGAGGATCTAGATTTCACACTTTTTGATGCCTTGGCTAGCTGGACTCTCGCTTGGGTTGTTGCAGCAGCAGAACTCTCGATGTTTGACTGAATGTCATCTGTTGCAACAAAATAAAGCACAACATATGTGCACGAAATAGGTAAAAAGGTCCATGAGTTATAATCCTAAGGATAACAGTTTGCTATCAGGTTTTCGGTCATCTTACCAATAACCACACCCTGCTCATGAACAAGAACAGCAAGATCCTTGAATATGTCATTTGCTTGAGCAATTTGTTCTTCTATGTCTCTAATACCCTGGTCTCTTTCCTCAATTATGGCCTCGTTGAAGGCAATTTCGTTATCCAGTAGCAATACCTCCTGCCTGTGAATATTTATTGAGTAAAAAGATCAATCAGAAACGAACCTCCTTCAAGTTTCAAATTTTGTTTTCTGATACAATGTCATATTTCAGAGCAGTTAGATCCAATCAGGATGAAGCACATGAAATTGGCATTGTTAGCAAAGCAGTGAAATGACGGAGAGCTTGTAAAGCAAGTAAATATACCTTCTTTGCCCCGTAAGAAAAGGTTGTTTATCCTGATCGATACTGGGCCCCAAATATTCACTAGAGGCAGAGCTGAAACAGTTTAAACATTTGTTGAGATAGGAAAAATTTTCAATAAAATATTGAAATGAATAAAGGGAAAGGGCACAAAATACAGACGTCGAAGAAGGTGGAGCAGAAGGAGAGAAAGTAGACTCCTTCTCAGAAGCAAGTTGCTGCACTTTCTTGAATTCCTCTAGGGTCGTCTGGAAATCTCTTGCTAGCTTCGCATCTTCCACTTTCTTACTTGGCTGGATTCACATTAGAGTGAAAAAGAAATGGAGGAGGAAGTGTAATTAAACAAGAAGAGAGAAAGAGAGAGAGTAGAGAGCAAACATTGACGTTGATTTGGTGATCAGATTCGCTCAAAGATTTCAACTTGGCAGAAGTGTCCTTCACCAACTGAAGAATGCGTTGCCGTGTATTGTGGCTGCGTGGAATAGCTTTGTTTAGAGTGAGATCATGAGTTAAAACTAACGAATAGAAAAGAAGCAAAAAGTAATACATCTTGTGACGGTGGTCGGGAGTGTCCTTGACGGTGCCGATACCATCAACGAGACGGCGAAAGGCGGAAACGGCAGTGTTGATTTGGAAAATACCGGCGGCGACTGCCTGGGATGGGGTTTTGGAGAATGAAGATGAAGATGCAGAACTTTTTCCATTCTGCAGGTCCTGGAAGCTCATCTTTCTTTCAGACTTTTTTTTTTTTTTGAAGGTTTTATAATTAGTTAATGAAGTTGGCATAACACAGCGTGTATGCATGTGGGTATTGTCTTCCTCTTGCTTAGGCTTCCATCAGTCTCTGGCCCAACCAAATACAATTTACCTTGGAGCCCACAATAATTGTTTCAACTTTAAAAAAAGAGTTGATATGCTCAATCAAGAACCCTCCTATTCATTGAGGATCTTATTATTTCAATACATGATACATAAACAACCAACTTCTCTGTTCAATGTCAACGGTAATAACAATGAGGGAAAGCCTAGACTCCCAAATTCATACACAAAATCTTGCTCAGCTTCGCATCCATTGTGAACTTCTCTGTAATGCAGATGTACAACTACCTTCACCACCCACCATTACCACTAGTATCCTGCACAGGCAACAATCATCAGACCCGAACCATGCCCCAAAAAGAGTAAAAATAAAAACAAGAAAACACAACCTTTGTGCCTTACCTTGGAACAATTAACCAGTATGTTTTATCAGTTTTAAAACCACTGGAGAGAGATTTATCTATTGCCCTGTTACTTGGTTTAGCTTCGACCATCTTCATCTCATCTTCTACGAGGGATGCTTGGACTATAGTACACTTCTTCTATGACCAAGAACACTAATTCATTCTCACAGTTTCGAAAGTCAAAGTTAAAGGTTTACTCCTTCAAAGTGAACTAGTATTTTATAAGGGCAGGTAGGCAAGCATGAAGTTCTCCCAGGCACTGAAAGATCCAATTCAGTAGTTGTTCACTAGGTAGCTCCAGAAGAAGTTCTGCCTTTGAGTGTGTAAGACATCAAAAAAGAAAGAAATATCAAGATAGAAATTCAGAAAAGTTTGAAACAAATTCCACCTACACTCTAGCTGTCAATTGTCTCAAACAGAAACCAAAACCTGTTAGTACTAACACAAACCAATGGCAGAAATATGGATCAAATTGCTTGGTCGTTTGGCATGTAGATGTCTAAAGATTAGGGCAGTATTCTTGTATTTTGCTCAGCTTAGACTAGGAATATGAGATCCACAACCAAGATTGCTTGCCCTTTTCTTGCATGCTTTCTATAGCCACGATTCTAATTTTCCTTCATTGCGTGTGATTTAACATGACAAACAGAAAGAAAAAACCAGCCCCTACAAGTGCCATAAGTTAAAAAGGGAAGCATCAGAAAAACTACTTTTTAAGTACCTTTATTTGGTCTCCTTCAAAAAACAATGAGTTTCGATAAATGTCAGATGCCATTGAGTCGATTATTAGCTTGAAAACCTTTTTCCTCATATTTGTTTTCATGCCAACCATCTTCCCTGAAGCATAAATTCTCTTGATCCCCAAATCTGCTGCCATTCTCCTCACATAGAGCTTCTTCAATAGGACTTCCATTGAATAAGGCTCTTTTCCATACTGGCAACGAAGGCTCTCTGTAAATTGCATCAGACTCCATATATCTTTCTCTGCAGCTTTCTCAGCCTCATGAATAATTTCCATGGGATTCTCCAGATGATTTATGTACTCAGAAGGGAGATGAGGGTTTATACTCAAATCAATCTGGATTAAGGCAAAAATAAATAAAATGAAAATTTTTGCAAAGTTCTTCTAACAATGTTTCAGAAATCAAGTTAACTCTTTAATGGTGTTAGTTTGTCATACATGTATTGACGAATGTTCTATGCTTATGTCTTTAGATTTGCCACCACTATCTCATTTGATGCCTTATCACTCTGCATCTCTTGAGCATACTACCTTTATTTTTACATTGTCATCTTTGTCTATAGACAATTGCTGAAACTTTGGTTCATTATAAATACCATGCTACTAAAGGGGATGCAGCTTTTTATTTGAATGCTATGATGGTAGATGAGTTTTCACTGTTAAAATCCAAATTTTTGTTAATTAAGGTCCAATTGCTATGAGTAAACACAAGTTCCAACTTACTGTACATAGTGTAGTATAAAGTTTTAATTTAATTTATCAATATTTATACCTACTTGTGTATGTTCAACTACATAGTGAATGGAATTAAGTTTGAGATTCAAAATGATCAACAAATAATATATTATTTCTGTTTTTGTGTACTTGTGTGCCGATGCGTATGTCTGCGTTGCACATGTACTAGTGACTATGGACTAACATGTCCAGATTATTGAGCTGGTGGAGAATCTTGTGATCATCCTACTGACTAATTGGTGGAGAATCTTTAATTTCATTTCCTGATGTCAATCTCATGGATATGTAGCTTGCACCTAATTGATACAGTCAACCTGTATCCAAGAAGGGAAAAGCTGAAGATGATGAACTCTGTACAAGTTAACATTCTGAATATAATATAGGTACCCATATCAAGATAGGCCAAACATCTCTTTTCTTTTCATCATAAATCCTTCTATCATATACCAGAGAATAATGAAGTACCTGGACTGACTTGTAAGGAATTGAAATTATGCGATTCTCTTCAACCTGTAACCGAATGCAAAAAAATACAATGGGCAGTAAAAGGGCAAAGCAGAAGCAAGCAAGAGCAAGTCATTCATTCATAATAAATGAATAAGCTAACTTATATGTGTCAACAAATGTGAATAAAATTGTGATTCTGGTATGCTTCATAGATAATGCAATCATTAATCAAGCATTCTTCGGCGATTGAAAGCACAATTAAGACTCAAAATGAAAACAGGGCAGTGCTCGTAATTGATAGTGCTCCTTCCTCACAACAAAGATGATAATGAAGTATACCTTGGATAAACTATCAAAAAGCATTTCAAAGAATAGATCAATGCCAACATTGCCAATGTCCCCAGTTTGTTGTTCACCAAATATCGTACCAAATCCTCTGATAGCCATGTCTCTCTCTGCAAGCTGAAAACCTTGGCCAAGTTCTCGGCATTCTTCAAGTGCTGCAAGTCTTTCCTGATATGTCAATACCTCATCAAAATCACTATTACCATCATTAATTAAAGGATGAGGATGAATTATGCTTAAAAGCACCAATTAAATAAGTGAAGTTTGATGATTGCATTGCACCACATACTCGTGCTTGATCAGACAACAATGACTTGTCAGGATAAAATAGGTATGCATGAGCTTCTTTATCTGCACGACCCACTCTTCCTCGCAACTACACAATTAAATAAAAATAGAAATTAAAACAAAATTTGATTCAAATATCTTCTGTAAAAATCACCTCAGCAACTTATGAAGTCATGACCAATATAAGGGAGATGATCAGGGAAAATCGAAATCTGCTCAAAATACTCTTCCACTATTACGTACAAAAGACATGATAATTAAAAGAACCAAGAAATGTGAAACAAACAAATTCTATAAAGGTTCAGATGTCACCAGTCTTGCAAGAGTAAAAAAAATCAAAAAAAGGAAAGAACCTTAGAACAAAATGGGAAGTAGCTAGCCAACTTTTAGGAGAGACATAATTGACTACAATATTATAAACAATAATATAAACTATAATAAAAAAACTTTGCTGCATGCTATATGCCTTTTTCATAAAAGTCTTTTAAGAAATTCTCTTTTAGGCTATATTTGGTTGAACGTAAAGTTTTTAATGGAATGGAATGATTTATAATGGAATGGAATGTAAATGGATGTAATATTAGAAAATTGTTGTTTGAGAGGAATGGAGTGGTTCGTAATATAATATAGTGAAATGTTATTTAAAAGAAGGGTTTATAATGTAATATAATGAAATGTTGTTTATCATTTTACATTCCAACCTAAACTTCCTAAATCGGAGGTAACTTAGTTTTACTATTTAGGATGGAATGACATGTAATGTGAAACCCTCCCTTTTATCCTATTCCATTTCATTCCATTATAAACCCTCCTCCCAAACGTAGAAAATTATTATATTCCATTAATAACCACCCAACCAAACATAGCCTTACTAACTTGGCATCTTTGCATCTAGTTAGAAATACAAGAAAGAACGAAACCTGATACAGTTGCGCCAGGCCAAATTGTTGAACATCCTGAATAATGATGGTGTTTGCGTTTTGAATGTCAAGCCCACTTTCTACAATGTTAGTGCAAATGAGTATCCTAATATCACCTTTGGCAAATTTCTCCATCGTATCCTCAAGTTGTTTCGAGTATTGCTTCACAAATAAAACACATGCCAGAATGAGTTTTAAACCTAAAATGAGGTTGGTATAAATTGGAAGGGTAATCATTGAAACTGCAAATAAAATGTTAACAAATAATTAATCCATAGGACACCCACCAACATATAATAGTGCTAAGCAACACATCAAAGTCTATATGGAAAAATAAATGCTCTGGCTTGGGAAAGATAATATAACCATATCCCTAATAGTTAAAATTTGGTGTCATAAGCGCTGGAATTGACAGGATCATATCAGAAAATGTTATGGCTAATAATAAAGGAAAAGACACAAAAAGAGATAAGGAGTGCATAATCAAGATTTCTAATACGCAAAATTCAGCAGAGCCCAGCCAGAAAGGCATGTGGTTAGATTAAAAATCCAAAGCTCAGAATGCAGCAAAATGTCAATTGGTACATGTAGTTTCCTGTTTCAGATTTACGTCCACTAATAGATAGCGGCTCATTGGATGTGTAACATACAGAGGTTATTAGAAAGTACCTTCCCATGGGCCACAGCTATCTCAGCATCTGGAAGAGACTCTTCAAGGAAATCCCTCACTTCTTCAAGTCCTGCACGCATTTATAAAGGGAAAATCATATAATAAAGATCAGGTATAGATCAACTCTGGATGTAATATTGGAAGGAAAACTGTTAGTAATTATAAAGCAGGTCTGAGTTATTCCAGAGTTTTACTTGTTGGGAGTGGAACGAGGAACCTATTTTATATAGTTCATCATTAATTCAACTAATTGCAACTCTTTCTGGGATAACATACTCTTTATCTTTTTAAGTTTCTAAAGACTGGGTACAATGCATGATCATATACCAGAACAAGATATATAAATATAACCACTAGAATACATAAGTCATATCAATCTTCAGCTACAAATTCAAATGGAAAAGAGATACCAAGCTTTCAACAGTACACACCTTTAATACGAGGCAACACATAAAACACTTGGCCTCCACGATGCAGCTCATATTTGATTGCTGATATTACCTGTTCTTTACTATATCCTGAAAGGCGGGTTTTTATAGGAACCCTTTCTGGAGGTGGAGTTGAAATTAAACTGAAAATTACATTTCAACTTTATCAACGGTAAGACCAAAAAATTGAACTTTCAATGGACAAGAACTTCTTGAGTTAGATATTTAACATGGCCATGGAAATAGTTTTTAGGCTTAAAGATGTGGAGGATATGCCATGCATGGTCTAGCCATTGAAGTGGACTGGCCTAGCACCACCTGCACCTTACAAGAGTAAAACCCAGAATCCTCCATGGGCCACAATCCATACAAAGCCATGTTAGAGCGACATGCTCACATGGTACTCCCAACACAGGCATGGCTAGAACAATTTAACCCAATTTTTCTTCAGGAGACAAGTTTCAACAGGAAATAGGCATATAAGTAGTACAATCTACATTTATTGAGTAACAAATGACTTTAGTACTTCCTACTTGTCCCATAAGAATAGCTTAAATCATAGAATAATTCCAAACAATCATAGAAGAACAATTCAATGATTTTGATCACACTACATATTAAAAATAATCAACGTGCTGACTCCAGATAGCAAATCCATAAGATCATAGATCTAAAATTAAACTACAAATAAAATTTTGTCCTGATATTAAAATTTAAAAAAATAGAGAAGAATATTACTAAAAGAATGGTCTCTATGAGCCCATGTTGTTCATTTTGGGTCATGATATGCTAGCCATGGATCATAGCATGCTTGTAGCCTACCATGGTCTAGGGACCCTAACATACCTAGCACACACAAGCGGCAACTAAGCATAGCCCTAATTATTGTTAGGCTAGATGATCCTTTTGAGATCATTGAATTTAAAAAGAATGACAATGGGAAAAGCATCTGGTCCTAAAGTTTTCAGTTTTAACTTTTACAAATTAATCTATAAACTTTTAACTTTTAGCAATCAAGTCAAGAAGCCTCCTAAAACATGCTAATAAGAATAAGGTGTCAATACTTTAGTAGGTCTTTAATGAACTGACATGTTTAAGGTTCATGAATCATGCCATCTAAACCTTCTAAAAATTGACTATCTCCTACAGGCTTTATTTTTCTTAAGATAAATATTTCCTTCATGGATAAAATAGTGAAACAAGTTAGTTGTATCAGGTATAATACCTTGCATCACGAAATCCAGTCAATGCTAAATAAAAAGTGCGTGGAATTGGTGTTGCCGAGAGAGTAAGGACATCAACTGAAGTTTTGAAAGAAGCTATCTTTTCCTTCTGTTTGACACCAAACCTCTGTCAAGCAAATAAGTATTAGAAAATCAAGTTAAAGACAATATCAAGCATAACATATAGCTTTATGGAAAAAGATATTGAATGTCTTATTGCTTTCCAACATGCATCCAGTCATAGCATACAGTGTGGTGTATAGAAAAACCTTGTCAAGCCACAACTGTGATAGCTTGGTAGGATATGTTTGCATACATCCATGCATGTACAAATTTCTGTACGCATTAGACTACTTGCATATTTAACCATATTACAAGTGTACAAATAGAAGCACATACTCATACCCAACTATCTATATATATGTCCATGTTATACAAGAGTATGGAGATGTGGTGAGATCTCCTATCATTGGGTGGTAACGAAGTAAATCACTTCATCATTCTTAAAATATTGTCACTAAAATAGACCAGACATTAATGTTCAAAGTATAAGCACAGTAAACAATGCATGTCAACTTGACATTATGTTGCAAGTCTTAGATTAGTTGCAAAGGTAAGAGAAAGCCTACTGAATGTAAATTCTCCACCTTGTTTAGTTGGCAATAATAACAACTAAAAATGAAGTCCTTGAAAGCTCGCTTCATACCTTTTTAATAAAAATTCTCATCTCCTTCATGAGTTTGGTTGTGAACTCTTATCACTACTAAAAAAATTGAAGGGGAGGGCAAGGGTAGCAGGGAGGTAAACAATTTTGTTTTGAAATAGAACTAGAATATCCTTGATGCCACATTCACTATCCCTCGAACCTCTCTCAATCAGCATGTACAGCTGCTGCAACTTTGTAGACTTTTATAGCTGTAGAGATATATATTAGCTGTAAATACTATTATTATTTGATAGATATTATGGCTGTTAATATCCCTTGATTTGAGGGATTTTTGGTTGTTAATGATATCCCTTGATTTGAAGGATTTTTAAGATTTTCTCTACTTCTAAATTAGTAGTTTCCTATTCTGTATCTAAGACTTACTGTATATATTCTGATGCATTGTAACCCAAAAGAGTAATAGAGCAACAAAGAATTTTTTCCTCTCAATCTTCTTCAACATGGTATCAGAGCCCTAGGGTTTCTTTGTCAAAATTCTGCCGCTATACAACCTTCATTGCTGTCAGTTTTTCTCTAGTTTTCACAGCCTTAATTGCTGTAATTTTTTACAAAGTGCTGTAATTTTTTACAAAGTCTTCTGTTTTTTAAACCTTCTATTCCTTAACTATGTCTACTCAGAGGAGGTAAATTCTGTCCCAAAAACTGGTGAGTTACAAAACATTAGAGCTTCCTATCAACTCAATGGAAAAAACTATCTGAAGTGGTCTCAATTCATTTGTACCCTAAAGGGCAAAGGAAGACTTAGCCATATCACAGGAAATGGACCAAAAAAGCAAGACCCAGCATTTGAAACATGGGATGAAGAGGATTCAATGATTATGTCATCACTTTGGGACTCGATGGATCCTACCATTAGTGAAACCTGCATGTTTCTTGCTTCAGCAAAGGAGATTTGGGAGTTTATCCGGCATAGCTATTCAAAGGATCGTGATGCAGCCAGAATTTATGAGGTAAAAATCAAAACTGGAGCAGCAAAACAAGGAGGTGCCAATTTTCTGCAGAATTTATGGCAGGAACTTGATTATTATCGAGTACTTGAGATGAAGTGTGTGGAGGAAGCTGCAATCCTAAAGAATTTTATTGAGAAAGATTGGATGTATGATTTTTTGGCTGGTTTGAACCCAAAATTTAACCAGGTAAGAGCCCAGATTATTGGTAAAGAAGAGATGCCATCATTGGAAAAGACAATCTCGTTAATTAGAGCTGAAGAGAGTAGAACAAACATCATGCTTGAAGTTCCAACAACCGAAGGGACTGCACTAGCAACAAAAGGAGATCAACAGGAGAGAGGGAGGATTGACAAAAATCCTCAGTTGAAGGATAACAAAGACAACCTGTGGCGTACATATTGCAAGAAGCCGAGACATACCAAAGAAAGATGTTGGAAATTAAATGGTAAACCACCAAGTCATGACTGGGAACCAAAGTTCCAGCAAAGAAATCAACCTCAAGCTCACTCAGTAGAACAATTCAATGAGGAAGTAAAGGCGGATAATGGTGGATTCAGCAGTGAGGAGATAGAAAAACTGAAAAACTTGCTAGATTCCCATGAAAAACCACTTGGGGCTTGTTCATTGGCTCTCTCAAGTAAGTCTTCATTCCCTCATATTTGATCAAAGAGAAAAAGTTGACAGTAAGACATTGTCAAGAGCAACCCTAGCTATATAATTGGAGATGACATTTAGGCTTGGGCCCGACTTGAACCGACTCGAAGTCAATAGGCTTCACTCGAGTTGATCAAGTTTTGGGTGTAACTTAGGCTTTTCTTTGAAATTTCAAGTTTCGAGCTGGGCTTAGATTTGGGTTGCCTAGCAAGCCGACTTGACCCGACCCTACCAAAAGTTCGAAAGTTTTAAGTAAACATGACGTTGTTTTCCAAATTTTAAATTAAAAAAAAACAATCCAATCATGTGCATCAAGCAGGTTTGGGCCCTTCCCTAGGCATAGTTCATCGATAACCTTATTAGTTTTGTCTGAGTTGGCTCAACATGAACATTAAAGCCTAACAATTTGTTGATCCAACATTGCCGCGAAGAGGTAGTTATCTTTTGTTTCAATAGGAATTTTAGGTTGTAGTAATCAATTTTCATAAGAAAATGCCTCCCTTATAGGTAGGAGCATCAGTGATGCACCACCTTGATCAAACCAATTAGTTCACACTTGGAAGCAGGGAGGTCAAAGCACTAATCTGCCAATTTCTTGTTGAAAAAGGCAATGGAATGGCCCACCTATTGGAAGATAGCCCCTATATCATACCCAAAGGAATCAAATTCCACCATAAAAACTAAAGAAAAATTGGGTAGTTTTAAGACAGGCATAGCTACAAGTGCTTTCTTCAAAATTGGAAAGCAATAACTGCTTTTGTGTTCCAACAAAGATTATGCTTCTTGAGAAGATTGGTGAGGAGATGTCGTGATCTCACCATAATTTTTAATGAACTACCTATAGTATCCAAACAACACAAGAAAATCGTGTAGGAGTTTAGCTTTTTGCAGTTTAAGCCACTCTGTTACTAGTTGAATTTTGTTGGGATCTATCGACACACTTGCACTAGTGACAATTTGTCAAAATATATTACATTGGTCTAATCGAAGGAGCATTTGGACTTCTTCAAAAACAGTTGGTGAGAGCGTAAGAGATCAAAAATAATTCGAATATGATGAAGGTTGTCCCACCCAAGTCTTACTATAAACTAGAATGTCATAACAATATCCTATGACAAACTTATAGAGGTATGCTTGGAATACCTCGTTCATGAGAGCTTAGGAGGGGGAAGAGGCATTACTTAGGCTGAATGCCATCACACCATAATTTCAAAGTTGTAATGGTTACAAAATTCAGCCTTCTCAATGTTTGAGGAGTCCATATGTCAGAAGATTCAGTTAATCAATGATTTGCCAACTTGCCGATTTAGTTACCTTATTTGTTAATGTAATTAATGTATTTTATATGCTTTCCTATTTAGATAGTTTTAGTTACCTTATTTGTTAATGTAATTAATGTATTTTATATGCTTTCCTATTTAGATAGTCAAACCTAAATTAAAGGAGCTGATTGTATATTCCTTATTTAGGTAGGACTCCTAGTGTATATATGTAGATAAACTCCTCTCTAATAACACAGTTTTTAGCATACACAAAATCCTTTGCATTAACACCATAAGCATTTGATGATACCAAAGCAAAGGTCAAGTTCGGTGAAGTACTTGGAGCCATGAATTTCATCTGGTAACTCATCCACCATAGGAATTAGAAACTTGTACTTCACTGTTTTTTCCATTAAGCTCTCTGTGGTCTACATAAAAACGTCATGATCCATCATGTTTCTTTACAGTAAAATTGGTGGGGAAAAAAAGGAATTGTCTAGGAAGAATAATTTCCTTGTTAAGCATGTCATCACATCGCTTCCCTATTTCCTCTTTTTCGCAAGAATGATAAGGACAAGGCCTTAACACTGCATGAACCATTTCTGGTGACAGGGGAATGCAGTGGTATTTTGGGCGGGTGATAGTTGTCTGTTTGGTTCCCAAAACAAAACTTGATGCTCCACAAGTAAATTCTCTAGTGCCACATGAGAAATTATTGAATTTTGAACTGAAAACACCTTAAGCACAACTTTCATAGTTTCCCCTCTCCATGTCACCTTCTTCTCGTTGAGCCGAAAGGACATTCTTAAGGAAGAAAAATCACACACAATTGTACCAAAAATGCAGTCAATTCACACCTAACACATTTAAACAATCTAATGGTATCATATACAAATCAACACAAAAAGAGTTAGAATAAACCTGTAAGCACACCTCTTCACACATGCTGGGACTTGGATTTATTTTTTTTCACCATTTGCTGCGGAGAGTTTAAGACCTGATTGTTTTCAGCGAGGCAGACCAAGCTGATGTGCTAATCCATTTACAAAATTATATGTGCTTTCAAAATTCACCAAAACTAGAACCTACTGCCCTTGTATACAATGTCTTAATCTACATATTTTGCACTTTTCAACCTATAATTACATGAAGAGAGACCTCACGCTCTGAGGATGCGATTATTCTATCCTCATCTTCACCTTGTTTGATGTCAAATAATTCCAACCAAAAAAGGCGTTTGCATTTGTGGTCACTTATGTATGCCTTCTATCTTCTATTTTAGCTTGATTTAGATAGGTGATAAAGGCTAGTTGGTGCATTTCTCCTCCTAACTCCGTATTGGCATTCTTCCTTGTTCCCTAACTTTTTGCAATAATCTAAATCTATTTTGATGTTATCCAGCTGTAACTGTGGCGTTTCCCTTTCGTGAGCAGTAGATTCCTCTTGAACATCCTAGCAAGGCTCATGGTTGCCATCAAATTTATAGGGTGAAGAATTTCCACATCAAGGAGAATGGATTTAGATAGCCCCATTGCGAAAATATCCATTTGCTAACTATTTTAGGTACTACTTTAGGAAATACATAATAAAAGGGATTTAAACCCCTTTATTATTGGACTTAACTAGGAAATAAAAGACATAATCATAATAGAATTTCAGAATATTTTGTGAAACAATTTTCCAACATAATTAGTTGATATCATCTTCATTGTTGCCTTAATTTATGGGCTCTTAATTGTAGGCCTAAATCCTGTCATTCTTGCCTTGAATATGTTTTATGCTATCATCCTTCTTTCCTTTGTGAGCTTAGCCTTTCCACTTGACCTAGTTTATCTTCTTCCATAATGCTTGCCCTAAAATGCGTCAAGTACATTGCCTAGCTAAACAAAAAGAAAAATAAAAGATCTTTCCTATATAACAGTTAATAGTTATGTTAATTTTTTTGACATATTTTCTATTTAAAATAGAAAAGTCCAATTTAGAAGTAGAAGTATAATTTAGAAGTGACATAATTAAATTTATATATATTTAGAAATACTTTGTGTTCCCACTTCTTTTTTCTAGTAGGGCTTCTCCTATTCAAGGGCAATATGTAAAGGAACTAGAATATATACTATATTGATTACTAGGAAGCAAGTTGATTTCTTTATAGGTGGAGTACTTTTATAGTCCTCTCCTCTGTTTGATGTATACTACACTCTTATTCTCAATTATTTCCTTTTGGGGCTCCTAAAATTAACAATTAAAAGTCTAAATCAATGGAAATTCCCAAATTGTAACATGTTATAACAATATAAGAGCATAAATTCCTCACTGATCATAACTATAGTAAGTACATGGTTCATTCCGACATCAGTACATACTCTACTAGAGTAAGTAAGTAGAACAAGATTCAATCTGAAGAGCCAAACACATGTCAATTAATCTCAGGCAAAATTGGGCAACCCTATACCTTGTATGCTGCCAGTACATGCGGCGTATTGATTTCAAGCTCTCATCCAACAGCCACACCTAAGTAATCGTATTTACACTTTGTGTATTTCTAAAGACCATCATATAAACAAACATAAACCACACAAGAATGCAATATGTACTTGTATTCAAATCCCTAGCCCAGCAAAATGAAATGACCCAGAACTTAACAAGTATCACATTAACAGGGAGAAGATTCATCTTTTCTTTTTTTTTGGTTAAATCAGCAGTAATATGGGGAAGATTCATCACAATCAAGAGAAACATGGTTTTGGGGACCAACCTGTTCCTCATCAACAACAAGAAGGCCAAGATTGCTATACACGACACGACTTCCAAGAAGTGAGTGAGTTCCCACAATAATGTCTAGGTTACCATTTTTAATCATTTCCAGACTTTTCTCTTTCTCTGTTTTGGTCTGCAGTAACAACAGCTAGCATCATTTAAGGCCAAATTATAGTAGCATGCTTTTCAAAATTAAAGCATTTTCAGAAATCAAATGCTAAGCAAAACATTTTCTTGGACCTTCATAACATTACAGTATTAAAATGTTCTCAAGACTAACTAGCTAACATAACTGTAGTGCAATTCTTTTCATGGATTGCCATTGGTCCAATAGGAAATAACCAGACCGTTAAAAACAAAGAGAAGGCCCTACCTGAAACCGACTAAGAAGCCCAATATTAATATCTGCATTCTTGGAAAACCGTTCTGAGATAACATCAAAGTGTTGTTTGGCTAAGACAATGGTTGGCGCCAAAATCATAGCTTGTTTTCCTGCAGAGACTACACAAAAGATGGCACGTAGAGCAACTTCTGTTTTTCCAAATCCAACATCTCCACAAATTAAACGGTCCATTGGAGTCTCTCTCTCAGTCAAATCCCTCTCAACATCACTGAAAGCCTGGACATAAACACTTAAGTTGTAAGTTATAGCTAGACAGAAATAGAGGACACCCTCCAACCAAAAAAAAAAAAACATTTCATCTAGATGAATAAATGGGAAGGATGCATCCTTAAACCCGAAGGAAAAAGTAATTGAAATTGAGCATAATCTAAAGTGAAGAAAACTGGGAGTTTAATTAAATCTATGGCTGTGGCCTCTCATCCAGTCTAGCATATTTAAATAGAGGCAAGACAACATAATCCTCAACAACAGGAATCCTTCAATCACACAAAGAGAGGAATATACTAAGGCCCTTCTAGAAAGAGTTCGTGAGTGCAAGTGCAACTTTCTACTTTAACTTGACAATGGAATAAAGTTGCTTGTAGAAACCTGTTTTTGATCAGGAGTAGGCGTATAAGGAAACTGTGCAGCAAATTCAGCCATGGCAGGACTCTTTGGGTAGGGAGGTCTTTTTTGTTTTAATCTATGTAAATACAGCTCCATTAAGTCCACAACCATTTTCTGAATTGCAATTTTGCCTTTTGTCTTTCTCCGCTCCCATGCATCACTATCACTTAATTTGCTCAAAGCTCGAGGCCTTTCGTTTTCATTTGGGCTGGAAAAAAATAAAATTTGAACTAATAAACCATGACTGCATGAATATACCAAATTTCAAACATGAATATAACATTGAATAAATGTACATAGTGAAGCCTTGTCCATTTTCAGGTAAAGCAGTCAAGTAAAACATGAAAATGACCCAACCTTTTTTCCCCTTTTTATTTTAATCTCTCAAGTTCATGTTTTGAACTTTTCTTTCACCCTCCTGGACTTTGTTTCTCTGTTCTTAAATTTCTACACATCCTCAGTTTTGTTTGAGATGGAAATTAAAGTAAGCTGCCGGTTAGAGAAATGACTATTGCGGTGAAATCAGTAATCCTAATTTGTGTCAAGACGCAAATTTAATCAACTATCCCATAATTCCACCAATGGACATGACAGATAACTAATATCTTCCATATGCATCATCTCATAAACTTTAATCTCAACCATAGCAGCCATGCACATGTAATCTAAGCGAAGGGTAAGAGGAAAACCTACAGATTGTAGCGATAAAGTAAGCGAGAAGATTGCGTAACAGAAAGTTTTGCCATGCCATCCGCATATTCAATGAACACGTATTCAATAGGCTCCGAGGAATCTTTTGGCACATCAAATTTAATCCCAACAAACCTCCCGATACCAACCTTTTTATGAACAACATAATCCCCAGAACGAAGTGTATAAGGGTCCACCTTATAACTGAAAAACCCACCTTTATTAGCTTCACTATCTCCCTTCAACTTCCGCAATCCTCTCTGCTGCTGCTTCTTCACCAACTGAATGTATTTATCAGCTTCTTCAGAATCCAACGTGGGTCTGGAAGCGTCTCTGTTGCTATTGTCGCGTCGGATTCTTTCGTTGAGGACGGAAATGGAATCTTGGTCCATCTGCATCTTTTCTTGACGTTGGCCCAACTTTTTGAAGCTAGGTAGTGAAGGACTTTGAGTGTAGACGGCGTTGATGACTGACAAAGATGAAGACTTGTTCTTGTATCTGTGTTTTCGGAGATGTGGACATTTCGAGGAGAAGAGCTTCCATAGCCGCGGAGAGGAGACGAACTCGGAGACGGGAGGCGTAGGAATATGAAGAGAAGCCATTAATGTTGCTGTAAAGAGAGAAAGTAAAAGCCTTACTCCTAGTGTTAGAAGAACGGAATTTGTAGAGCAACGAAGACTTGGAATTGGGCCATCTGGAATTGAATTCTGACAGTAAACAGAAAAAAAAAATCAACGAGAGGTTTTGATGGGGTTTAGCAGATAACAAAAGCGCAGGCGATGTGATGATGTGGAGAGACACATTCTTGTTGGATACCTTCATTGTCAAAGATATTGTGATGACGATGACGTGGTCACTTCATGAGTGCAATGCTTTAATTGGAAACTTTCTTTTTTCTTGTTCAATAAATTGCAAACCAAAATTCTATTTCCAATTCCAATGATTACTTGAGTTCTACTAATTCGCTTTCCACTCAATTCTGTGCAACTAAATTCAGTTTGTTGGATTCATTGACTTCAGGATAGTAAGGATTCGTTTAAGGATTAATAGATCACAAAATTAGTAAGAATATTTTTCTTTACATGTTAACACATGGATTGGTACCAAAATAAATAATTGATTGATTTAAAATTTAGATTAATTGTTTAATATGATAACTATAACAAAACTCCCAATTACAAACTCTCGAGGATTAATCTAATTTCATTGTTATATATGTTATAAAAGATAAAAATAATATGGTGTGCCACTAATTGTTAGTGCACCAAATGCACCACTTAATTGTTAGTGCACCAAATGCACCACTTAATAGTTAGTATACCACTTCTATTATCATGATAGTATTTGATTAGAAATTTTGTACTATAAATAAAAGAGTTAACTTGATGTAAGTGATACCATTTTTTGATATAAGAAGAATTCTCCTCTCCCAAATATTCTTAAGTTTTAGTTTCGGTTTTTATAACAATTACAAAGTTTTTAATATTTATAAATTTTTTTAATTAAATTTCAAATTTTTAAAAATTAGATATTTTATTTTAAAAATTATCTTAATTAACATTTTATTGATATGCTTAATGAAATACTTAAGAGACTGATTTTTAAAGAATTATATGACATCTTCTTCTTTACATTTTATTTTAATATAAAATAAGTAACTACACAAAACAATCTAATTATATTAACGAAAATACAAAGTCACGTAACTTATCTAAATCTTAGTTTTTATTTTATTTCATTAATAACATAGATAATTTTTTGAGTTAGGTAATTTTATTTTTAAAATTTTAAATACTCAATTAGAAATTTTAAAAGATAAAATTTCAAAAAAGATTTTTGACACTTTTAATTCATATAATGTTTTATGTTTAAGCAAGGCAACTACTTTGGGCAGAACCGTAATTTAATTTCTTGCAGTTTATGTCTAAATTAGCCCAGAAAGCATTTCACCTGACTAACTAATTCAGGATTTCATCAGTAGGCGAAGACTAAATGTCAATATAATAAAATAAGAGTATGGTGCACTTGCAGTTGTTAAAATTAAGAATAAGATTAACTAGTAAAACCATCATTTAGATGCCTAATAATAAAGTCAAGTAACTACTTGAGTAAAGCATGGAATATAACTGAATTCCTCAATTACATAGTATCACTTACTTTGGGGATTAGATCTTCCGATGTATTATTATTAAATTTTATTAAATCTTATTTATATATATACGTGGACTTTACATAAATATATAAATAAAATTTAATAAAATAGAGTTAAATCTTATTCATATATATATATATATCAAACTCACGTAAACATATGAATGAAATTTAATAATAGAGTTAAAATATCGCAACTAAAAGAGTAAAATTTGATGTACTTACTTTGGAGCATGGGATTCGTTGGTAAGAGGTCTTGTCTAGTCTTGCCTAGTCTTATCCTCTAGCAGAAAGGCAATTCCAACCTGAACCACCAGTTCTTATGTATTTATCTCCAAGAGTCGCGCGTATTTGTGAGAGAAACTTCAAAATCATGTAATATCGTAATTATATTAGATTTGAGACACAACAAGCTGAATCCAAGTTGATACTTTTGATTCCCACTTTGCATAACAGTTTGAGGATGCTCAGAAAATCTCTGATTGAAGCTTGGAGAGCTCTCAACATCCCATCTCCATGGCTTCCACTCTTATTACTTATGCCACTTCTTGGTTTCTTCATAAAGAAAATGAGATTTAGAAGGGACAACCAGCATCTTCCACCAGGGCCTAATCG
>JANVCL010000006.1:19320498-19330833 GCA_026546855.1 Erythroxylum incrassatum
CGTTCGACACGGGAGTATGTCTACTGTACGCAAATGAAAGATAGAGGTCGGGATCAGTTCGTGTCTGCATTAGTGTCGCATATTTGTATTCTGAAATTTCTATAAAGGATGCTTGTATTTGTAATGAGCCCAATTTGGTTATGGCTTTTCGTTCATTAAATGATTGTAAATTATTGTTGAATGATTGTAATAACTGAAAATGTTTATTTCTGAAACTGAAACTGTTTATTTCTGAACGTGGGCTTAGATTATTATTGTCTATTCCGCGCGAATGAATGTTTTTTTTAATTTATACTGAGTTTCGTCTAACCGACTGATGTAGTACGCCACCCTCACGGGACTCGGACTCGGATATCACCAACGATGTCGGATTCGGGTCACGCGGGAGTGGGGTGTTACAAGTGGGGTGCTACATTATATCCTCACTATAGTTTCTCAAATTCACATTGCCTTATGCTTGGTTTTGAAATCCCCTAGGATAATCTAAAGGGAACCAATTTTTCTTCCCAAGCTAGCTAAATAATTCCACAAAACATCCTTTTGATTTACATGGTTATAGGCATAGATGAAGGTGGTTTGAATGCTTACATTCTTAAGTAACAGCTTAATCCCAAGGTGGATATTCTATTCTAAGCTAGAGGAATCCAAAATTACAACCTTATTAGGGTCATATATAACTAAAATCCTTCCACATAAGTCATCCATATGATTGATGATGATCTTTCATCCTTCTTCAAAAACAATAGTTTCCTATATTTATTTTCTTGCAATTTGGTTTCTATTAGGCCTACCATATATGGATTCACATTATTGATATAGTCTAGAAGACCAATTTGTTTGTTAGGGCTATTGGGCCCTTTGATATTCCATGTAAGTAAAGTCATCACTAATTCTTAAGGAAACATTTTCCTTCCTAATGGATTTCCTTTTAGTTACTATCCCAAATTGA
Source organism: Erythroxylum incrassatum (assembly GCA_026546855.1). Taxonomy (NCBI): domain Eukaryota; kingdom Viridiplantae; phylum Streptophyta; class Magnoliopsida; order Malpighiales; family Erythroxylaceae; genus Erythroxylum; species Erythroxylum incrassatum. The sequence goes on from JANVCL010000006.1 coordinate 19,321,448, forward strand.
GTTCCTTCCTCCTTAGCCTCTTAGATTACTTTTGGTATGTAAGTGATGTTTCCTTCTTCCAAGTTAGGGCTACTCAACTCCTCTAAAAGACGACTTTCATGTGTCTTTCCTATGTTAGCATCTGAGACTTTCCTATGTCAGCATCTGAGACTAACAAGGTATTCCCAACGTTTGCTTTATTGGAATTTGAAAGACCTGGTGCTTCCTCTGCATTAAGGTGGTGTTCACAAATAGTATCATTTAAGGTCTTACTATTTTCCTTCCACAAGTTATAAAGATTATAATGGCGCTCTTCCTCTTTAGTTGTATGAGCTACTTGGGAGTTAACTTCCCTACCCCTAGAAGTCTTCATTAGCTCTTTATACTAGCTTGTTTTGAATTTGCATTCTATTGGCTTTTAGCTTACTTCCTTGTTGTTGATTGGAGGTCTCTTGGAGTAAGATGCCTTTACTTGATCTCATACATATTTCCTTTTTCATCCAAACCATAATAGGAATGATCTTTGGGACCTTCTTGTTAATGTCTACAAAGACACAAACCCTAGTATGGTGAACTTTGCACATAAATGTAGTAGCCTTGTCTAAGTAGAGGGGTTTCCTTATATAGCTTGATAAATAGCTTAGCCCCACTATAGTCCAATATTCAAGAGTGATGTTTTATATGTTTATTCACAGGGGAACATATTTTTACTTCAATTTTTCCAATTGTAATCCTGGTTTCCATTTTTTCAGGAATAATGGCTTAGAATTGTAATGCCAAGGGCTTGCCTCCATCAATTTTTGGCCAGGAAATGAGAGGAGAGAGAAATTTTTTAGGCCAAGTTCCGAGAGGACATTGTTACCAGAAATGGTAATAAGGAGAGAGAAGGAAGAAGAAGGATGGAGTAGAAAGAAGGAGGGTAAGAGTAATCCAAAATTAAGAACCTGAAGACTAAAGAGAGAGTAATCCAAAATTAAGAACCTGAAGACTAAAGAGAGAGTAATCCAAAATTAGGAACCTGAAGACTAAAGAGAGAAGCGGATGTAAATGGTCTTGGCAACCTACATCCTGAGTTGAAAGGGGGATGGAAGTAAAGAGTGAGTAGCAAGGTAGGAAGAAAAAGAAGAGAAGATAAGAGCTTCCAGAAGCTAAGGAGCAAGCAGAGATCCAACTAGAATAGAAGAATTCACCTGATGCTATTGCTTGAATAAATAAGATCAAACACTTGTTACATATGCAAGAACATGAAGGATCAGTTAGAAAAAAGCAAAAGCTTATCCTTGTATTGAGTTTTCCTAATTAATAACCTATATTACTTCGTAAACAAAGAGGTAAAACATTAAGTATAAAAAATAATATAAGAAGTCCACACGAGTAGTATTTATAAGATTATCGACTAAAAATGGTTTAAGGGTTGATCTTATGACCATTTTTTATAAATGTTATTACATCTTTAAAATTGTCTTATTCTTCACTACATTAGTATAAATTGCATAACAACATTTTTAATGTGTAGTACTTAAACCATGCTATGATGAGAAAGTAAAAGGAAAGTAAAAACTTAAAAATAATAATTAAATATAAGTAAAACTTGATGGAAACGGAGGAAAAAGAAAAAAAGTGAAAATAGTAATTTTTTTGGTTCAAGCTAATTGATTATTCTTTTATAAATTAACAAAAGAAGTTTGAAAGGCTTCCTAAATTTAATCATTTCTTTCAATCTAATTGATTAAATGTCTTTACGATTGTACATAAGAAGTTTGAAAAACTTCCTAAATTTATTTATTTTTTTAATTTTTTATATGTACGTAACGAATAAAAGGAAATAAAAGTGTTATTGGAATCAAAATTATTGCAAAGAACGAACATGATATGTTTTGATGCTTCAACTTAAAGTTCGTTAAGTCATCACAATCTTAGCAGGCAAGCAATCAAGAATCTCTAAAGATTGTACAACTTTAGAGATGACGTGGAAGTGATGACGTGGTTCTTTATTCTCTTTCTGCTGTCTTAATTTCCTTATTTTTGTACGAGAAAGAATTCTTCTGAACCTTCAATTCTACTTTCTTTCTTCATCAAGTTAGCTTGCTTTATAGAAAGATTATACCGCTGGAAATTATAAGGCTAAAGTGACTTTTGAGGTCTTCGAACATTTTCACTTTTATGTTGCTGATAAAGATTCCAAGTGGAAATTTCTTGTGCCTTTCTAATATATCCCTCCACTAAAAGCCCCGCAGTCTTAGCTTATTTGAGCTTGAGCTTCCTCAAACATGGAAATATGCACTACTCCTTGGTTGTCCCAGCTCCAATATACTTTGTACTTCATACTTCCAACTCTCTATTAGAAGTTTAGATAGCTTGAGGTGCACTCTATTCACAGTCTTAAGATAGTATATGCCCAAGTTTAAAGGTAATGATACAATCTAGATTGACCATGTTAAATTTTTATCACCATTGGCGTAACGGTGAATATTCTTTTAATTAGGTTAACGTCTAGCATTTAACTGGTAGATGATGGCACATAGCATAACTTATTGACCTTAAATATGACAGGATTAATGCATTTGGCAATTAGTTCTCTTCATCAACCCGAAGGTAACTTGGACAATTCTGAAAACAAGTATCTTATTTTCCTAACAGGAACTCCTGTCAGAACCTACCGCACCAGGTAAAAAGCTTTCCTTTTCTGTTTTTTCCTTGTAAAACTCTCATATCAATGGCATGCTCTCGGTAACCACTTGCCAGGGCAACATAATCATGCCATTGATGGCATGGTGTTGGTTGCTCGAAGGCTTTATGCAGCAGTTTGATGAAATAATTGTGCATTCTGCAACTTCTGCCACCGTCATACAAGAGGGTTCCACCGACGCTGATGCTGATTCTTCATTAATATCATGTGTATCTTCTTTTGCCATGATCTTCAGAAACTCTACAAGTGCCTCGCGCATCCATTCATATCGGCACAGCTCAAAAGCATCTTTTATGTTTAGCTGCAGGAAATCATTAGTTTACATTACTCGCTCATGTCAGAACCTCTCTTTCAGAGTTGCATAATATCATATACACAATAAAAGCTAACCCATTTCCTGTCACGGTTTTCCTGTTCAGGCCAGCTTTGAAGCTCCTCAGTCACTTGTAATGCAAACATGAATCCTTTGCAGCCTCCTTCCAGGCTGCACGGATCCTGACTACTCTTGCTTCTGAACTCCCAAACCCCAAGTTGTGCTTCCTGATGAACAGACATATATATGAAACTAAATTCGTATGAGAGAAACACAAGGATCATCAAACAGCATATATACATCCAAGATGTACAAAAACTCAAAACTAGAACAAAATGAAGATATAAGATCCAGTTAACCAGCTCCAACTGCAAAATAAAATAGGTAAAAAGGATCTCACCTTTAGTATTCCCTTCACTCCTGCTTCCTCCAAGGCTTCTCGACATGCAGCTTCTTCCATAGTTTCGTCGTCCTCCCATCCACCCTGAAGACAGGATGAGATAGCAGAATGTTCATAAGAAATACAGAAACAATGAAAGAAGCAGTATTAGTTCTTTTCTGTCCAGATGGAAGATATGAAAGAGACAAGAAAACACCTTCGGAAAAACAAGATCGTTCCGGTTTGGTGAGGAAACCATAAGAACTTGTAACATATTCTCCAAATCATTACTGCATTTCTCTTTGTCCATCGCTATCCTGTAAGGAATGCACCTGTTTGCGCATATTACGAGAAAAGGAGTAAATGACCAATTCACTTCAAGGGCCCATTATGAGACAGTAGTTACAGTACTTGGAGATCATGATCTGTGCTGAAATCAAATGCATATAGATGATTGAGGACTTCACCGAAAAGGTTTCTCAAAATGAGAAATTTCCCTTCACTACTGAACATTCATATTTTTCAAAAACCAAAATCAGAGTAATTTTTGTCTTCTTTCGGACACAAGGTTATCTCGTGGAAAGAGAAAAGGGCTCAAGAAACGTATGGGGATAACAGCAAGCCTCTACCTAGTTCCAATCCTTGTTTCACTTCTCTCATTAAAGAAGCATCCTGCCGTTTGTCTTGAAATGTATGTCTCTCTTCTGCGTTAGAAAACTGTATTCATACTATTAAACTTCAATATTCAGATCACCACTGTGCTCGGCTACCTGTTAGATTTACTTGCAATATTCAGTATTAATACTCTTCCCTAATTTACACAGTTATCATCACTCGAGCACATACCAACAGTATCAAGTACGTGATGCAGACAATGTTACAATGTTAAACCACCTCTAATAAGGTTCTGAAAATTCTCCATGGGAATCAAGAATAAAGCCACAACTACACCACTAACTTCTACAACAATATAGCAAGGCAGCAAGAAGTAAACCCTCTCTCTGGGTGAAGAAATGTCACGATCATGGTTTTACTTAAAACTAGACGATGATTTAGTTTAATATATTAGCCATTATAGACAAAACAGATCACGCCAAATCCAAGAACCAGATAAAAGAATCTAAAGTCAACATTAGCCCCACCTGAGCAAAATTATGGTAACTAGATTAGTCCCTGAAACGCAGTGCTATATACCAAGACAATCAAAAGAAGACAAATGGGTTGTCCAACTTGAGATGCTTTGTTGGATGTCACGGTTAACAATTATTTGTTTATGGTCAAGTGTATGTCTGAAATAAGGTCAAAATGGCTTATTTTGCTGAGGTTCAAACCAAAGGAAACTCATCCGCTTCTTCGTTTGCTTTAATAGTAAGTTTCTTATTCAATAACTTGAACAAACGAGAGACGAACGGTACGTAAAGAGTTAGTAGGCCAAAGGAATTCCAAGATGGCATGCCAAGGTAAACTAACAATGGTCCAAGGAAGGATGCTACAGAACATGTCAATAGAGACTTGTTCAAAAAAGGATTTTTATTCGTCAATCCTTCTGAATTTAAGGGGAAAAAAGAAAGATTAAACGGGTTTGTTCTCTTCTTTAGTATCCGTTTGATTATACAGGGAAGAGTCGGGGAGGAGAAATAGTATGATGATGGAAAACACAACTGGACAAGACCGCACAACTGGGTGCGTTTTGAAGAAAATTGAAGTAACAACATGGATACCTTACCCAGAAACAAGCCGAACATTGTTCTCATAACGTTGTCGCTCTCGCCCTTGTCTGGCAAGAATACAAGCCATGCTCTTTTCTGTTTCTATATAACTCAAAGAACCTTCAAAAGATTTAACAAATGAACATGGAACTGAATGAGAACGTTAAATAACAAGACTACAATCGTCTACGGAACATCAAAAACGGTGAATAACGGTACAATAAAAGAACATGAAAATGGAGAATACGTACCAAGAACATTAAAAAAGGAAACAGCAGGTAGGTGTCAAAAGCACCAACATTGAAGGTAAACGTTTCAGCTGTGCAATAACGCAGAGATAGAGAACGCCATGGTGGACAGAATACAGAATCCTGAGTAAATGAAACATAAGTATTAGGGGAGAAAAATGAGCTCTCTATCTATGTATTTGGAATCAGATATCCCGAATTAGTGCGAAATAAATAAGACCCTTCTTCTCTTTTTCTGTTTGTTTGTTCTTCAACGAATTAAAGTGAGAAGGATCGATGAAACAAATTGTCAGTTGTCTGTTGAAAAGAAACAGAGAAAAACAGAGTGAAGGGGAAGAGAAGGGGAGAAAGAAACAGAGGTCTCTGCCGCAGTCTAAGCAACGGCCTATAAGTTACATTTATAACAAACTCATTAAACCTTCCTTTTTGTCTTGTCAATCAAGTAATCAACATATTAGGCATTAGTTTTTTTCCCCTTCTTGTCAGCTTTTTGTAGTCTTTTTCTAGATTATAAGATGTTTGTTATGTAATTTTTTTAATATAAATCTTTAATTTTCAAAATTAAAATTTTTAAAAAGAAATGAAAATTCGTAATGGTAAGATATGTTAGAAATAATTATTTAAACGAGAAAGTAAGAAAAATGATTCTAAGCTATGATTACTTTCCCTTGATTAATATTGCAAGTTCTTCCTATCAAGTTTATAATAACGATGGGAATACACATGTATGGCTTGTTTTTGAGCCAAGCCCCATGCATATATATATAACAACGAGTAGGCAGAGCAATATTTATATCATCGACTGGTGTATCTAATGCCCGACCGAGTCAACCCAAACATGTGTGTACATTATTATAAACAATAAAATCAGAAATTGAGTCCAGATTTTTTTGTTTAATTTTATGTTGTCTTATTTTATCTCATATATTTTAGCTATTTATTTATGTGAGTCTCACGTAAGCTTCACATAAATAAACGTGAAATTCTTATCAATAAATAACTTAGACTTATAAGATAAAATAAAATATTATAAAATTAAATAGAAGATCTTCTTTCTTGAAAATTTTGAAAGATATAAGCCGACCAATAAATGTGACAGAGACATGAAACAGGACTCCACATGCATGCTGACATTTATGTCTCGTACATAATCACATGCTCCCTCACACCCTCCTCAATTTCATAAATATCTAATTCTACCAAATATAAATATGTATAACATTTTGATGCGATTTACCAACTTATCTTATTGCCCTATTTGTTGGAGGTTGTTAAATACGCTGTCGCCATTAATCACATCACCGAACTGCGATTTTATTTATGTGACGGCCAACACCATCGGCCTTGTATACACATGCAGAATTTGACCAACTTAAAAGCCATTCATCATGCACTGTTAATATATATTGTTAATAGACAAACAACACCATACTAACTTCTCCTATATAATTAAGGATTTCCAATAATTAATTATCGTTCCATCATCCCATGTGGACTCGGTGGTTGGGAATTGGAATCCAAACACCGCCGATTCTTATTGTGGATTCCATTCCACAGTTGAATAACTCCCAACTATTCTATCATGTCATGTATTTGAAGATAAAGTACACACACATATATATATATATACACGGTACGATGAGAATATAAATTATTGAATTAATTGCTGATTAGTTAAGGATTAATAATTATAGTAAAAATTACTCAACAATCCCTCTAAGTTGGTGTATGGACGTCACACACACCCAAATTATTACTAAGATAATTTTGATCTTAATTTGGTAAGAATATCAGCTAGTAAATTCTCATAATGAATCTTCCATAACCCCATAGTTTTGTTATCTATAACAACGCATATGCCGGCCTCAATTTTATTTGATCATGTTATATAGGATTGTGAGCTATATTAAATGTAATTTTGTTGTCACTATACAATCTAATTGGTTGTTTCCAAGGGTAACTCAAGTCCTATAAAATTAGTCTTATCCATAAACTTTCACATGGTCTAAGTCTCATATCTTTGAATAACAATATTTTGTTTCTTACTTCCCTATATGACAAGATTGTCACCTATATATAATAAATAACCAGAAGTTGATCATCTATCATTTATCGCACCCAACTAATCAATATTTGTCTGTTTTGTTGACTTGTATTTTTAGTAAACAAAATTTCTTTTTTAGGAGAAGGTTTCAAGTAACTTAAAATTTGCATAATTGCATTAATATGTTGTTCTTTAAGATTATGCACAAAATGGCCAACAATGCTTAATGTATAAGCAAAAGTATCAATTGATTGACAAGCTGATATATTAGGTTCTTCTATCAATCTAATGCATACTTTCTTTAAGATAGAATTTTCCTTTCTTTGTTATAGAAACTTCGGTCCTAAGGAAATATTTCAAGCAATCAAGATCTTTCATTTTAAACTCTTTAAATAAATGTTCTTATAATGCCTCCCTTTCTTTAGGCTCTATAAATGCTTGATTGACGATGTATTTACTCCTTAATGTTTAATGATTAATGTTATGTTGTGCTTAAGATACTTATTTTGGTTTTTATTTTATTTTAGGTGCAAGTTGAACAAGAACCAAAATGAGCTAAAAACATATCCTTGGAGCCATCCTATTGATGTTCAATCTTATTTGCCTTTGAGGATCAAGAAGGAGATGAATGAGGATGAAGATGGGATAAACAATGAAAGAAATGAAGTTATTGCAACCTACATCATTGTGTATGGGACTGTGTAAACTTACTGGAAGTGTGTAGGAGGGGGAAGATGCAGTTTTAGCCTCTCGTACAACCTACATGGTTGTGTAAGTGAGCTACACGATCATGTAAGTTTCCGTGTACCTCATTATGACCATGTAAGTTCTCGATTCTTGCAATTTCACACACACGGTCACCTACACACCCGTGGATTGTGACGGAACCCTAAATTTTACTATAAAAGGGCATTTAAAAGGCCAAATAAGGTATGAAGAGCTTAGAGACATGAAAGGGGATAGATTTCTTACCTTTTAGAGAGTTATAAGGAGTAAACCTTCATCCTTCTGGTTCAAAAGGGATATCAAAATCGATGAACATGTTTGAGCATTTCTTAATCTAGTAATGTTTTTCTCACCCTCTTTTAGAATTGACTATTTTAACGATTAATGTTTCTAGATTATGTATGGATGATTTAAACACTTCAAATAAATTATGTATGTATGAACCCATTGCCAGAATCTAGATTGCAATATGTAATCGTTGTACATTTGATTCACTTATGGTAAACTAATGGTTGAGCATCATTAGGGATAACATAAAAAGGCCAAATGGCTCAAGCTTATGTGGTTATTGCCCATACTAACCTATTTTCCTATTATGTAATATGATTGTTACACTAAATCTAGAGAACTTATTTTAGGTTATTTGATAGCTAGGCCTAATTAAATAGCTTGTTTTAATTAAATACAACCTTAAGGGAAATTAGGGTTAACATAGTATGTTATTAATCTATGGTTAATAGTTTCAAAGAGAGGTACGAAAACAATATGATGATTGATTATGCTCATTCATGTGAATGTTGAGATTGAACCACGAACTGGATTCAAAACCCATTAATTAATTTTATCACTTTTGTATTGTTGATTTGATTTATCTTTAGTAGTTTAATTGTAACGCCGAACTTTCGGAGCCCTTTTGTGTTATACTATATTTGGAGATACTACTGTATATTGATATATACGTATGGATGTATATGAGTTCAAAAATGTATTTAAGTCATTTGGGTGTATATGTTAATGGTTTATAATGTTATATGCCCTTATATGAACTTGGAATTCATCGGTAATGCAGAATCTTGGAGATTTCCGACATATGAGTTTTAAGTGGATAAAATCGAGTCCATTTGATGGATATGACCATGGTGGGTAAATTAAATGACTTCTAATGCCTTAGAGGTGATTAGACATGATTTATAGACTCATGGGACACTTAGAAAACCTAATTGGAAAAGTTGATGTATATAAGGACTTATTTGCAAATTGTCAAAAGTTAAAGGACTTAAACGTAATTTCTCAATTCTT
>JANVCL010000006.1:19334287-19346300 GCA_026546855.1 Erythroxylum incrassatum
AATCCTTACTCCTATATTACTGTGATTTAGTTTTATTACTTACGCAAGTTATTAGAGAATTATTTACGAACGAAAGTGTTTAGTAAATCTGAATTGAACAAGTATTGTTCATAAGAAGGGTTAACGAAAAAAGTTTACACAATTCAACCCCCCTTCTTGTGTATTTGATTATCATTTACTAACGTGTGATTCACTTCAGAATTTACTAATTTCAATATTTTTCTAATGTCAATAAGCACCCCCAAAATGACCATTCTATTTTTGTGATTAATACGACTGGCCCTTTAGTACAGGAAAATTGTGAGCGAAAGTTTACAAATAAACTGGAAGTAGTTTCAACTCAGGAGAAGACTAAAGCTTTCAATGTCTCAAGAAAAATCTTTATTATTGGTTAAAAAGTGCTTCTTTATTGCTCAAGATATAAATTGTTTCCATATAAATTATGAACTTTTTAGGTCTATCCTTTTGTGATTACTAATGTCTTTTCTATAGTGTAGTACAGATGAAGGGTTTAAAATAGGGAAGACATTGAATGTAAGTAGTCGTCGACTCAAGCCTTATGCTGAAGAATTTCAAGTGGAAAATGCAAAGTTGTGATCCCTAGAGATCAAAAGTTTATCACGTGATAAGGAGAACATAAAGTTGAGCCAACGACAATAAACAAAGGCGCTGCTTGGGAGACAAATTAAGGGGAGTGTGTTCATTTTCCTGTACATTTTGCAATTGATGTTTTTGTTAAATGCTTCATTTCTTACATTTAATGTTACATTAAGGATAATGTAAGTTCTAAGCCTGGGGGTGGGGTAGGGGTGGGGCAATGTTTGTTTTAAATTTCTTTTTTTTGCATGTTAAAAAGCTCTCTTTTTTTATTGCTTCTAGGACTGATCACAATTAGAGAGTGGAATTAACTAGAAAAATTAATGGCAACTTGGGCATATATTTTAACTCTTGTGATTGGTCAATGTACATTTTCTTTATAAGAGTAGTTACTAGTAAGTAGACATAATTTAATGAGATTTTGAGCCTTTTAGACTGACATATCTATATGAATCTCATTGGTTTTTTGTTTATATGTGACCTTCATGACATATACATCCTAGCTTTGTCTTAATTTTCTATTTTTATCATATGTGTTAGTATGAAAATGATGTAGGTATTCTTTGTTTTATAAGCTATATTAGCCAAATACCTTACCTAATGATATGATTTATCCTATTATTAAGCCCCTTAATCTTAATTAGACTTTTCTTTTTGTGTTAACAATATTGTGAGCCTTTAAACTAACCAAATATCTTACCCAAGCCTTAAAGCTATTGGAGCATTTGTAATTGTTGATGTTTATGGAGGCACAAGAGTATAAATGTGGGGGTGTACATATATGCGGTTGGTCAGAATTGATAGAATGTGATTTTTATTATCCATCATTGACGTAGTTTCTTTCAATTTTTGTCTTTAATAAAAAATAAAAATAAAAAGAAGAGAATAAAAAAGTTATCAAGGAGGAAAATATTTGTTTTACAAATAATTTATATTAGTATTTTCTCTTAAAGTTGTATGAAATAAGTGAATTGATTATGATATAAATAAGGGACAAGTTATTGTGAAGGGTTACTCATTATGGTTACAATGTATTGTTCATCATTTTTTATGGCTGCTTCTTTCTAATTTTTTATACTTCATGTGGTTTGTAGTATGAAGGCTTGAATCTAATTTGTGAAATAGAGTTTTTGCATTCATCATAGCTAATGGTACCTATTTCTAAAGTGGAGGATAATTTTTGCACTCAATACACCATTGATTATTTGTTGTATTTCACTAATTTTGATGGCTTTTAAATTACATGACCTAAATATTTCTTACCATAACCATTGGCCATATTACAACCTTAATAGGGAGTTTAGTTAATCTGCTAGAATAGATAAAGAATTGAATGATAATTCTTTAGGAATATAATAGATAAGGAATGAGTATTATTTAGATTGGTTTATTCCTAAGAATTTCTAATGATGATATAATGTTGATCTTTAGTTTGAAAACATAAATTTGAAATAAAAATGAAATAACTAACAAAATGACCAAAATATCTAAGTAGTCCCACTAACTACGTCATGATCATGATGATGACGAGGACGATTAATTTTCTTCTTCTTATTATTAATTTTATTATTATTATTACTAATTTTTGTTGTTGTTGTTGTTGTTGTTGTTTTTATTGTTATAGCTAAGTAATTATGTAGATTCCTTAAGGATATTTCTGTCCAATATGTCCTCAATTTTATTCCTAACCATTTGGAATAGATAAAGATAGGGGGTGATGGTTTACATATTCACTAAACTCAAAGAATAAGTAAACCCTTGGATTATATATTTTATATGTTTTCTTTAACCAAACAAGGGAATAATCTATTACAGGAATGGAATGGTTCTTCCAGTTAACCTAACACCCCGTAAAAAGTCCTTTGATTCATGATTATGTATGTGAATATTTAGTGGTGGAGGTTGAAATGATATGTAAAGTCGTAGAATGACTTAATCATGAAAGGTGTTTAAGTGTGCCTATATATTTACCTTTTTTTAAACACAATTTGTCAAAGTCTACCGCTAGATTACTCAGTTTTTGAAGATAATGGTTATTAATTAATCATGAGTAAAAACATTGAATGTTTAATTCTTACCACGTATTTGAAAGTTCTTCCTCTTTTCTTATAAATCTACTCTTAGGGAACATGGAAAAAGAGGAAGTGTAACTTACACAATTGTGTGTGGGATCGTGTAACTCACTAAAAGCGTGTAAGAGCATGAAGATGTAGATTTAGCCTCTCTTACAACCTACAAGGTCAAATATGGACTTACATGACTGTGTAGCTTCACAATTCTTGTAATTTTCACACACACATTCACCTATACGTGGATGTAGCTGACCATATATTGTGAACCCTAATTTTTAATATATAAGGGAATTTAAGAGGCTCAATGAGGTATAAAGAGTTGAGTGATAAAAGGGGGAAATTTTCTTATCCATTAGAGAGCTATGAGGAGTTAAACTTCAACCTTTTGGTTCAAAGGGAATATAAAGGCTAACGAACACGTTTTTCATTTCTTAATCTAACAGTGTTATTCTCACTCTCTTTTGGAATTGATTATGTTATTATATAATTAATATTTTTGGTTATGTAAAATGATTTAAACACTTTAAATAGATTATTTATGCTCGTTGCCAGAATCTATATTGCAATACATAATCATTGTACATTTGATTCACTTGTAGTAAACTAATGGCTGATAATCATTAGAGATAACATAACATACATTAAATGACCTGAGCTTGTATGATTGTTACATATATTAACTTATTCTCCTATTAAATAATTTGGTTCTCTTACTAAATCTGGAGAGTTTTTTCTAGGTTGTTTGATAGCTAGACCTAATTAAGAGCTTGTTTTAATTAGATACAACCTAAGGAAAAACTTAGTTCAACAAATTTTATTGTTAATCTACAATTATTAGCTTCAAAAAGAGATATAAGAACAACAAGAATTTGATTATGCTCATTCGTGAGAAGATTAAGATTGAAACACAAACTAGATTCAAAACCCATTGGTTAATTTTATCACTTTTATACTGTTAATTTGATCTGTCTTCAATAGTTTAGTTTTACTTTGTTTTCTTAATTTAATTCAACCAAATCCTGCCCCCAATCAATTTTAAACATTGGTTTATTCATTACAAAGGCTAGACACAAACTCTCTATGGATAAGATCCTTGCTCACCAATACTACAATTTTTGTTGTGGGGAGTTGGGTTTTATTTTCTAGTGTGCCCGATATGCATCAAGCTCATTACATATGACCACCATGTCATCTATATGTATAATAAAAGTAGTGATTTTACCTTATATAAAAATAAAAATGTAGTCTGAATTACTTTAATGGTATCTAAAAATTATCACAGATTTTGTAAATTTTCCGACCTATGCTATTAAAGATTTGTGCAGCCTATATAATAATTTTTTCAATTTACAAACCTTTCCATTCTGGCTATTTTTACCAGGCATCTCAATGGAAGCTCCAATTAAACTTCTTTAGGTAATTCATAACATAAAGAGCATTTATTTACTTTAATTTAAGTAATGGCCAATCTAAATCTACAGTTAGGGATAAGAGTAACAATAATAATTTTAGCTACAAGGGTAAATGTCTCTATGTAATCAATCCTATAAATTTTGGCGTATCCTTTTTCCACTAATGTTGTTTTGATTCAATCAATTTTGTCATCTACTTTATAGTGTAAATTCATCATCATCCCACCATTCTTTTTCCTAATGTACAATCAATAAGGTCCCATGTTTTGTTCTTCTATAAGGATTTCATTTTCTCGTTCATTGTAGTACTCCAAACTTCTTACTCATTTTTAGGAAAAGCTACAACAAATAATTAATTGACAAATAAGTTATTTGATTTTAACAATTTATGATTTGATAAAAATGAATCATAGGATAGTTAACCATACTTAAATTTTCATATTCATAATTAGGCTTTAAAGTAACTCTAGTGAGACATTCAGGTAATCTTTAGGTAGTTTAAGAACATCCTCAGTAAATGATTGGTGGTATTTTAGTTAAGGACTCAAACTCTTTGATTGTTGCAATTACAACTTTTACTTTAACCATTTTTCTATGCTCTAAGTTATCTTTTAGTACAACTAATTTTTCATGCTATAAAAAATAATCAAGACCATGATTCAAAGTTTTATTTATATTCAAATCATTAACATCATGGTTAAGGAGTTGATACACCCCCTAAAATATACTGAACTCTAAATTTCCTTTTAGTTCTCCCCCTAAAGTTCAAACTTAAGATAGAAACACACTAAGTCTTTAAGGAGAACTATGTCTATTTTTATAAACATACATTAGGATAGAGGATGACAATATATTACCCCATTTGATTTGTAGCATATCCATAAAAAACATGCTATAAGCTTGTGGAGCTTGCCTTATGGCATTGATGTTTATAGATATGTACTAATACTATATGTCTAAAGACACAAAGAGGTAAATTTGGTACTAGTGTAGTAGTTATATCCTTACTAAGAGCTTGGAGTGGTGTTTGAAAGTTAGTAGAGCATGAGGGACTTCAATTTATTAAATATGTTGTAGAGGAAAAAGCCTATCCTTAATAAGACAATGGCATATGAGATTAAATTAATAAGGCACAAAAGTTCCAATAAAAGTCAATTCTTTACTCGACCACCCATTTTGCTAAGGTATATTAGTGCATGTAATTTGATTTATAATTTCATATGCTTTTAAATAATGCTTCAATATAGAATTTTGATATTCTTCACCATTACAAGAACTTAAATATGTGCGTTATATTAAAACTTAATGATTTTGTTAAATTAGAGTCTCTCCATAAGAAGACAATGGCATATGAGATTAAATTAATAAGGCACAAAAGTTCTAATAAATGCCTTTTTTTTTGCTCAACCACCCATTTTGTTAGGGTGTATTAATGCATGTAATTTGATCTATAATTTCATAGGCTTTTAAATAATGTTTTAGCATAGAATTTTGTTATTCTCCCCTATTAGAAGAACTTAAATATGTGTATTCTATTAAAACTTATTGAATTTGCTAAAATTTTGGAATAATAAAATTCACTTTGCTTTTTAACTACATTAACCACGACTATGTCATCCTAGTATAATTATCAATGAAGGTAACAAAGTAACAAGACCCACCCAAGTTTAGAATTTTAAATGGATGATGCCATACATTAGAATGAACAATCATAAATTGTATATGAATTTTGTTTAAACTTGATGGAATGAATTTTGATGACTTTTTTTCTAGTTTACAAATAACCTCATAAATAGTTGAGACATCAATCTTTTCAAATAAATTAGGAAATGATTATTTAAGATACTCAAAATATGCATACCTCAATCATAAAGATTGCAACCAAATTTTAAAAATTTCTTCTTCGCCTTAGAATGATTTGTAGTCAAAATTTGATGTAACTTTTCAGAACTCTTACACTGTAAGTCCAAATAATACTAGTTCCCTCTTTTAATACTATAACCAATTTTCTACTTTAATTGGATGTTAAAAAGATGAAAATTAGGCCAAAAATTTACAATGCAAGATAAGTTTATTGTTATTTAAAAAGAAGATAGATATTATAATATCAAGATAGGAGAATTAAAATAAGAAATCTAAATTCTAGGTATTAAAGAGAGTTAAAGATCCTTTCCTTATAATTGGAGTCTCATTACTATTAAATATTAGCAATAATTTTCTGTAAGGATTATATAAGTTTTTATAGCCTGTCTAGAATCAAATGCCATAAGATTTGCGACACCAGAATTAGTTATCCATATATTATTACAAATAGTGTAAAAACATTAAAAGACTTACCATCGTTATCTATAGTTGCTAATAATGTCAATGTTATTTCAGTAATATCATATTTTGAGTTTTTTTTAACAACAACAACAATTAGGGTTTTCTTGGATTTTCTTTTGTAAAGTGCTTGATTATGATCCCACAAATCTAGATACTCTACAAGTTCATAGTAATGATCTTTATTATTACATGAATGGTCGTAATGGGTTAGCTTATTTCCACAACATCATTAGTCGTCTTTGATTTGTTTTGATTATCATAACTATAGCTTCAAAATTTTCAAAGTCTCTTTTAATATTTCATAAAGTACTACCTCTTATCAGGACGAGGTATAGCAGTCTTCCAATGTTTTAAATGATTCCTTACTTTGAATTTCTCTACGAACCTATTTAAAAAATCATCCAATCTAATAAAAAAATATGTACACTTATTTTTTTAATAGGCTTTTGATATGTTATAACATCATTGGGGATCATTATTGAACAATTGATCTTGATTATCTAATTGCTGAAAAAAACATCAGAGATCATTAATGAACACTTTATCTCGATGATCCAATTGTTGTAAAAAGTTCTGTCAATTATCCATATTATTCAAAAAGAGATTTTCCATTTTGTTTGACAGTCAACAATTTACAGTTTAAGGAAAAGAGTTGTAACTTCTAACTTTTAGTGTAAAAAACTTTAGATAGTGCATTTCAAATTTCACAAGCAGTGGTTAAGCTTAATTATTGGTTTATGATCTTCGGACTCATAGACATCAACAACGACCTTTTCACTTTTTGATTTCCATCATACCACTTTTTGTACCCTTCATTCAATTTTACAAGTGGTTTTGTTTTATATAAGAGTTTCTCTTCTGAGCAATATGAATCTCTATTATTTGCAACCAAAAATTATAATTTGATTAATTAAAAATAACTCTTGCATTAAAAACACCTTTAGACCACATAAAAATAGGAATTGATGTTAATTTATAATATTCAATATTTTCTATCTTTTTTCTAATTATTTGTAATTATCAACATTAATTGTGATTGCGCTCTATACTCACTAAACCAAGACCTTTCGTTCAATACAAATTTTCAAAAAACTTTGCTCAACAACATGTGAAGCTAATAGTTCCATACTTACATCACTCATAACACCATATTCATAATACAACACTCATAACACTCCACACTTTATGCCCAACAATTCTAGAGTAGATGGTACAATTTTTTTATAAGATGGGTAACAATAAAATAATTTGGGCTAAAAAGAACCAAAATAGGAGTTAGATGAGTGACAAAAAATATCTCTTTGTAAGTAAAGCATAACTCTAATACTAGCTTGAAATACTCAATTCTATCATTTATTTGAAGAGAAAGTATATATATGTACAATGAGAATATAAACTAATTAATTGTTGATTTACAACTAGAAGTTAGGGATTTAATTGGATTTAAAAATAAATTATAACTATAGAATCCTAAGATTTATAGTAAACAAAATCTTAACATAATATTGCATTTTATATATTTAAGAGATTATGTTGAAAATAAAACAAATTCATGAAGGAGTTTTGGAGACATTTAACATATCCATCTTCTTTTTTCTTAATTTAAGGTTAAGGTTAGATTTGAGCGAACTTCGTGAGTTATGATATCACAATTCTTTTGAAGTCATAAAATGAGTATTTCTAGGTTCACATTCTATTAATTATAAAAGTATAAGGAGTTTTGGAGACATTTAACTCACTTTATGTTCTCTAAGACTTATTAAAGATCTTGATTTATATCTACTTTAATTTAAGTCTTAGTCTAGCTATATGACCAATGATCTACTCCAATCTCCCATATGAAGTAGATCTTCGATGTTATTATCAAAATTATTGAGTATTTACATTTTTTTAATGGTTTATTTGGCTATTAAGGTTATTGTAATTATTCGTGCATAATAGCATTGATATTTTTTAGTATATTTTTACATCAAATTTTATCGTTACTACATCCATTTTTTAATAAATTACATTCATTGAATACTAAATATAAAGTCAAGGATTGCAAAGAAAATAAGAAGAAAAATTAAAAGCTAGACTCCATGAAGAACTTTGTACCTATAGATTTTGCAAACCTTAATACTAAGCATTAACATACCACTCTAGTGAGGTGTTCCATCCAACGATTTTTTTTATTGAGAACCAATCTATGCTTTCTCATCCATTAAATTAACTCCTTAAAGAATCATTTATACTATCCTCTTTTATCCTAAAATAACTAATAGCTTCTCTACCTCTAAATTTTGTACACTAATCTTCCAAAAAGAAGCTTAAAAAGCATTAGCTTCTACTTGGAACTCCATTTAATTTGTATAATCTAGTACATGATTCCTTGCTAAGTAGTAGTGGGACAAGTGATTTGGAATTGAATGACCACTCTCTTTCATAAATTATCAGATTATTTACATTGGAAAAGGAGATGATGTAGTGTTTCAAAGGTAGTAACATAAAAAATATAGTTTTTACAAGTTAAGTGTCCAAACAATTTATCCTTGGTAGAGAGTTTACCATAGATAGGCAGCCAGATAATGAAATATATTTTAAAGATTGTTTGTGGAAACTACATCAGAATAATCCATGAAACTTTAGGTTTCTATACCTTAATATTCTCCCTCAAAGGACCTAAAGTACTATAATTTTCTTACCAAAATTTGGTTCTAAAGCCATCCCCTAATCTGATTTTAATCTAACATGTTATCCAATTCCTTAGGTTGAAAATAAGTTATATAGTCTATTAGGCATTGTACCTTAATTTACAAGTTCGAAAGTCATCTTGACTCAAATAATGGGAATGAATCCAATTCACCCACAAGGATTCCTTATGCATAATATTCTCTATATTTGCTTCATCAAAAGAGTTAGTTATTAGGTTTAAATGGATTTACCCTGAGGCCTCCTTCAGTTTTTGGAAGGCATATCACTTTGCTAACAACCTTGGAAATATAAGAAGTGTTGGAGGTGTCTGCACAAAGAAAGTTCATAAAAAACTTCTCAATGTTTTGATTAAAGTGTAAGGGAGAGCAATACTTACGGCCCCAATGAGCATCTAGATAATTCAATACCGCATTGATCAATTGAACTTTTCATGTAAAAGATAGAGACATGTTTCACCAATTATCTTTTTTTCTTTGATTCTAATTATTAAAGGTATAAAGCCTTAGTCTATTGGTCTTTAATGGAAAATTGGAATCCCCAAATAGGTAATAAAAGTTTCCTTTCCTTGACACCAGTTATGGTGAAGAACTAGTCAGATAAATGAGCTACAAAGGAGGATCTAAAGAAGCAAAATTTCTCCTTATTCATAAATAAACTAAAGATAACTTTTAACAAAAGCATTCACTAGAGATCTTATGAAGTGTGAATTTGCACCAGGGAAAAGTAGAAGATGATATGTGAATGCTAGACTATTTCTCTAATTTCTTATATTTCTTATGATACTTGAATTTTCCCCTATTTGAAACAGTACTTAATAAGCCTTAAAAGGAATTCCTTACAAAGAAAAAATAGGTAATGGTTTAATTATCTTGGATGGAGTTCCATTAAACAAGGTGTTATAGGAAACTGTCATGAAACATTGATGTATCTAATATGTGTGAAGTATAGTGTGTTTTATAGGTGTTAAAGTGTTCTTTTAGTATTTTCTTAGATAGTAATCATATGTTTAGGACTTAGGCTTATGCTCTTGTTAGTGTTTTTGTGTGTTTTGTTTGATTGATTATTAGTTAAGCTAAGAATTTGATCTTAACTATATGCTTCAATGGTTGTTTAATGATGAGTGGAGACAGGAAAAATTGAAGGAAAGATGAAGAAAAGGCTGAAAAATAATACATGCAAGATCGTGCATGAAGCAGCAATAGGTTGGTGGTTTGCTGGCACGATTATAATAGATAATTGGCAAGGCCATGCCAATTATGCAAGGAGTTTTTTTTTTCAGGTCGCGAGTTTTTTTTTACTTTTAATGATTAGGGACTTTATATATAAAACATGTGAAAACCCTAGAAGGCTCAAGAGTATAAAAACAAAGATAAAAATGTCACTTGCTAGCTGGAAAACATTAAAAAAAAAGAGGAGGTCAAAAGAGCGAAATTTGAATCATGTTCAATTCTAGCTCAGGGCAAAGAAGAGAAGATATTTATATTCAATTCTCTACTCTTTTCTTTTATATCATTATTGTTGTTGAATGTTAATGAAGTTTCAATTGACATATATAGTTACATCTATGGATTGTAAAATTCCTTTTAAGAATTACTCTAAATTAATTTGTTAAAGTTTACATTCTTGATTTAATAAAATATGCTTGTGATGTTTATTGCTTTATATTCAATTTGAATCAAGAAATTAAATTGGGTTATTTTTGTTATATCATAAAACAAGAGATGGTACCTCATTAGACTTATAAACATCAAATTAATAGGCAATTGAAGAGAGACTTTAATTGTTTATTAGATGCCCATAGGATTGCTTTAAATCCAGTTGCATAGTTAGGAAGAGTTTTGATAGATCGAGAGATCACAATTCAATTTCTATCTATTATAATTGGGATTATTCGATTAGATCTTAAGAGAATGTAATCATAATTATTGGACATCTAGGGTTAAGTAGTATTAAATCATGAAGATAAAGTGAAGACAAATAAGTATGTCACTCCTAGTTTTCATCATTGATCAATCATCTAAACTTTTTTTGAATAAATTTATTGCTACTTATTTCATTGTTAAATTACAGTTCTTTATTTAGTTTAACTTTTAGGATATCATATTATTGTTTACATTAAACAAAGTTTACAAGAATTATTTGGTGACTACTCCAATCATTGTGGGTGATACTTTTATGTTATAAGATAAGATCTGTATAATTATGGTAAAGAAAGTTTTTCATTTAAATCTATAAGCATTCCTTTAGGAATAAGATATTTAGAGCATTAAGCTAAATATAGGTTCATCATAAAGTATAATTCAAATCCTAAAGCTTAAAGGATTTGTTTAACCCTTGATACTTTATAAGATATGCAATATGGACTAATAACTGAAGCCCTCTTAGCCCTCTCAATCTGATTCCAAACTTTCCAAGTTTTATGTTACTTTAACTAGAAAATGTAAGAGTAATGGGACTAATCATTGATAGCGGATGGGGATGTAACAATATGAATGTTGAATTTTTTTCAAATATGCTTCACTCCTTGCTCCCCTAAACTTGAGGAGAGAGCTCAATAGATTGGTAATTATTCAGTTATTTTCTCTAATGAATCCTATATGAATTTCATCAAAAGGAAGTGGCTTACAAATTCCCTTGGCACACTTTAGTTTGAAACAATCCATAGGTCTAAAATTCTCCTTTATCTTACAATTATTAACCCTAGATATAATGTAACATCCCGCCCCAATAGGAGGGCAGACTGTGTAAGAATGAGTATCCCGATTGGGATTAAACCCGAGCTTCTCTCGGGCGAAAGGCCCAGCGCTCAAGTGCGTACCGCTCGGATATTTTCCCCAAGTGCGACCTCCCTCCACTTGTTCTTTGATTGGACCGATCGACTGTATTAGGCAGACCGACCTTTGTGTGGTCGAT
>JANVCL010000006.1:19354388-19367531 GCA_026546855.1 Erythroxylum incrassatum
TCTTTTTCCGCTAAATGATCAATTCATTTTCTGTTTAAACAAATTACATATATATACCAATTATTTATCGTTGTTGATATTAAAATCAAATTTTACGTCGTCCAGATTTTATAAACATTTTGCATATAACATGACATTTAGGTAGCACTGGTAAATAGCAACATAGGTTGGGTTTTGATGAACAATATGAGGTGTTACTTATGGAATTCAGGTTCCATCGGTAAATGAATACGTATTTCCCGACGGATTCGTCGCTAACAAAAATTACATTTATCGACGGAACCGTCGGTAAAGAAAATTACATTTACTGACAATGTCGTCAGTAACAACAATCACAGTTACTTACAGTTACCGACGGAACCGTCGTTAACTAAAACTAGAGTTACCGATGCTTTCGTCGGTAAAAGCCGCTATTTTTTCCAACCGAAGTAGGACTTCTGTTGGCACATAATGGATACCTTTGACGACGATTTATCAAATTTTATCTGTATACGTTTCAACTATCACCGACGGAAAGGAATACGTCGTCGGTGAAGATACTGATGGAAATGATATTTACCATCGATAAATATATGGACGAAAAACCATTATGTTCGTAGATTTACCGACGGAGGTTAATTGTTGTTGAAAAATTTAGCGATGGCTTAGTTAATGACGTTTGTTTTCGTTAGTCTTTTTCCGTCGTAAATGTATGTTACTGACGGAATTTTTCAATTTGCCGTCGGTAAAAACCTATTTTCTTATGGTGAAACTCTTGTGACAGATGAAGAAGGTTCCCTTCTTAATTTCGTCCAATGAATAGTGTCTTATCGTAGGACGATTTTAATTTGGTATAAATGAAAAAGAATTAATCAAAAAAATGGCAAATTATTGGAAATCTTGAATTTAATTTGTTGGTGTGGCCAATAATAAAGGGACTTGTTCCTGTTATCCTATTTTATAAATATTCATTGATTTAATAGATAAAATCCCAAAAAAATAAATAGATAAATGACCAATGTCATAGAATTAGAATAATCATAATAAAGGTCAAGGTCAATGTGAATATATGAACTAGTTGATGCCGGGGACGTGATCCTCTGTACCCTTACCCTGTACCAACCATGTGCCAAGTCATCTCAACCCTTCATTTATGTGGGCTCAACCCTCCATTTATATAGGGGACCCATATAAATAAAGGGTCGAGATGGTTTGGCACAAGATTAGTACAGGGTAAAGGGTACAGAGGATTTGAAGGATATATGCCGACATGCTGAGCGCTAACGTCGCAGGTGATGCTATCGTTGTTGTCAGCATAGGCTAGGAAAGTCCAATTATATAAATCATTAGTGAAATGTTGACTCTTAGTAGGTAAGAAATTGTCAAATGTAAAACTATGACAGAAATATTCCTATTTGCAGTATAAAGTGAAGGGTGCTATCTCAGCTAATTATAAATCAAACTATTGTATATATGGTCTGGATATTTTAAACCCGCGTGATGTCGTTTTGAGGTGTAAAGTGTTAGATTCATAAAATTTTAACGCTTGAAATCTTTTAAAAGACTTAAACCAAAATTTTTAATATTTAAAGTAGCTTCCTAATTGTGTCAAATAAATACAAAATTAAAGATCAATATCTCCATATTATTTCACAACAAGAAAAATTAGGCAGAGAGCGGAAGATGAAACCAAGAACGCATCCAAAACCACACGGCGAACCCAGCCCAGTTGAGATAATATGGCAAAGGCTCAAAGACACATAGCTGTGGTTTGGGCCTAAGGAAGAGGAAGAACAAGTGTAAATTTACATTAAACTAAACAAAAAAAAAAACACACACACACACACACAACTTACTTATTGCTTTGTGAGAGTCGAGCTTTTAATTTTTTTAGTTAAAAAGGAATAGTTGCTCAATTCCAAAAATCCATGCCTAAAAATAGAAATGGTTGGTTCCATAAATAATAGCAATTAAAGATATAATATTCTTTTTCATTGATGCTATTATGAGGACTTTACTAATCCAATTGTCTTTGTCCAACAACGCTCAATTTTTAATCAAACCAAGCTAACGTTTTGTCTTTGGAAGATAATTTAGAAATTTCTTAAAATAAATATGACAATTCAAAAATTAATTTGAGATCTAGCTGGTGCAATAAATAAGTGGAGATTGAATCAATAAGATGAAACTCATTCTTGTTTATTAATTAATTATTAACACTTGATTATAATTAAGCTATTTGTGATGATAATAATATATGTGATCCAATTAAGATAACAAAACAAATTAAGATGTTCAATTTTAGGAAGCGAAAGCGAAAAGCTTCTTCACTTTTTAATTTTACTTCATTGAAATCTTTTAAATTCTTATACCAGATAGAAAAAGAAAAAGAAAAAGGCCTACAACTTCAAATTCAAGCATTTTTTATTCAATCATCGTGCGTTTTTAAGTTATGAAAACAACCCTTCTGTTGAATGTGAGAATAGCCAAAAAGAAAAACATCAACCCTCTCACATTTAGTTTATATATATATTAAAAGATGGAATTTTGCAGTAGATTAGATCATATCATGTAGCCCTACAAGATTTAGTTTACTCCAAAAAGTTATTTTGAGGCATCTATTTATAAAGCCGTCATCATGTTGGTGTATAGATAACCGTTATCCAACGGACTTAATGCCCGGCAATCAAATTCAAAACCTGAAAAGAGAGAATAAAGCCGTCATCTTTATATTTTACCTCACTTTTCCCACTTCCAAGACTATATAAATATGTACTTACCCAAGTTCTATTTTCCCTATGCTCCTGTCCTAAGTTTTGCTTCCTCCTACAATTCACGCCCTCCCAAGATGGGTTGTTGCATTAGTAAAAGCAGACCTAAGAAGCAATTCATTGAAGAACGTAACCATATTGTCCAGGACAAGCTTGTCATCTCACAAGCTCCGAAACTTACCAAAACGCCAGTTCCTACATCAAACAAGATATCACCTTCGCCACCTTCACCATCCAATTCAACCTCTTCTGCTCCTTCTTTCACTTGCACCAACATCAGCAAAACTAGCACTGCTGCATCTACTACTACAACTAGCAGCTCAGTTTCATCCCAGTCGAGTGGTTCACTGGTCTTGAGCTCCAAAGATAGGCCTTTCTCGGAAGAATTTTTGTGGTCATGCGTCAAGGAGAATCCCCACGTGATTCGCATCAATTCAATTAAGGAGCGTTCTCAATTGTTAATGTCACCTGTTCAACAAGTTGTGCCACCAACAAAGCAGTCATTTCCAACAAGGGTCATTGGACCTATACCGCAGCAAAGAGCTCGACAGAACTCGCCTCCCACATTAACTCGTCAAAAGAGTTTCCGAAGAGAGCCTGAGAGACTTGGTTATTCATCATATTCACAACCATGCAGAACCCTGAGGTCGCCGTCTCCAAGCAGGAGATTTAATGGAGAATATAGCTGGGGAATTCAGCCAAAGGAAATCAGTAGCTCAAAACGCTTTGCAGGTTCCAAGGTGCTACCAGGTACTAGTTCAATTACTTCATCTCTGAGAAGGGAAAATTTGAGGCTGGCCAGTCCATATTTTGATTCAAGTCGTATGAGGAATAGAGAGACTTGCATTCATCGAGTGAGTTCTAAAATAGATGAGATAGCTGTCGAAGCAGCCTTAGGTCAGAATGGAGCTGACTCTTCCCCAGTAGAGGACATAGACAATCCTCTCATCTCCTTGGATTGTTTTATATTTCTCTGAACAGTGTCTATGCCTGTTGAATTGCTTTATACTTGCATGATTATTCTTTAACAAATTCAAGAACACGAACTCAGTGATCACTAGATCAGATTAATGTATGAAGAAGTTTTGATTGGATTCTTTTCTTTTTCATTTGTTATAATGATGGATTGTACTTACAATTATATTGCTTATGTACGATTTGCCTTTTATTATTAAAGTAATTTTTGGTTATGGAAAGGCTTGATGTGTGTGTAAAACGAATATATATGGTAAAACAGATGCACATGTACTGAGACCGTAGGCCAGGTCTAGTTGCTCAAAGACCAGGCTTATAACGATTAATAAGAGAAGGTTTCCAAATAGAAAAGTCCAGCGATAAATGAACGGAGATTGATGGGCCAGTCATCAAGCCTCAGGTCCGTTTCGTTGAACTTTTATCAGTAGAATTTTTATTAGTAGAGCTTTTGTCAGTAGAGCTTTTTTTAGAAGAGCTTTTTTTAAAAGCCAGTTGACTGTTTGGTTGTCAATTAAAAAACAGCTTTTTAAAAAGAGCTTCGTACAATAGACTGTTTGGTAACATAAAAATAAAAAGCACTTTTATTAATTTTAACTATATTTTAATTAATTACATTATAATTATTTTTTTTCAAATTTTTTATAAACTTCACCATTATCAATGTTAATGATAATCATTTCTTTCTTTTAACTAATTGTCATAATTATAATGATAATATCTATTCCTATTATTCACTATATTTATTCTCATTTCTATTACAATTTTTCTATACGAACCAACTGCCTCTTAAAACTTTTTTTATAAAAACAGATCCGAAAGATAATTAAATGCAAAATGGACAAAAATTTAAGGAGTCTTCTTATTTCATGATCATCATTTCAAAGTCATTTTGTCGGTATTTTGTGATGGCGACAAATGTCTTCGGGGTCCCATTGATCCTAGTTTCAACCTCGTGCTTAAAAAGGTTAAGCTCCTTTCTTTTTTGTTGTTTTCTTACTGTTTTTCTTAGGTTGAAAAGATAATAGTTATACCCTTTCCACCGCATGGAATGGGAGAGCTAAATTCCATTTCTAAATCCAAGTATTCTCATCTTTTATTCCTAAGAGAAGCTCTTCAATATGTTCCTCCTCCACTATTAAGCCTTTATGCGACATAGTTCGTGATCAAGAAAATAAACACTATCGATACTTGCCAACAAGTGTCCAGTGACGATCCGAATTCTTTCCACATTTCAGATTGGCATCAGCCCTTTCACTCTATTTCCAAATAAATCTGAAGACATTCCCAACAGATGCATTACCATGCCACCCAACCTATGACAATTAGCTACAGATCACTCGTAAAACTACAAAAGCTGTGCAACTAATGCCACAGCATTCTACCTCTAACGATTGGTATGGGAGATGCATGACACCTGAAGCTGCTTATAAAAACACTTAAATCTTATGTTCATGGGAAATACTCCTCCCTTGAGCCTTGCAACAAAATCAAATCAAACTTTGTCCATTTCATAACCCAAGGAAAAAGGCACCGAGACATTACCAACACTACTACAATCTGTAATAGAAAAATAACTAATTAGATGAACATAAAGCTAATGAACCAAGACCTTAAAATGTTTCAGACCAGGCAAAATGTTCATCTTCCCAGCCAAGACCTTAAAACATGGCTACCAAGCATTCCAACAAGGCATCAACTAGGTAAGGGGTTTTGCATGTGGCACTTTAAAAAAAGAAAAGAACTACCTAAGAGAAAAACATACACATGAAACTTAAGACAAATCTCCAGAACAGGAAAAAGTAAAAAATCCAATATTGAAGCATAACCTTGTTGAACATACTATTGGAATACTAATCTATTAACATAATCATATAACCACAGCAAAATCCACTACACTGAAACCAAAATCCATAGTTAAATCAAACACTGAGTTCCAAAATGAACCACCACCATCATAAAGAAAACCTCAATCTCCCTTCTTCCTGAAAGAGCATCCCTCGGTGAGCCTAGCACGACCTCCAGTAGGCTGGCATAGAACAGTTTGGCAATTCCCACATACCACAACAGTTTGTGAGTGGCTAAATACAGTTGTTCTGCATTCAAATTTGGGGGCAAATATATGAATACCTAAATCCCAATAACTTTCAAATTAAAACTTCCCCATACAACTTACATGTTGAAGCAGCCCTGGCATTTCACATCCTTCAAAATAAAATTCGAGAATCAAAAGAACAAACAAGTTAGCAGATATCAAATATAAAAAGTGACATGTTTTGTAGGTATAAAAAAAGCAAAAGCACAATAGGACTTGAGCACATTTCACATACAGTTTGAAACAAATAATAATACCATGAAGAAGGAATTGGGACACTGAACGAGTCTCTTGAGCTTGTGTTTCCTTCTCTCAAGCTCCGCAGGTGGATTCAACAGATCAATATCATTTTGGAGAACCTAAACCCACCATTACAAAAACCAGAAATCAACCACCACAACAACAGTAGAGCGAAGATGGTCAAATCATAACACAAAGAGACAAAATACCACAAAGATATTGCCAGATAACAACGATAATAACCACAAAAGATAAACCTGACAGCCCTTACAAGACAGTCATTAACAGAAAATTTAGAAAAATAAATAATCTCCGCATGTAAAGTTTCGCTTGGTTGCTTGATCGGGAGGTGATTAAGAATAGAGTGGGTTGTCATAACGTAAGGTGGATATGAACTCACCATTGCTGCGGCTGTAAAACGGAAATTGGAACGAAACCCAAACGCTTAAGACAAAACCCTACGTTCCAGATCAAAACACAAGTAACAGGCGGCCTCAGATATAAAGAGGTGCTTAAGTCCTGACCATCAGTGTGCCAGTGCCGCGTCTACCATATACAAACTTGCAACTGCTTACTGGGCTGGGCTGGTTTAGTATCTCTGGTTAGCCCATATGTCAACAATATCAAATGTTACTTATCTCAAAGATTTTAACATAATAAAAACATGTCAATTTAATAAAATATATTTTTGAAAATTTTTAAAAGAAAAAATCAAACATGTTAGGAACCATACTCAATCGAGCAGACCGTACATTTGTTGTTACTAAATTTAAGCAAAGTAACGCTTGAACGAGCAACATCCTTGAAATACACGTGTTGGTGTTTGTAGTTGTAGGTTTCTTTTGGAGCAACCACATTGTGACTATTATCATCTCAGGTGTTGAAGGTTCCAAGTTAAAAAAGGATTAAAAAAAAGATGTTGTTCTTATGAGGTTTGATTAATCACTTAACAACTTGAATGTACTTTGTATAAGGTAATAAAAGATTGAATAAATTGAATCAAAATAAATAAATTGAAATTGAAATAAACTAATCAAACTAAACAATTGAATAATTGAAATTAGCAATAAGAATAAAGTTATCAATGATAGAAACTTAGGGGTTATTCTATCCTTATTTTGTCTTTTCTTTATCTCTTTAGTTCAATTATACTTGATCCTAGATATTCTAAGGTTTTGATTATCTTCACTAATCAAGTAATCATAATTACAATAGATAATAATAGAATTATAACCTCTTGATTCACAAAATTACTTATAATTAGTCAATTGAATTTGAAGCAAACTTAAGGATACTTAACTCACAATTAAGATCTCTCTTTAATTGTTTATTAATGTGATATTTGTAGGTCTATTAAGTTATCAACTCTCATTGTGAACCTTAACACAAATAACTTGATTCAATCTCTCGATTTATTATCAAGTATAAGCATAATAAATACCACAAAGCTTTAATATATATTAAATTGAACAATAATAAAGTATAGCAAAACATCATCATCAACACCTAGTTGAAGTTTCGCTGAAGCGTGGAGTCTGAAGATGTCTGATAGTACATTGTCTTATCCTTACCTAATAGAGAGGCTATTTATGAAAATATAGAAAAACATATCAAGAATAATCCCTAATATGGTTTTAGAAATTCATAATCATATTCAACATGCTAATAATCACAATTAACTTCCAAGGTAATGAAAAATAAGAAAAGAAAAGAAAGAAAACAATTTTGTCTTGATTTGGAAATTCTAGAAATTGGAGTTGATCTTGATGTCTCCATTTTGATCTCTTTAATTTTGATGTGCAACCTCCTTTTTGCTATTTTTCTTTACCTTATATACTTCTCAAGGCTTTTACGGTATTTTTTAGAATTTTTTCATTTAATTTGATTCCAAAAATAGCCTCGAAACTTCAAGAATACAAAATGTTCACATGTTGGAAAAAAACTGTGCGCGATCATGGCCTTGCTCTCTATCATGATCATTCGTGGCCCTGATCTCTATCACATTCATGCATGGGATGCATGATTGTGACATAGGCTCATTCATGCAACAACTTCATCACACAATCATGCATTTTGCTATTCCTCAAGTCTTTCTTTATCTTTTCTTCAATTTTCCTATTTCCACTCACTAGTAAACATATCAAAAAAACCCTTGAAATATAAAATTAAAATCAAATAATTACTCTAAAACAATCATACAATTAAACACATAAAAAAATAATAAAAATAATTCTAGGTCCTAAACACATAATTATCATCTAAGAAAACACTTAAAAAATGCACCTAAGCCTTTAGAAAAACATACTATAAAATATACCTGTCAACATCCTCACACTTAAATCTTTGCTTGTCCATAAGCAAAGTTAAAACCACAAACAAATAAAACACAAAAACACACAATAATGCAATAATGCAATAATGCAATAATGGTACAATGACATTAAATCTTGTGAAATTAACTTAACATTAAACATCATCCACTTAAAAAGTGCCAACAAAATAATTTATTCCATTCATGTGTTAACTGCTTTGATTCGAATATACATATCAATCAAAATATTAACACCTTATTCATGCACCTATGACACTTGTAAGAATTCACTTATTATTATTGATTAATTAAAAAGGTAAATTATTCACTTAGTAACCCTTCATGAAAATTCTTGCCATTTTTAGAAGATTAGTAGGTTTAATTTTATTTTAAACATTATCTTTTCAAAAAAAATTTAAAGGTCGCCTAGTCTTTCAGTACAAAGGCAAACACTTTGTCATAAATGTCCATCATTTACTTAACTAGGTTAAATTTTCATATTTAGCTTGGTTGGCGTATCATTATAGCCTTTTGACATAAAGATAAATATTTTGTCATAAATGCCCTCATTTATTTAGTTATATCACAACTCTCAACTGACCACCAGCTCTATCCTTAACTCAATTTTCTTAAAAAGGGCCACAACTTTTTTTTTCAATTTCTTAGCTTACCTCATTTCTTTTTAGTCAATTGCTCTCATGAAAGCTTACTAATGATGCCTACCAATTTAAACGAGTTTAATTATAAATGTATGCAAACAAATGTCATAATGTGAAAAAATAGATGAAATATTCTAATTAACATGCATGTTCATCATAAAGACACTTAAAACACAAAATTCACAAGTTAATATGTCATTTCAATTCAAATGACCATGTTTAAAGTTAAGTCAATTTCATTCAATTCATGTCATTGCCACATTCACGTAATGCACATATCATGCAAAAACATGTTCACACAGTACCAACATAATCAAAAACTATCATAATGCAAATGCAAAATTCATATGCACAATTAATATGTAAGTGCATATATATGCCCCCACACTTAAGCAACATATTGTTCTCAATGTGGAAACCAAAATTATACAAATAAAGAGAAATAACAATAAATAAAGCGTAAGATCAAAAATACTTATGGAGACTTAGATGGTGATGGTGTTGGAGACGGAGACGGAGATGGAGATGGAGATGGATTTGGACACTTTAAATAGTGAAAATTTTGAGCAATTTCTTCGTCTGATATTACTAATGACGCACGACCTCCTTCAACTGTGCCTCTATGATATTCAAACGACCCTTTAGGCGCTTGTTATTATCTTCTAGTTTGTTAAGCACCTTCTCTTAACCCTCTTCTTTCTTCTCGAATTCCTTACTTGATGAGACTTGTTGGTGTTGTTATAGAGGTGTAGAACTAGAGCTCGCATATTTTGTCCTGTGTTTAACTTTTGATTTCAAGCTGATATTTAGAAGTTCCATACTATAGCATTTCAAGATCTTAGCTCGCTTCAAATGCCTGTGATTTAAATGCTCAAGAAAAAATAGGGGTTGGTTCATTAATAGTAACACCATGCAATAGAGCCAGAGCAATTACAAGAAAACTTATGCCTAGATAGCTACTTTTATTATTAAGCGAAGTAATTATCGTTTGAAAAATATGGGTGGATGTGTAGACTTGAATCTAATTATCCATGCACTAAAGTATAAATAAATCTTTTTTAGAGGACTTATTACTTTTACTCTTAGCAAAGACATCATGATATATTGATTTATATAGTAATAAGTGTTTAAGATTCTTAATCACATTAATAGGTGCATTGTGTGGATTAAACACATCTAACCCTGTTAATTTTTTCAATATTTCTTAACATGAAAATTTTTGTGTTTTTTAACAATGTTTGATTTTGGAAAACAAATATTTCTTCCATAACATCATAATCCAAATTAAAAGGTAATTCACACAATCGAAATGAAAAATTATCTAACTTACCTAACTTATAGTATAAAGTAGTGTAAATTTTAAGGATCAATTCTTTCTACACAAGATAACCAAAACGTATAAATTTGTAACATTAAATTCTAGCACTCAAAGCCTCAACTTTTCATTTCAAATATATGTCTTCTAAAATTGAGAAATCAAAATAACGAGGTGCATTAATTATTTTAGAATGAAATTTTTGGAATTTCTTACCTTCTTCATAATAGAAGATCGAAAAATGGAGCTCCAAAATTCTTGGCTAAGTCATATGCACCAGTACCCAACACCTTCACTTTCCCTTTGGGCTTTGAACGTTTTGCAATTTGTTTGATTCTTGGAGACATGATGGAGAGTAGAACCTGCAAAAATAACCAAGAAATCACAACAAAAATACAACAGAGAGCTAAAAATATAAGAGAGAGAAAGTATAGAAAAATCTTTCAAAACCTACTAAAAAGATGTTTTTTAGGATGAGAATCACTAGGTTTGTATGGAAATAATGTTAATCTAGAAGAAAGATGAAAGAAAATACTGAAATTTAAGAGAGATTTGAGAGAAAACAAGAAGATATAAAGGTGGGCTGCCACTTAGAGAGAGAAGTTGAAAGGTGGAAGAAGAGAAAAAGAGAATTTATAAGGGTTTGGGGGAAAGACAAAAGAGGGCTTGCACAATCGTGCACTCAACTGGGTTAAAATGCTTCTATCATGATAGTGACAGAATGTGTATGACTCCATGCACGACATGTACTAGCACCCTCTAAAATTGACACTTTTGTGTCATTTTCCTCGTGCATCCTACGAAATTTGTTCCCTAACTTATAACACCTTTCTAAATATGAGATTAATTAATGAAAATCACTCAAAAAAAAACAAGAAGATAATAAACTTATGTAAAAGAATTTAGAAATAACCTAACTAAGATAACATACTAATTTGTGGTCATTAGCTTAATCATTCATCATCCAAATATGTTCAATGAAGTGAAAGGAAAGAAATTACTTCCCTTTTTTGTGAAAAGACTCTTCTAAGATATGGTTTACATCTATGTCCATTCACTTTAAAGGTTTCCTTTTTGTTGTTCTCCAACTCCTAAACTCCATGTTTGAATACATGGGTTACTTTGAAAGGCCCACTCCAACACGACTTGAGCTTTCCTAGAAACAACTTCAATCATAAGTTAAATAATAACACTGCATCTTCCACCTTAAACTCCTTTTTCTTGATATGAAAGTTATGTCATTTCTTAACTTTTTCTTTATATAACTTGGCATTTTCATAAGCATTCAACCAAATTTCTTCTAGCTCATTTACCAAAGTTCTTCTATCTCATTTAATTGTAGGAGTCTCTTTTCACTAGCTTTCTTACAATCAAAATTCAAGGCCTTTATCACCCAATATGCCCTATGCTCTAACTCCACAAACAAGTGACAAGTATTTCCATAAACAAGCAAGAAGTGTGTTGTACTAATTGGAGTCTTGAAGGCGGTTAGATAACTCATAAAGCATCATCAAGCTTCAATGCCCAATCTTTTCCTTAAACTATTGACCGTCTTCTCCAATATTCTTTTAAGCTCACGGTTAATAGCCTCCACTTGCCCACTTGTTTTCGGATGGTACAGCATGACCATAGAATGGTAGACTCCATATCTCTTAAAAAGAGTATGCTATTATAGATACTTCATTATGAATTTGATTTTTTGTTGAAATGAATTGCTTATGTAATTAGTTATGAGTGTCTATAAATAAGTGAGTTCAATTTATTTTATTAATTTAGAGAATCAATACTTGATATTCATTATGTTATTCTTTATGTAAAAAAGCACATACATAAGTAACTAAGACTTCTTTTAAACATCTTTATTTTTAAAAAATTATAAATAAGTATAATAATTTCACTCGATTGGTTTTGTACTATTAAAAATGTTGAACTTAAAAAGTGGTGCTAGTAGCTTTTGAGATAATGACCTAGTTAAGTAACCTAGAGTATTCATGACAAAGTTTTTACTCTCGTGTAAAAAGGGTAAATGACTTTTCAAACAAGCTTTTAATGTTTGTATTTAAATTTATGTCCTATTAATAAAAATGAGTGTGAATGTATTTGATAGTTGAAGCATATATCTTACATATGTTTATTTTATGCATAGAATCAAGTTTTCTTAATCGATTTGAAATTTGGAGAAACATGAAGTGGATTGAATTATTTTGTAAATTGAT
The DNA here is from genome assembly GCA_026546855.1 of Erythroxylum incrassatum. Lineage (NCBI taxonomy): Eukaryota > Viridiplantae > Streptophyta > Magnoliopsida > Malpighiales > Erythroxylaceae > Erythroxylum > Erythroxylum incrassatum. The sequence continues at coordinate 19,366,947 of JANVCL010000006.1, forward strand.
GCAATAGTTGGTTCCGTAACATTATGATGATCTTTTATGATTGAATGAGTAATGGAGAATTTTCATTAGTATTTTGACTTTTTAGAATGTTTTCCAAAATTATTTTCTATTTGAGATTAAATGATACATTAATTTGGTTGAGTATAAGCAATTGCTTATGTTTAGGGGTTTGATGTATGTTAGACATACATTAGTTTTAGCGTTATTTTCATGGTATATTGTTTGTATTTTGTATGAACTTAAAGGATTTAATACTTAATATAAAAAAGTATTTTCATTTTAAGTCTATTAATTCAAGGAAAGGGACAGAGTTGAAGAAAAATTTAATAAGGTGCCAATGAAAACATAATTGAAGTGAATCACACGTTAATACACTACTCAATAATGATATATAGATGCACAAGAAGGGGGTTGAATTGTGGTAAACTTTTTCCTTAAACCCCTTTTTAAAAACTTCTGTCGATTAAAAAAGTTTATTTGTTTCAAAAGAACTAATGTATAAACAGTAATATTGAAAATCACGATTAAGAGAGAGAGAGAGTTGAGAGATTTCGACACAGTAATTTTTATACTGGTTCACCCCAA
>JANVCL010000006.1:19410212-19422907 GCA_026546855.1 Erythroxylum incrassatum
ATCAGTTAGGAGTCAACAAGTGCATAAACAGTTGTGAAAGTGAGGCCAATTAATAATATAAACTTGGGCTCAATCACATATTCACATTTTTCATATTTTTCAAGCTATTTCCTCTTTTGATTGTACAAAATGTCATAACATCACTTATGACATAACATGGTAACAATCCTAATGAATATTTAACAATCACAACAATTCAAATTCAAACAATTAAGCATACACACACACAAGTAAGCAATTTTTCCCAATTACACAATAAACATAAATACATTACCCACCTAATTTGCTTGAAAATCCAAGTTCAATTGTGCCCTTTCTCTTGCTCTTGGATAGGATTTTCTTGGTTTCCTAACACAAACCAATTTTCTTATTCAATCCAAATTCAAATGTAAATTCATAAAACTTTAATAATCAAAATAGAAAAATTAAGCTCTAGCGTAACCTACCTATAGTTCATCTAGGTTAGATAAACCAAAACCTAGTTTAGAAATCCATAAAAAATCAAAATGGTTTTTTCTTTCTCTTCTTTCATCCAACACAACACCCATTCTCTCTCTAATCCCTTCATTCTCAAAACAAGCCCATTTCTCTAATTCTTTCTCTAATAAAGCAAGTAGAAAAGATGAACTTACCTTAACCTTAGCCCAAATCTCTTCTTTCTTCTTCCTTCCTAGCTTCCCATGTTCTCTTCTTCTTCTTTCTTTCTTCTTTATGTTTTTTTCTCTCTTCCTTTAGCTTCTCACGACTCTCTCTTCTCTTCTTTCTTATTCAAAATAGCAATTTGTCTTGATCTTCCAAAAATACCCTCTTCTTTGTTTGCCCTTCCAACTTTACTCTTCTTTCATTCAATCTAAAGACTACTTACTCCTTAGGCTATTTAAATCTAACACCCTAACTATACTCTAATTTAATCCTAATATTTCCATTCTAATTTCTAATTGCTACTTATACTCACTAAATTAATAAACTCAATTCTAAGAAAATAAAATAAACAAACAAATCATAAATAAATAAATAAATAATAAACAACTTAAAAAAATTCAGGGTCTATCATCTTAAAGAATTTCATCCTCAAAATTCTCACCTAAGTCTACAAAAAGGTGTGGATACTTCTCCTCCATTGCTTCCAAAGGCTCCGATGTTACCTCCTCTTTTGCATGGTTCTTCCATAAGATTTTAACTAGCTTCACAATCTTGTTTCTCAAGACCTTTTCCTTCGAATCTAGAATCTCCATTGATTGTTCTTCATATGTCAAATCTTCCCTTAATTGAACCTTTGAAGGTTGAACTATGTGTGAAGGATGCGATCAGTATTTCCTCATCATTGATACATGAAAGACATTGTGAATCTTAGATAATTCAGGTGGCAAAGCTAACTTGTAGGCTAAAGGGCTAATCTTTTCAATAATCTCATAAAGGCCTATGTATCTTGGACTGAGCTTGCCCTTCTTACCAAATCTTGAAACTCCTTTCCATGGAGAGGCTCTAAGAGGTACTTTTTCTCCATCTGCAAATTCCATCTCCCTTCTATGCGCATCCATATAGCTCTTCATTCTGTCTTAAGCTACTTTGAGTCTCTGTTTCACCAATTTAACCTTGTCAACTGTGGCTTGCACCAACTCAGGCCCTAAAAGCCTCCTTTCACCTTTCTAATCCCAACAAATAGGAGTTCTGCACCTCCTACTGTACAAAGCCTAATAAGGTGTCATTTGAATTCCTGAGTGATAGGAATTATTGTAAGCGAACTCAATTAAAGGCAGATGATCATTCCATAAGCCTTTGAAATCCATAACACAAGCTCTCAACATTGCCTCCAATGTCGGTATTGTCCTTTCGGATTGACCACCAGTTTGTGGATGGAAGGATGTGCTAAAATGTAACTTAGTTCCTAAACCCTCTTGTAAGCTTTCCCAGATTTTGGATGTGAACCTGGGATCTCTATCTGAGACTATATAACTTGAAGTCCCATGAAGCCTAATTATCTCATTTATGTATTTCTTGGCCAAAGCATTCAAAGAATTTGTCTGTTTAATTGGCAAGAAATGTGCTGGATTAGTTAGCTTATCAAAAATCACCCATATTGCATCATGCTTCCTGCTAGTTCTTGTTAATCCCATCAAGAAATCTATCATAATCTTTTCCCACTTCCATTCAAGAATCGAAAAGGTTTAAGTTTGCCAGTAGGTGTTTGGTGTTCTGCTTTAACTTGCCAACACACTAAGCATTTTCTAGCAACATAATCAATCTGACGTCCACAACAAAATTTATGCCTCTTACCCTAAAATCTATCCAATTGCATCTATATTTTCCTGATTTCTAACTCTTTACTTACTACATTCAACGCCTTATGCTTGGTCTAACATTTCTAGTTTAGTTATTAATCATTTCCCCATCATTCTTAACTCCATTTAAGCTCAATATCATCTATAAACAAATTATAGCCCATGATTGATCATGAACACTAAAAACAGAACTTACACATATATACATTCATCATCAACTTTCTGCATATGTTCAACTTCATTTCCATTTCCATTTCACTTCTAACTATCACCTTAATTCTTCCTATTTCAAGATACTGCATTACTCCCTTTCTTTAGCTCTATAATTATTTTAGTTCATCTCTAAAACACCCAAAGAAATCCACATTAATACATTAAGAAAAAAGAACATAAAAGCCATTATTTATAAAAAATTTTTGCACTTTTTTCTACACCATTTTTAATGATTTTTCTATTTCAAACTCATTTCTACAACTTATGAAATATTGATCATCATAAACATGAAAACAATACCTCAATGTGTCCATATCTTTAACTACGTTCCAAAATATATAAAACACCATTTTCTCTATTAATACATCATTATATCATTCCATAATCTATTACCCATCAAAACAGAAAAGCAAGACATGGATATGTTCATTTTTCACCTACGTTACACATATATTTTCAACATATTTTTCATGATAATCCCCCCTATTACACTGTCATCAAATATGCTTCATTTAACAAAGCAATGAAGATTAATATAATACTTACTTGATTTTCCTAAAGCTTCTTCAAGAATCGTTAAATAGTTTTCAAGCATCATACGATTATCATTATTGAAGGAGGAATAGGCTATGTTTTCCTTGTAACATGAAGGGATAGTAAGGATCTTGAAGTGGCAGTGTAGGATTTTGAAAAAAAATCAGCATGAAGGGATTGGGTTGTGAGAATGAAAATGTCGTGGGTTAAGAGAAGAGAAGAAGAAGAAGGTGGGAGCATTCGGCCAAAACATAATGAAAGAAGAAATGGCCTTTTAGCATAATAACGTGGGTTAAGATATGTGCTGTGGTAAGTGACGTGTCACTTTCTCATGGTCCTATTTTGGTCTTTTAATTAGCTAGTCAATTTGTATTCCAATTCTAATCCAATTGACTCCCAATTTTAAATGACATACGTTATTAAATCCTAATGTCATTCACCAAAATTTCTACTGTCATTTGACATTTATTTATACTGCCATTTATCAATTGTTTTTCCACTTGGTATTTTTCTTAATCCAGAAGTACCCATAATTTCATAAAATTCTCAAATTTCCCAAAAAATTCTAAATCAATAATTTAATTCACTAGATAAATTTTTAAGGCAAAATATTCACTATCACATTAAAACAATGGTTTATACCTAATAAATGTCAAATGAGTGCATGAAAAATTCATTGTAATATGTGTAATAATCAAATTCATGTCTGTGTATGATAACATCATGCATGAATGCGAAATACATTTTTTCTATTCTCTCATTGCTATTTCTCGTTTACAAAAATCTAGGATTGTAACCGCTTGTATGGGAACAAGATGTTACAACTTGTCATTAGTGTACATAAGCAAACTCAAATTATGGCATCATCACTCAACTTATATGGCATTATACATAAGCAAAAGCCTTATCCAACTCAAATGTCAAGCTACTACATATATCACGACTACTTTTCTTTAGTATACATAAGTAAACTCAACTTATGGCACCCTCACTCAAAGATAAGTATAAACACAAAATGAATCTTCCTCGCGGTTTCACTCATTTCTTTTCAATGTTTGATGGTTAGTGTTTCGGTCAGGCTCCCTGTAGGAAACTACATTACTATAGGCTTGCTGATACACTAATTCTCCTCTATAATGATTACATTCATAAAAAGATCAAAAGGACTTACTTCGGGTTGTAATGTGGTAAGGGTTAAGGTAGGTGAAATGAGGTAAAAGGTTCAACACAACCATTCATAAAGTAATAAGTGAATAAAGGGATAACAAAACATATTTTTGAGATACACAAATGTAAGTATACTACTACTTCGCACTTATTGATGCTACTAAAATGTTCTTCCTTTTTCTTTTTTTTTCAACAATTGAAGAAATGATGAACAAAATAGCAACTAATGCAATGTGATCCAATAGTAGAAGTATCACTCAACTCATTTAAAAAAGTTTGTAGCAAAAAAATCCAAACTAATACGTCTCTTTACACTCTATTAAACATGTGATTGGGTAAGCTAATAGGGTTTAAGGTTTTAAAATGGAGTATTTCAGGAAACAAAGAGGTTAAAGGTTCAACGGGGCTAACAAGGGTCGGCCATTTAAGCCAAGGGTTATAGGAAAAAGGGCCTTAATTGTTTCTATCTAGCATGCGTCCAGTAGATTTAAATCGATTCAAAGCAAGTTCTGAAGGTAATTACCTAAGGAAGCATCATACAAACGAGAAAATGAAATGAAATAGATGGAATCATATAGGCTTAATCCTCACATTGGTTCAAATGAAAATTCATTATGCATCTCTACACTACCTCATTGCTCAAGTGTTAAATTCTGAGTAAGCTTATGCAACCAACTACTTTTCATCACTCAACATGGTTCACTCTTTACTCAAGTAACCTGATCGGAGTTCAAGCATGCATCCAATCTTATTCCAACCGACATGACAGAATCTCATGTCAGAACAAATCAAAATGATTCAAGTGTGGTTCCATTACTAACACAAAATAACATAAACAATAACCTAAAATGCGTAAAAAATGCATCCTAACTAATAAAATGGAAGCAGTGAGTAAAACAAATTAAAACAATGCAATTGACAAACCAAATGTCACCTCCCTACACTTTGACAACATATTGTCCTCAATGTGACAAGGCAATCACAAAAGGAAACTAAAACACAAAACACAACATCAAACAAACAAGCAAGTAAAACAATTGATAAGGTAAAAAAAACAACATAAAAAGTAAAAGGTAAGAAAGCTTTATGGAGATTATGGTGGCGAAGGTGTTGGGGAAGAGGTTAGCACGTTTTGGAGAGAGAGACAGAAAAACTTACCAAATCCTTGGATTTTTTGAGTGGGTAATGTGAAATAAGTGTTAAGGGAGTGAATAATGATGGAAAAAGGGGAGAAAACACCAAGATTTGAGAGAAAGATGAAGCATTTATAAGGTTTGGGTGAGTGGGTGTTGGTTTTAGAGTGAGAGAATGTGAGAAGATGAAGAAAGAAGGAAGGAGGCATTTTTAAAGTCCTTCAGCTAGAGATCCCATGATTGTGGGTTAAGGCTCCAGAAAGTTTCTGAAGAGCCTTCCCACATTCGTGGGAAGTAGACCCATTCCCATGATCGTGGGAACTGTTCAAACACCCAATCTTGATTTTCCAACTATTTGGCCTTCTTCCAAGCTTAACATGCATTCCCAACATTCAAGCAACCTACAAACACATTAAAATCACCCAACCAATAAGAAATTTGAAGAGAAAACAAGTTAAAACTCAAACAAAACCTAAGTGAACACCAAGAAATTATAGCAAACTCAATCCAAACATAATCAAAACCAAACAAATCAAACAAAGAAGTAGACAAAGACAAGAAAAAGAAAGGTAAACATGCTAAGTTGAGGTCATTAGTTTACCATTCCACATGCAATTACGAAAGGATAGAAGAAAGGAAAGGGATGACTTACCTTTCTTATGAGTATGTCCCTCCATAGTATGGCTTGCATCTATGCCCATTGACCTTGAATGCTTTACCCTTATCATTTTCCTACTCCAAAGTTCCATGGGGAAACACTTGAAGAACCTTGAAGGGTCTACTCCATCTAGACTGGAGCTTTTCGGGAAATAACCACAGTCATGAATTGAATAAAAGCACCAAGTCCCCACTCTAAAACTCCTTTTTAATGTGAGCATCATGCCACTTTTTTCCTCTTTCTTTGTACAACTTAGCATTTTCATAAGCTTCAAATCTTAACTCTTTCAATTCATCAAGTTGTAACAATCTCTTCTCACCCGCAAGCTTCCTATCCACATTTAACTTCTGAATTGCCTAATAGGCTCTATGGTCCAAATCCAAAGGTAAATGACAAGCCTTGTCATACACAAGTCTATTTGGAGTAGTACTTATGGGTGTCTTGAAGGCTATCCTATACGCTTAAAGTGTATCGTCTATCTTCAAAGCCCAATCTTTCCTTGAAGTGCTCACCACCTTCTCCAAACTCTTCTTCAATTTTTTGTTCACCACTTCCATTTGGCCACTCATTTGTGGATGGTAAGGAGTTGCCACTTTTTAGGCACACTATACTGGACTCACCCACTCACTATCTGAAATGGGGTAAATGATCCTCGCATCTAAAAGCTTCACTACCTCCTTTTTCATAACCTCTTGTATGTTTGGATTTAAATTTCTTTGTCTCTCCCTCACTATTTTACATCCTTCTTCTAGGTTAATCCTATACATCACCACATTGGGGCTAATCTCTGTAATATTAGAAATTTGCCACCCTATGGCTCTTATCGTCTTCTTAATGGTCTCCATCACTTTCTCCTCTTGCCCACAATCCAACTAGTTAGAGATAATGATGGGTAGGGTATGGTACTTATCTAAAAAGGTATATTTGGAGATAATGATGGGTAGGGTATGGTTCTTACCTAAAAAGGTGTATCTCAAGTGGGAAGGTAAGGGTTTAAGCTCTAAAGTGAGGGGCTTAACAATGGAAGGTGGTGTGGGTGTAACTATTCTCTCTAACTTCTCCTTCTCAACTCCCTCACATAATTCCTATTCTCTCACACTCTCATCCTTGTGTACTTCAATAGCTTCATCAACTTCCTTCACACGGTCATCCACAACATCAATCTTTGAACATGCGGTACCATCCATCAATTTCTTATGTTAAATTCAACCTGCTCATCACCAATTCTTAGAACAAGTTTTCCTTCATGACCATCAACTAATTCCCTACTAGTATTCATGAAGGGCCTACCCAAGATCAATGGACATTGTTTATCTGCTTCAAAGTCTAACAGAACAAAATCAACCAGGATGATAAATTTATCTACTTTTACCAACACATCTTCTACAACTCCAAATGACCTCTTGATGGATTGATCCGTAAGTTGAATGAGCATGGATGTTTGCTTGACCTTTATTAATCCTAATTTCCTGAAAATAGACAAAGGCATCAAATTAATACTCGAACCTAAATCACATACGCATTTAGAAAATTCAAAGCCACCAATAACACATGGAATAATAAAACTCCTTGGATCTTGTAGTTTTAAAGGCATTGTGCTTGAGATTATCGAACTACAATTCTCTGACAAGGTTGTCCTCCCAACTGCGTTTATGTGTGAGTATGTCCTTAAGAAATTTCGTATACTTGGGCATGCACTCGAAGGCTTCTACCACTGTTAAGTTAATCTTAAGCTTTTTCAGTGTCTCTAGAAACATGAAAAACTGAGTGTTTACCTGATTTTATCTCACACTTTGTGGATCCGAAAGTTTATCCTTGCAAGGTGGTGGTGGTACATATGGCCTTTATTCTACTTTCTCTTCTTATATCTCCTTCTCCTTTGTTTGACTCTCCTTTTTCACATTTGGATTCTCCAGTTGCTTGCCACTCCGAAGTGTGATGGCCTTAAGTTGTTCCTTTCGGTTAGCTTTAGTGTTATTTGGTAGGCTACCTGCATTTTTAGAAGATATAGCAGTAGCAAGTTAACCTACCTAAACCTAAAAGTTGTGGACGGAGGAAGAATGGTTCTTCAAGATTTGGTCAAATTTGGTGTTCTGGCTCGCAAACATCCGTTTCTAATTCTCTTCCTGCCTTCTTTGACTTTCCTCTTGGCTTGAGAATTTAGACCCCAATATGTCCATTAACTTGTCCATTTTTCTCTCCAAAAGCCTAAGACAGTTTTGCTAAAATTTGGGTAGTCCTTGTGATTTTGTCTGGCCACTTGTATAGTTAGTACTCTAAGAAAAATTTGGGTGATTTTTCCAACCCGGATTATAAGTGTTAGAGTATGGATTGTTACCTTGATGTGGCTGGCCTATGTAATTTACCTATTATATTCTACTAGCTCCCAACAAGAAGCATTCTGCTATGCAATGGTTGTCCTACTCACATAACTTACAATAAACCTGCATTGCTTTGGCTGTGGATGAAGAAGCTCCTCGCATATTATTCAACTGCTTGGTGAGGGCGGTAATCTTAGCTTGCAAGGCTGTGACATAATCAATGGGAATCATGCCATTTTGTTCCTTTATGCCTTGCCTACTACTTTCGTTTTACCACATGCAACTATTACCTGCCAACTCCTTTAAAAGATTATGAGCTACCTCAATGGTTTAGCTCATCAATGACCTTCCAGCAGCTACATCTATTTTCCCTTTTATAGCCTGATTCACACCATTATAGAATGTTAGTAGTAAGAACTCCCTTAGAAGGTTGTGGTGTGCACAACGTCTTTGCAACTGTTTGAACCTCTCCCAAGCTTCATATTTGACTCCCATTCATGTTGTTGAAAGTTTGTAATTTCCTTGATGATCCGCGTAGTTTTTGTCAATGGGAATTACTTAGCAAGGAAGGCTTAGGCTACTTGCTCCCATGTGGTAATAAGAGATGCACTAAGTGAGTTGTACCATGCTTAGGCTCGATCTCTCAAAGTGAATGGAAATAATCTGGGCCTCATCGCTTTATCAGAAATACTTTGGAATCTAAAAGTGTCGCATATCTCCAAAAAGTTTGCTAGGTTGGCATTGGGATACTCAGTTGATAACCTATAGAATTGAACACTATTCTAAAGTATGTTTAAGAGTGCTGGCTTGATTTCAAAATTGTTTGCTATGACTGTCGGCCTTGCAACTCCTTGTGGACTAAATCCAGACCTTATAAAATCCATCGATGTTCTTTTGATCCTCCTTGTTCTCCTTCTTCTTCCATATTTGTTTAAAGATTTTCTTAGCATTTTGCTCTCCTTAACCTCCTCTCGTATCTTTTAATATGAGAGAATTCTTCTTCAAAAGCTTCATCAGACCTTCTAGTGCTCCTTCTGTTCACGCATCTGTAAATACACAACAAAAAGTAGCAAACACTCTCAAAGTTACCTAAACTAAACAATATACTAAATAAACAATCCTCGGCAACGACTCCAAAAACTTGTTGATTGCAAAACCAATTCACTAATTTTACGCTCAAAATCGCAAATATATGAGGTGCAACTTGTAGTAAAGAATAGATATTAATCCCTTAGACATTGAGTTTACATGCTAGTTAATTTAGGCTGCTTTTCTTTTTAGAACCAATTTTAATAAATATAAAGTAAAAAATTAAACTAAATTGAACAACTAATAATGAACAAATGATAAAGTTAAAATGCAAAAACTTGGAATTAAAGATTTAACAATTAGAGATTACTTTTTCCCTATCTTTTCTCCTTCTTACCTTGTTAATTAAATTATTCCTCATCTAAGATGTCCTAATGTATTAACTACCCTCTCTCAAGGTGTAATTTATTATCCTTACGCAAATTAAATGGAAATGATTAAGCAATCTCTTAATCTACAGAATCAGTCCACCAATTCAACTAGTTTTAAAGTTATCCTATGGGTAATCAACTAATTAGCCAAGATCTCTCTCTAACTAATCAATTAACTTTATGAATGTAGGTCTATAGAGTGCCAATTCTCATTGTACAGCCCTACACAATTTACCCAACTCATTCTCAATATATTGCAACGTATACGCTCAACATTCATCAAAAGTATCATTCATTTAAATCAATAAAGTAGGAGTTCAATAAATAGTTCAAAAGTAATCTCAACAAATAAATCAGCCATTGTTAATGTCATTAACATCCCCAACATCCACAAAATCCATAATAAATATGCTAGAAGAGAAAAATGATATTTGAACTAAATGAAGCAAGCTCCTCCTCTTTTTTGCCCAAATCTGGAAAATCTAGAGTTGGTATGCTCTTTTCCCAATTTGGAATGGAAATCTTAATTCTCTACCTCTCTTTAGGCTCTAAATATGTTTTTTAACTCAAGAGGCAAGTTTTCATGACTTGCCCTTCGACCCTAGGGATTTGTGCCCTTATATAGCCACAAAAACCTAAAATATGTGACCCACATATCTCTTCTAGTTAGGAATCCCACCATCATGGGAATTAGCATGAATCACAAACGCGACCACCTTCCATTCCTATATCAAAATGATCAATTCTTACCCTTAATCAACATCAAACGTAAAAAAATAACCATGAAGATCAAACTAAACAAAAACATACAAAATAAGTCCTGCCAAACTTGTAAGAATCTTAACTTTTCATGAAAACGTACTTAAGATTAGTTATAAAGTTTGATTGACTAGATAATTATTAATGTGGGTGTACAATTGAAAGGGGTGAATAAACTTGACATTTAGGTTTTGATTAATATGTATATTTAGTCCAGAGTTCCTAGATATGGATTTTTCATTTTAATAATTTGGAACAACTTGAATGATTGTGTTTAGAGTTAAATTTGTTTCATGAAGTTAAGGTCATTGCCTTATTATTGCACTATGTGCTTTATGATTTTGGTATTGTTTGTTTTTTTTGCTTGAGGATAAGCAAAATTTTAAGTGTGAGGATGTGATAAGTGAAAATTGTTTTATGTTTTAGGGCATAGTTTGATATATGTGTAGCCTTTAATTCGATCATTTAGTATGTGTAGTTAGAACTATCTTAGTTTGTTAATTATTTGTCCTTGAAGTGTTTTATGGGTTAGCATAAGTTTTTGAGCCAAAATATTATGTTTTTGAGGTGCCTTGATGTGATTGCTAGTGTTTTAGGTTCAATATCGAAGAACGAAGGAGTTTCAAATGGAACTTGGGCCATAAAAAAGCTCCAGGTTTGGCCCATGATCATGGCCTGCTGATCGCAGCTCTGTCGATTCGATCTTAAAATCAATCCTTGGAAACCAGTCAAAAATTATAAATTCTAAGATTGCAGGATAGGTTGTAACCTCGGGTCGTCTCTCTAAATCGGAACCGATGAAAAAGGTTTAAGCTAGCCTAAAGGTCAAAAATTGCTATTAAAGTTGATAAAAGAAGGGGGGTTGTTGGATCCCAAATTGTTCTTGGAAGTTAGAATTATTATATATGAAATATGGGAATTTAAAAAGTTGGAAAATGTAGTTGGAACTTGTTCACTGAGCATGTTCTGGTGTTTTAGTCATAAATTTTTTTCTAGTTATCCAAATGAGACAATTTTTGATTTGAATTAAACTAAAGAAATAGGGCTACAAATTATCTGAAGAACTCAAGTTCTAATTCAGTCTCTAAGAGTTTCAATTTTTGGATGGAAGTTGAGCACAAAATATTGTTCCAGTGTAAGGATAGTTTGGAAATGTTTGGGTTATAATTTTCAGATTTCCAAACCAAATTGAATGATTTTGGTGTCATTAGAAACTTAAGACGATGAGGAACATTTTTCTAGAAGGAAGTGTTAACAAATTCCTTCAATTGTTCCATGATAATTAGTTAAGAAGTGATGAGAGTTTGTAAAGACAAAAGGAGGGCATAATGGGAAAGACAAGGTTAATGAAGGGTAAAATGGGAAAAAGATCAAATAAAAAGGGGTTGAAATAAGAAGAAGAGGGCAGTGTCGTGAGAGGCTAAAGGAGAGAAGAAAAATCGTGAAATAGAAGAGGAGAAGAGAGAAACCGAAAAAACAAGGGAAAAAGAGGAGAAAATTTCGTGGGAAAAAGAAGAACCAAGCTTTCCAAGGTAAGTTCATCATCTTCTTCATGCTTCAGTTAAGAAGGGGTTGCGGTTTTGTGAATAAGGAGTTGTAGAGAGAGAAAGGGGTTCGTGTTGTGAATGTTTGGGGAAGAAAAAGATGGTGAGATCCATAGGGTTTTTGGGTTTCTAAGCTAGGTGTTAAGTTTTCTAACCTATATGAACTATGGGTAGGTTAAGATTGAGTTTGATTTGTGTTGATTTTATTTGCTATGATTTTTGAAGTGTTAGGGTTTTTATTGAATTAGAATTGAAAAGGAGAAATTGATTGTTTTAGGAAAATCAAGAACAACCTACCTAAGGGCAAGAGGAAGAGCACAAATGGAGTTTGGATTTTCAAGAGTTAATGTGGGTAATTTATTTATAGTTGTTGTGTAATATGAGCAAAATGCTTTGTGTGTGGAATATGTGCTGAAATGGCTTGTTTTGAAATTGCTATGATGTATGTTATGCATTGAAAGATGTATGGCATTTTGACATAATTGAATTATGAGAATGATTATGTTATGCCATTGAATTGAATCATGGCATTTTGTATAAGAAAAATCATGAGAAAATGCGATTTGAATGATTAAATTGAAGCATGAGATTTGATTGTGTTTGAACGAGAGAGGAACCGTTTAG
>JANVCL010000006.1:19423007-19443716 GCA_026546855.1 Erythroxylum incrassatum
ATGAAGAACAAGTTTCCAAAATCTTGCCATTTGGGCAATCCATTTTCAAGTCATGATTACATGTTATGTGGGTTTGGGGTAGTCCCTCAAGAACTGTCACGTGCACGTTGACCTAAGAATAGGCTTCTCCCGCCTGTCTGCTAGTAGCACGGAGCTCCTTCAAGGACTCCCTCAAGTTTATGACTACACAGGACCATTATATGGGAATGTGTAGTGCGTCATGAATATGGACCAACCCAAACTATTATGATGTGCTTATGTGTTTATGATTTGTGAACAAGTTGGAAAATGCATAAATTGTGTTGTTTGTGATTTTGATTACTTGACAAGACAAGAATTTTGAAAAACATGTGTTTTATGACTTAATAAGAATTTTTTTATAACAATGAACTTTTGAATGGTTTTGCTTGTTATTTATTATAAACTTGTTACCCGCGGTGTTGACCAAGAAACAGAGTGAGAACCAAGGCACTATTTTGGATTTTGCATGGTTTTGTGTTGTTTTGGAATAATTGATGTAAAACAAGGCTTTAGATGTATTTTGAGCATTATTGGGTTTGAACGGTTTGTATTTTAGATTTTGGTATAGATGATGTATTGCGGCATGAAATGCCAACAAAGTTTGTAGAACACTTATTTTATGATATTAATGAAATATGGATTTGTATATGGATTATGAAATATGAATTATGTATGGATGATGTGAGTTGACATTAGATATCCACTTGAGTTGATGAATCTTGAAATGAGCTATTGTTTTATATATGAGTGAGGCGCTATGGAAAAAAAAGATAAAAATGTTATGAATGATGAGCTGTGGTTAAATATGGAGAGTCAAATGAATTGAAGTTGAGGGTTTGATGAATTCCAATTGGTAGTTGAATGGATAAGAATGATGTTGCAATAGTTAAGGACATGAATTTGGGACAATTTCAAGTCTTCACAAGGATAAGATGTATGCTGATTTCCAAGGGAAAACTGTATTGATCTAAGTAGAATTAGCCAAAGTTGCCTTCATGAAAGGTGTAGTTCGTCTTTATAGCTTTCCAACGCTATAAAGTATGCAATTTTTGGATGTCGGAGTTAAGAGATATGATTGTTACAAGTTATGATGTTGCATAGGATTTGTGTATAATGACAGCTATGGTAATTGGTGAGAATGTGTGGTTTTGATGAATCAAATGGATTAAGAATTGAGAGTTTTATGAGATAAATTTGGTGTGTGAGTTGTTATAAAGTGATTTGGCACTATAAGAGTTGAATTTGGGAAGATTATGATTGAATATGATGTTAGATTGGATGTAGGAAGCATTGGAGGGGCTTTGTAGGGGTTTGGGAAACCCCCATGTCCGTTTAACGGACTTTAGGTCCATTTAACGGACCTTTACGGGTCAAAAAGGACCCCTAGCACTGCCCATGTTCGTTTAACGGATCTTCTCGGATGAAATGGTGCTCCCAGGCCAGACAATGTCCGTTAAACGGACATGCATGTCCGTTAAACAGACATTCACAGGACAACTTTGGTACATTACGATTTTTGGCCCTTTTAGAGGCAGAATCTCACTTTGTGATCTTCATAAAAATTGTAGAACTCGAAGTCTAATTTCAAATGGTCAAAAAACAAAATCAATCCAAAATTTGGGGTGAAAGTTATGACAATCGTGCCAAGACATGTTACTGCATGATTGAGGACTTAAACATGTTGGATTCTTTTGGTCATAACTCCCTCATATGACCTCCAAATGAAGCGATTCTTAAAGCAATGGATTCCTAAGACATGTATATATCTCTCCATGAAAATTGGAAGCTTTTGGAGTTTATTTGAAAAAATTTTATGGAAAGAAAATGAGGGATCAATTGGGAGAGCATGATTAGGGTATGATCACCCTTTAGCTTTTTAAGCATATCTTGATCTATAGAGCTCCAATTAAGATGGGTCTTGATCCACAACAAACTAGAGACTTAGAGCTATGGTTTCTTTGAAGAAGTCAAATTGAAATTCTTGATTGAAGATTTCCAAATTCTGTTCACAAATAGGATATATGAGTTCAAGCATAGTGACTGATTTGTAGGGGCACGCCATTGAACATATTGTGAGGAAAATTTTTAGGATGTTATGAGAATGAAGATGAACCGATGATAGTTAAAGAGATTACAAACCACGCCCAAGTATTATGGTATTTGCAAGAGTTGGATTCCGGAATCAAGCGGGTTCCAACAAGTGTATGAGTCCGCAAGAGTTGGGTTCTGGAAATGGGATCCAACAGTTAAAGTGATTCAAACAAGGTAAAACGTTTAACACAAGTATTCATAAAGTAATAAGTGAACAAAGAGATAACAAAACATATTTATGAGAAACACAAATGTAAATATACTACTACTCCACACTTATTGATGCCACTAAAATGTTCTTCCTTTTTTCATCAATTGAAGAAAAAATGAACAAAATGGAAACTAAATGCAATGTGATCCAAAAATAGAAGTATCACTTAACTCAACTCGGAAAAAATGTAGCAAAAATCCCAAACTAATTCATCACTTAATACTTTACTAAGCTTGTGAATGGGTAGGATAATGGGGTTTCAGGTTTTAAAATGTGGGGTGTTTTCAAGAAACAAAAGGGTTAAGGCTCAACGGGGGTAGCAAGGGATAATAAAAGGTAGGTCATTTAAGCCAAAGGTTAACACAAAAGGGCCTTAATCATCTCTATTAAGCATGCATCCAGTAGACTCAAACTGATTCAAAGCAAGTTTTGAAGATAATAACCTAAGGAAGCATAACAAAGAAATAAACTGACTATAGATGGACTCATATAGGCTCAAATGAAAATTGATCAGGCGTCTCTACACTACCACATTGGTTAAGTGTCAAATTATGAGTAAGCTTATACAACCAACTATTTTTCATCACTCAACATGGTTCACTCTCTACTCAAGTAGCCTAATCCGAGTTCAAGCATGCATTCAATCTCATTCCAACTAGCATGACATAATCTCATGAAAAAATAAGTCAAAATGATTCAAGTGTGGTTCAATTGCTAACACAAAACAACAACCTAATATGCCTAAAACATGCATTCTAATTAACAAAATGCAAACAATGACTAAAACAAACTAAAGCAATGTAATTGATAAAGCAAATGTCACCTCCCCATACTTGGAAAACACATTGTCCTTAATGTGACAAGGCAACCACAAAAGGAGACTAAAACACAAAACACAACTTCTAACAAACAGGCAAATAAAACAAATAACAAGGTAAATAAAACAACGTAAAAAGTAAAGGGTAATGTGTTACCTAAGGACGATGGGAATGGTCCCATAAAATCCAAGCCCTTTATGTCAAATATTTCCATTTCCATGATGTTCGAAAGTGGTATCTCATCCTGCTTTGATATATTGCCCACTCTGTGGCATCGATCACACTTTAACACAAAGTTTTGGGCATCCTTGAACAAACTTGGCCAATAGAACCCACATTCTAAGATACGAGCTGTTGTCTTGTTCGCTCCATAGTGTCTTGCACACACTAAACTATGACATTGAGTCAAAACGTCAAACTTTTCATCTTCAGGGACACACTTGCGAATCACATTGTCAGTACAAATTTTATATAAAGGTTCATCCTAAATATAGCAAGAACACTGGAATAAGAAACACTTCCTTTATTGATATGAGAGATTAGAAGGAAGAATACTACCTAAGAGGTAGTTTTCAATATCTGCAAACCAAGGACAAAAAGGATTTTCTACCATTATTAAAGCCTCATCGGGAAAGCTCTCCTCGATTTCCTCTTCTTATTCATAGTTCCCCCTTCAAGTTATGATAGGTGGTCCACTACAACATTTGTTGCTCCCTTCTTGTCTTTAATCTCAATGTTGAATTCTTGGAGCAGAAGCACCTACCAGATGAACCTAGCGTTGTCATCCTTCTTGGTAAAGAGATATCGCAATGTCACATAAGCTGTGAAAAGAAGAACATGTGAGCCTAAAAGATAAGAATGAAGTTTCTCACATGCAAATACCACAACAAGCAACTCCTTTTCCGTAGTTGTGTTCCTGTCAAGGTCTTGCTTGCGTAGTAGATAGTATGTAGCCTGTTTTACTTTTTCTGGCTAAGGACACAACCAATGCCATGATCACTTATATTACACATAATCTTGAAGGGAAGAGACCAATCCAGTTTTTTCAGAATGGGTGTTGTTGTAAGTACCTTCTTCAACCTGTTAAAAGCATCCAAACAAGCATCATCAAACGCAAAGGCATATATTTAACTAATAACCTCTTACATGACTACATCCTTCTTAACAACCTCTTACATGTTTGGATTTAACCTTCTCTATCTCTTCCTCACTATTTTATATCCTTCTTCTAGGTTAATCCTATGCATCACCACATTGGGGCTAGTCCCGCTAATATAATTTTTTTCCACCTTATGGCTCTCATCCTCTTCTTATTGGTCTCCACCACTTTCCCTTCTTTTTCACAATCCAATTGGTTAGAGATAATGATAGCTAGGGTATAGTTCTTACCTAAAAAGGTATATCTCAAGTGGGAAGGTAAGGGTTTAAGTTCTAAAGTGGGGGCTTAACAATGGAACATGGTGTGGGTGTAGCTATTCTCTCCAACTTCTCTCCTTCTTAACTCCCTCGTGTAATTCCTGTTCTCTTACACTCTCATACCTGTGTACTTTAATAAATTCATTAACTTCCTTCACACACTCATCCACAGCATTAATCTTCATACATGCAGCATCATCCATTGACTTCTCCAAAGATTTAGACATGTTAAATTTAACTTGTTTATCACCAATTCTCAAAACAAGTTTTCCTTTATGCACATCAACTAATTCCCTACCAGTGTTCATAAAGGGCTTACCCAAAATCAATAGACAATTTCTATCGTCTTCAAATTCCAACACAACAAAATCAATAGGAATGATAAATTTATCCACTTTTACCAACACATGTTCTATAACTCCAAATGGCCTCTTAATGGATTGATCCATAAGCTGAATGAGCATGGATGTTGGCTTGACCTCTCCTAATCCTAATTTCCTAAAAATAGACAAAGGCATCAAGTTCCTAAATCACATAAGCCTTTAGAAAATTCAAAGTTACTAACAACACATGGAATAGTAAGACTTCCAAGATCTTTTAGTTTTGAAGGCATTGTGCTTGAGATGATCAAACTACAATTCTCTATTAAGGTTAACATATGATTGTCCTCCCAAGTGCATTTATGTGTGAGTATGTCCTTAAGAAACTTCACATACTTGGGCATGCACTCTAAGGCTTCCACCAATGATACGTTAATCTGAAGCTTCTTGAGTGTCTCCAAAAACTTGGAAAACTGAGTGTCTACCTAATGTTGTCTCACCCTTTGTGGATACGAAAGTTTAAACTTGTAGGGTGGCAGTTGTACATATGGCCTCTCTTCCACTTTCTCTTCTTATATCTCCTTGCCTTTCTCCTTTGTTTGACTCTCCTTTTGCACACTTGGCTCCTCCAGTTGCTTGCCACTCCAAAGTTTGATGACCTTGAGTTGTTCCTTTGGGTTGGCTTTAGTGCTGCTTAGTGGGCTACCTGAATTTCTAGAAGACAAAGCAGTAGCAATTTGACCTACCTGAACCTCCAAGTTGTGAATAGAGAAAGCATAGTTTTTCAATATTTGGTCAAATTTGAAGTCATGGCTTGCAAACATTCGTTTATGACTCTTTCCTGCCTTCTTTGACTTTCCTCTTGGCTTGAGAATTTAGATCCTTTACATCCATTAACTTGTCCATTTTGCTCTCCAAAGACCCAAGACGGTCTTGCTAAAATCCAAACGGCCTTTGTGGCTTTTCTTGGCCACCTGTATTGTAAGTACTATAAGAAAAATTTGGGTGATTTTTTCACCCCAAATTATAAGTGTTAGAGATGGATTGTTACCTCGATGTGGTTGGCCCAAGTAATTTACCTATTCTGTGTTACTAGCTCCTAATAAGAAGTATTCTGTTATGCAATGGTTATCCTGCCCACACAAGTCATAGTGGACCTGCACGGTTTTTTCTGTGGATGAAGAATCTCATTGCATATTGTTCAAATGGTTGGTGAGGGTGGTAATTTAATCTTGCAAGGTTGTGACAAAAATCAATTGGAATCATGCCTATTTGTTCCTTTGTGCCTTGCCTAATCCTTTCGTTCGACCACATGCAACAATTACTTGTCAACTCCTCCAAAAGATCATGAGCTGCCTTAATGGTTTTCCTGATCAACGACCCTCTAGTAGTTGCATCTATTGTCCCTCTTATAGTTTGATTCACACCATTATACAATGTCTATAGTAAGAACTCCCTTGGAAGGTTGTGGTGTGGGCAACTTCTTTGCAACTCTTGGAACCTCTCCTAAGCTTCATATAACGACTCCCCATCATTTTGCTGAAATTTTGTAATTTCCTTAATGATCCACGTAATCTTTGTCAATGGGAAGTACTTGGCAAGAAAGGCTTGGGCTACTTGCTCCCATGTAGTAATCTCACATGCATTAAGTGAGTTGTACCATGCCTTAACTTGATCTCTCAAAGTGAATGGAAATAATTTGAGCCTCACAACATCATCAAACATCCCTTGGAATCTAAAAGTGTCGCATATCTCCAAAAAGTTTGCTAGGTAGGCTCAGTTGATAACCCATAGAAATGAACACTATTATGGAGTATGTTCAGGAGTGTCGATTAGATTTCAAATTTGTTTACTGGGACTGTAGGCCTTGCAACTCCTTGTGGACTAAATCTGGGCCTCATAAAATCCATCAATGTTCTCTCGGCTCCTCCTTGTTCTCCTTCTTCTGTCCTATTTCTTTGAAGATTTTCTTAGCGCTTTGCTCTCCTTAACCTCCTCTCTTGTCTTGTAATTTCAGAAAATTCTTCTTCAAAAGCTTCGTTAGACCTTCTTGTGCTCCTTGTGTTCATAGACCTGCAAATACACAAGGAAAAGTATTAAAAACTCTCAAATCAAAGTTACCAAAACTAAGCAATATACTAAACATAAAATCTCCGGTAACAGTGCCAAAAACTTGTTGATTGCAAAACCAATTCACTAGTTTTACGCTCAAAACGACAAGTATACGAGGTGTGTAGTAAAGAACAAATATTGATCCCTCAGAGATTGTGTTTAGACGCTTCTTAATTCATGCTACTTTGTTTAGGAATCAATTTTAATAAATATAAACTAAAAAATTAAACTAAATCAAACAACTAACAATGAACAAATGATAAAGCTAAAGTGCAAAAACTTGGCATTCAAGATTTAACAATTAGAGATCACTTTTTCCCTATCTTATCTCCCTCTTACCTTGTTAATTGAATTGTGCCTCACCTAAGATGTCTTAATGCATTAGCTACCCTCTCTCAAGATGCAATTAATTGTCCTTAGCCAAATTAAATGGAAATGATTAAGCAATCTCTCAATCTACATAATCAATCCACCAATTCAACTAGTTATGAAGTTATCCTATGAGTAATCAACTAATTAGCCAATATCTCTTTCTAACTAATCAATTAACTTGATGAATTTAGGTCTATAGAGTGCCATTTCTCATTGTACAACCGTACATAATTGACCTAACTCAATTTCTCAATATATTGCAAGGTATAAGCTCAACATTCATCAAAAGCATCATTCATTCAATACAACAAAGTCGGAGTTCAATAAGTAGTTCAAAAGCAATCTCTAAAAATAACTTAGCCACTCATAATGTCATTAACATCCCCAACAACCAGAAAATCCATAAAAAAGATGCTAGAAGAGAAAAACGAAATAAGAACTAGACGAAGCAAACTCTTCCTCTTCTTTTCCCAAATCTGGAAAATCTAGAGTTGGTGTGCTCTTTGCCTAATTTGGAATGGAAATCTTGATTCTCTACCTCTCTCTAAGCCTTAAATTTGTTTTTTAGCTCAAGGAGGCAAGTGCTCCCAACACCCTCTCGGCCCTAGGATTTTTTCCCTTATATAGTCACAAAAACCTAAAAATAAGTGAAACCTGAGTGTCTCTTCGTGGGTTCTTGTCTTACAATTCATCCACTTCTCTTCTCCTCTCTTCATCCCTAACTCAATCACAAAGGTGGCCACCCTCCATTTCTACTTCAAAATGATCAATGCTTACCCTAAATCAGCATCAATCTTAAAAGAACAACCATAAAGATCAAACTAAACAAAAACATACCAAAAAAGTCCTAAAACAAAACAATAATAACCTATAATGTTAGAAACACATGCCAAATACTTAGAAAAATACACACTAATGCATAGCTATCAATGGATCATGATACAGTCGATTGCTTCTTGATAAAGGATAATGGATCATAGTAAGTAAACTATGTAGGAATCTAATACGGTTGAGGAGGGGGAAACAATCCCTACTCCAACATATATAAACCTAGGTGGAAAAATCACCCAAACTTCTCTCCCAAACTTCTCTTAGTCAAACAATGATAGAGGAAGGTTCCGACCTCAAAGACCACCAGGTTTCCAATAAGACAAACTGAGTTCGATGGAATCCAAACTGGACAAAATATTAGACAAGCTTAGAGCCCTAGACGATGCACAAAAGAGTCTGGAAGACATATTTGAACAAGTAACAAAGAATCATGTCTCTTCTATCCACATTCCAAAGGTCCAAGTAAACCAATTTTCAAATGCTTTCTTTTTGTGAAATGTGGGAATTCTTCCTAGCACTTCAGGAACAAAACCGAGGGAGCAACTAAAGGATATTACACTTCGAAGTGGGAAGGAACCTGAACCACCCACAAAGACAACAGAGGAGCCATTTCCTCCTGTTGAGAAAGATCAAGAAAAGGAGAAAGAAGTAGATATGAGCGAATATCCTCCTTATGTCACCCCTCTACCATATCAACCTAAGATTCCTTTTCCTCAACGATTACAAAAGAAAAAGCTGGATGCGCAATTTTAATGGGTCAATCTAGTACAATGTGTACCTAAAAAGGGTGGAATGATGGTAATAGAAAGCGAGAATGGAGAGGTAATTTCAACAAGAACAGTCACAGGATGGAGAGTGTGCATAGATTATCGCAAACTCAACACTGTGACTAAAAAAGATCATTTTCCTCTCTTGTTCATAAACCAGATGATAGAAAGGGTGGCTTGTCATTCGTTTTACTACTTCTTAGATGGATATTTGGGGTACAATTAGATCTTCATCTACTCTGATGATCAAGAAAAGACCACATTCACCTACCTTTATGGTACCTTCATTTACAGACGGATGCCTTTTGGATTATGCAATGCCCCGACTACATTTTAGAGATGGATGATGTCTATTTTCGCTAATAAGATCGAAGACATAATGGAGGTGTTCGTGGATGCTTTTTTGGTTTTTGGAGACTCTTTTGAAATGTGTTTAACCAATTTGGACAAAGTGCTTTAAAGATGTGAAGAGTCACATTTTGTGTTGAATTAGGATAAATGCCATTTTATGGTGCAAGAGGTGATAGTGCTAGGGCATAAAATCTCACACCAAGGATTTGAAGTGGACAGAGCAAAAACAAAAGTTATAAAGAAACTTCCACCACCAAGTAATGTAAAAGGTGTGCAAGGATTCTTAGATCATGCAGGATTTTATCGTTGATTTATCAAAGACTTCTCAAAAATTACAAGACCTTTGACAAACCTGTTAGTCAAGGATGTGCCCTTTCTATTTGATGAAAAGTGTATGCTTTCCTTCAACAAACTCAAGGAGGCACTAACATCAACACCAATTCTATCACCACCAAATTGGACACTTCCATTTGAGGTTATGTGCAACGCAAGCAACCAAGCTATAGATTGTGTATTGGGCTAAAGGAAAGATAAAAGGTTACATGCAATCTACTATGCCAACAAGACACTTATAGGACCTCATCTTAATTACACCACCATAGAGAAGGAATCACTCACATTAGTGTACGCATATGATAAATTTCAACCATACCTCCTAGGATCAAGGGTAATTGTATTCATCGATCACGCGGCACTAAAATGTCTTCTTTTAAAAATGATGTGAAACCAAGGCTCAGTTGATGGGTGCTACTCATACAGGAATTTGATATAGAAGAGAGAAATAAAAAGAGAGCGGAATGCAAGCTAAGCAAAGAGGCCATAACTATTTAAGGATGCTCAAAATTTTGTGGCACAATGTGATCAATGTCAGAGAATAGGTAACATCTCCAAAAGAGATAAGATGCCTTTATCCAACATTTTAGAAGTGGTCGTCTTTGATGTATGGGGCATTAAATTTATGGGACCTATCCCATCGTCAATAGGGAACATGTACATTTTAGTGGGGGTGGATTATGTCTCACGTTAGGCTGAAGCAGTGGCATCTTCAACCAGTGATGGAAAGGTTATGCAAAAGTTCATCAAACAGTTATTCAATCAGCTTGGAGTGCCACGAACGATAATAAGTGATGGAGATACACATTTCTACAACAGATCTCTTGATGCCCTCCTAAAAAGATATGGAGTGCACCATTGCACTGCTACACCTTATCATCCATAGACTAGTGGCCAAATGGAAGTTGTCAACCAAGATTTGAAATGAATTTCGAAAAAGACAGTGAACTGCTCCAGGAAGGATTGGCAATAAAGCTAAATGATGCCTCATGGGCTTACAGGACTGCTTTCAAGGCACCTATCAAAACAACTTCTTATAGGCTTGTAAATGAAAAGTTTGTTATTTACCATTCGAACTAGAACATCAAGCGTATTGGGCGATAAAAGCATTAAATTTTGATTGGAAGCAAACAGGCAAAAAATGACTTTTTACGACAGGATGAACTTTAAGAGTTTCCTTACAATGCATACGAAAATGCCAAAATCTACAAGGAAAAGGTAAAGAAATGACATGATTATCATCTTAAGAAAAAGGAATTTAAGATAGGAGATGTGGTGCTACCATATAATTCAAAGTTGAGGCTATCTCCAAGGAAGTTAAAATCTCAATGGAGGGACCTTTTATGGTCATTCAAGTTTTTGATCATGGAGCCTTCAAACTGAAAAATGCTAACAAGGAAACTTTTAAGGTCAATGGGCATCGTTGCAAATTATATCTCAAAGGAGTGATTCCTAAGGACAAGGAAGCAATTTCCTTCTATTCGAACAATTAAAGACACCTCCAAGGATGTAAGGTCAAGCTAATAACCATAAATTAGAACGTTCACTAGTTTAATTGAAATTGTTGTGTTTAGTTAGAGTTTTTTTGAATTTTAAATAAAATTTTAATTGATCTAGGATCACTATTTCTCTCACTCTCTTTAAGAAATTCTAAGATAAGGCAACAATCTCAAGCGTCCAGCAAATTTGGTCTCAGCGCCTCACCATCATCACCTCCATCACCGTAAGGCTTTGTTTCTAACCCTTTTCTTTTAAATTTAGTCTTTATTGTTTTTAATTTATGTTACTTCCTTCCATGTGTTTTTGTATGTCTCATTCTCACCTTGAGGACAATGTGTTGTTCAAGTGTAGGGAGGGTTGTGTGTTTTGCTTTGAATATGAATTTTTGCATATTGTTATATTAGTGTGTTTAGGTTGCATATTGTGAATTGTGTGAATGTATCAATGGCTTAGATTGAATGAAATTGATTTAATTTTGAACATAATGTATTAGGTTGTGAAGAGTCATTAGCTCACGAAATTAGCGATATAGGTTCTTCGGCTAAAATATGCAAGTTAATTAGGATTCATTGTTAGTTTATCATCTTATAAGTTGTCACTTTCATTCATAATTTTAGGTCTTTCAATTAAGTAACTTTGCTAGTATTTTTTAATGAAAACGAGTAGCTAAAGCAATAAGGTAGACAGTAATTAATTGAAAAAAATGTGTTTGTAAATTTTAAATAAATAACTATTCTTCCGGCCTTTAGGTTATGAATAGAGCTAGTAGCCAGTTAAGAATATGATGTAGTCAAGTAACAAGATCGATACGCATCACAAATGTGTGCCTTCACTTCAAAAGGCTATAATGACATTCCAGCCAATGAACTTACTAAAAGCATGACTTAGTTGAGTAATCGGATCGACATTCATTGCCAATGTTTGCCTCTGTGTAAAAAGACTAGGTCTATGTCCACAAAAAGTGTTAAAAATGTTTTCTAATAAAATCTACTGAACTTGTGAGTAGCTTAACCTTTAATGACAATGTACTTAGGATTAGTTACAAAGTTTTATTGACTAAATAATTATTAATGTTTGTGCATAATTGAAAGGGGTGAAGAAACTTGACATTTAAGTTTTGATTAATATGTAGTCCAAAGCTTTTAGACGCGGATTTTGCATGTTAATGATTTGGAACAACTTGAATGATTGTGTTTAAAGTTAAACTTGTTTCATGAAGTTGAAGCCATTGTCTCATTATTGCATTATGTGCTTTGTGATTTTGTGTTGTTTGTTATTTTGTTTGCTTGAGGACAAGCAAACATTTAAGTGCGGGGATGTTGATAATTGTAAATTGCATCGTGTTTTAGGGCATAGTTTGATATGTGTTTAGCCGTTAATTCATTCATTTAGTATGTGTTTAGGTTAGAATTGTGTTAGTTTGTTAATTATTTGTGTTTTAAGTGTTTTAAGGGTTAGTACAAGCTTTTAAGCTTAAATATTTTGTTTTTAAGGTACCTTGATTTGTTTGCTAGTATTTCAGGGTCAACATCAAAGAACGAAGGAGTTTTGGAAGACATTCGGGCTTAAACAATGACCTAAGATTGTAACAAAAACTCCAGGAATGGCTCATGATCGTGGCCTGCGTCGGGTAGACGCATATACATTTATGAACTTCACGATTTGAGGGACTTTTTAGACCTTTCGGACTCCAGAAAAGCTTTAGGCTTACCCAAAACATAAGAGATTATTTGAAGAACAACAAGAGAAGAAAAAAGGAGTGCTTTTTCGTGGAAACCTTAAGAGAGAAAGAGGAAGAGAAAGAGAGGAGGAAGAGGAAGAGAAAGAGAGGAGGAAGAGGAAGAAAAAGGAAGAAGAAGCGGTTTCGACGTGCTTCCTAGATCAGGAGGTTTCCAGACGCTGCTACCTTCTCAGATCGTCCATTCTAAGTTTCTATTACCTTTTAGTTTCAATTTTATTCATGTATAACATTAAGATGGATTATATGATGATAGATGGTAGAATGTTGATAATGTTATAACTCTTATTCGGGATTTTATTTTGATTTAATGATAATTTAGTCGATTGTGTTTATTAGATAAATGTTGTGATTTGATTGCGTTCTTGCATAATTCGGTAATAAACTAAGAGGGTAAACTAAATGAAAAATGATTAAATCGGATTAATGAGAGTTAGGTGATTTATTAGAAACCGTGACAAATCATATTGGTAATTGTGCAGAGAGAGATCACGTGTGATATTCTAATAGTTTATTAGAGTGCTTCAGATCTAACTAAAGTTTTAGATAATTTGTGAATTGAGAGAATACAAATTTCATAATCCAATTAGGGTTTATAAATTAGGGTTTAATGGTTATAACTCGAGAGAGAGAGTAATCAACCCTAGGATCATCTAGAACTAACACCCCATTAACACATAATTAACTAGGTTAGCATTAATGATAAGTAAAATCTCCTTTCTTATAACTTGGTAAATTCATTGGTTAATTTCTATTATACGTGCTTGTTGCTCAATTGTTAATTCCTTCGTGTTTAACTTCTGATTTCATTGGTAGAATGCATTTCTCATATTTACTTCCCGTTGCATTGTTTATTTTTAGTTTCATCTCTTTTCAGCCTTAGATTTTTAGGATTAGATTAATCCCCCTCCTCGCGGGATCGACATCTGTTATACTACAATTGCAACCCGTGCGTTTATGGTATCTGAGAGCTTATAAATTTTAAAGCTCGAATGACACGATCAGTTACCTCCCACATTATTAACATACTCCATGTTTTCCTCTTGTAGAGTTGGGCACCCATTTGCTGAATGGTTCAGATTGGCATAAATCCCGTAAGCTTTCACTTATGCCTACCCTATAACAATCTATCTAAAAAAGGATGTCAATTCTTCTAAACAATGTTCTATATATGAATTGGTTACTTTACTTACTATACAAAAATCATTGCACTTGTCAAATTGTTAAGTGTTTGCTGCAATATGCTCAACTATAGTCCTTGCATCCTCGGGAGTCTTTTCACCTAGTGCTCTACCACTTGACGCATTTAACTTATGCTATGTTATCCCTAATGATGCACAACCATTATTTTACCACACATGAATCAAATTTAATCATGATTTTGACAATGAATCCATACATGAATAACCTAACAAACCTATGTAAATCATTCATACATAAATCCCAAACTTTAAACACAGAATACTATAGTAATTTCAAAAGAGAGTTAAGAATAAAATTACTAAGATTAATTAATGCTTATGCATGTTAATTGGACTTGATATCCCTTTTAAATTGGAAGGAAGAATATTAGTTGCTCATAGCTCTCAAAAGAGAAAAGAATCTACCTCCATTCGTGTCTCAAATTTGTACATACTTTAGTTGGACACTTAATTGCCCTTTTTATACTACAATTAAGATTGCGTTATTATGCATAGTTAGTGGTAGTGCGTCGTAACACTAGTGAAAATAAACTAGACCTATTATTGTAATAGTTGTGAGTCTAAGTTGATCTCACAGAGAGTGTGTATTAAATTTATGAAATGAAAATAATTGATGTTTAGGTTTTGGGAGTTTTTGATTTAATAAGAAAATAAAACAAAGCTAAACTAACACAAACAAATAAAAGAAAAAATGTAAAAATGATGAAAAGTGATGAATTTGTTAAGGATATGGTTCTTTGATTTAATCTCAGCCTAAACTCTAAATAAACATATTTCATTGATTTGTTGTTTTTTTTACCTCTCCTTAGACTATTGGTAGTAGGTTAACAACAAGCTCTATTAATCTCGGTTTTTCCTTAGGTTATAGTTAATTAAGAAGAGCTCGTTAATTAACCCTAGCTATCAGATAACCTAGGAGATGCTCGCTAAGTTTAATCGGACAACCGCCTTATGAGTGAGAAAACAGACTAATCTAAGCAATAATCACACAAGCTCGGATTATTTAACTTAGGTTATGTTATCCCTAATGATTACAAACCATTAGTCGCTACAAATGAATCAAAAACAATGATTACATATTGTATTTGATTCTAGCAATGGGTTCTTACATACAAATAATCAAATAGAACATTCAATCATTCTTACACAAGACCCAAACATTAAACATAGGATGACATAATCAATCCATAAGAGAAGGAACAACAAACAATAAAAGAAATGCTTAATCGGGTCATTGGTGACAATTGCACCTCTGAATCGGTGTCGGGACGTCTACCCCTCTATAAGTCTCTCACGGTTGAGAGCTTGTTGCCCTTTTCATGCTCTCTCGAGGCTCCCGAAACTCTCCCAGCTGAAAACACTCAAAACATTTCATCCCCCTTGTGTCATCCCATAAGCGATGCTTTTATATTAAAAAGTAGAGTTCAGGTGAGCTGTAAGTGTCTCACAGGTGTGCATGATAGTGTCATGCTCGTGAGCCACCTTAGTTGAGGCTCACGACCATGAGTGCAAAATGAGACACCTTTTTTCATGGCCATGAGATGTCTCACAACCATGACAAATCATACATGGCTGTGAGCTGGTTCAACACTCTTTATGATCTTCATTTTATGTATTTTCTTGTCTTCTCTTTCTCTAATCCTTCTCGTTCTTACTCTATAAAGACAATTAAGCGTTATCTTAAGAAGACGACTTAAATATAGTGCTTTCGACTCACTGTAGCTCTTTTGCATCTGAATTGTACTTGAAACCATATGAAAACTATAATAAGTATCTTAAGCATTTTCATATCATTAATCACTAAGTGTAAAGGGTTAAATGTATCAACAATTAAGCACATATCAATTTTCCACACACATAGCTTTTGGTCATTCTCGGGCGAAACATCAAAATTAAGCTCATAGACCCAAAACATTCACTCAATTCCCATAATTTTCGAGAATACATAACCATAAGCAAAGATGGTTGACTTTCAAAAATCATAGCAAGAACTCAAAATTCCAAGCTTTTACTCATGATCAACCAGCATTCAATACCTTTAAAAAAGGAGCAATCTAATGATAGACTTAGAAAATGTATTTAAACAATATATGTTCATGGGTATGCTCAACACCATTCATGATCAGTCATTCCATAACTTTTCATATCATTTCATTTCTCCACCACTAAGGTTCACGTGCAAAATCATGGATCAAAGGACTTTTCAAGGTTGTAATATAGGAAAAGGTAAAGTGAGATGTATTTTGGTCAAGTAGCATGAAATCTATCAAAGCTGGTGAAACAAAAATAACACTCAATGTGACATTAAGTACAAAAACCAACATTCCCTCACAATTGTGTACATCAACTATAATGAATTCAAAAACAATGTTTCAGAACTTAAACTTAAGCTTTCACACCACAAACCACATTAAGCATACACCAATCTGAAGGGATCACTCATACAATTGATGACAATACATTGAAACCACAATGAGTGAACCTTCTAAGACATCATCTACCTTATATTTAACATACTCAAATCACCCATTCATTACAACTTTAAGAGGATGCATTAATTATGAATAACTTTGCAAACCACATATGCATTTCCTCCTTGATACATTTATGTAAACATTTTTTATTATTTTTCTTTTTCTTTCTTTTCTTTTCTCTTATAAAAATTAAAAGAAACTACATCAATATGGGAATTTCAATGATAAGACATAAAATATCATCGTAACATTATAACCAACCCATACATATGCATACCCCCATACTTAGAATTTTGTACATCCACAAACTCAACAATCAACAAATCCTTCATTAGCTCTACAAACTCAACAATCAACAAATGCTTGATTAGCTTTAAGGCTTAGGAAGGACATTTGGTTAGCTTAAAGCATATAATATGGTTTATACATAAAGAAAGGTATAAAGCTTAAAAGGGCTTATCAAGGAAAAAATCATGTCAATAAGATAGGCTATTTGGCTAATGTATCTTATGAAACAAAGAATGTCTAATCATCTTCATGTTAACGCATAAATCAAAGCACAATCAGGATATACATGTCATGAAAGTCACACATTATCAAAAGACAATAAGATTGATATGGATGTGTCAGTCTATAAAGGCTCAAAATCTCACTAGCTTTGTCTAATACTAGTCATTACTCTTTTAAAGATAATGCATATTGACCAATCACCAGAGCAAAAGTACATGCTAAAGTTATCATGAAATTCTCTAGTTAATTCATTCTCTAATCATGACTATATAGTCCTAGAAGCAATAGAAAAGAGAAAACTTGACGGGAGTCTTCTCACACAGTGCCCCACCACTTACCGCTTCAACTGAACTCCTCTCCATCGGTAGTAATCCTTCGTAGAAATACTATATGGGAAGTTTCTTTGGAATGTTTTGATGAGGATAGCTGACACATAACTTCTTAAAGCACTCCTAGTACTCGTAAAGGGACTCTCCATTATGCTACTTAATGCCGTATATTTCCTTTTAAATACTCGCTATCTTTGATGATGGAAAGTGTTTTTTCAAAAATAGTTTCTTCATCTTTAGCCAAGTATTTACACTCCTAGTAGGTAAATTAAACAACCAATCCTTCACTACATCTTTTAGTGAGAAATTGAAAACCTTCAACATGATTTTCTTATTTGTCACTCCTGGAGGTTTCATGCTCAAACAAACCACATCGAGCTCCTTAAGATGCTTATGTGCATCCTCACCTGTAAGACTACAAAAATTAGGTAACAAATGTATTAACCCAGATTTAAGCTCAAAAGTAACATGCTCAGCAAAATTTGGAAATGTAATACATAAAGGTCTTCGGGTTAGGTCTGGTGTAGCCAACTCCCTTAGCATTCTTAGATTTGCCTTCGTTTCTTCATATTCAAGTTCTGGTTCTACTTCAGAAGTTGTACTCACTTCTTTTTGTAATTTCTGTAGTGTTCTCTCGATATCTGGATCAAGTTGCTCAAGTTCTCTACGAGGAGATCTAGTAACTACTATACACCAACAACAAACATTTAAAAATTAACAAATAACCAAAGAAATAATTATAAACAAATGTATATACAAAATACCAACTAAAATCAAAAATAAAAATTAAATCACCAAACTCTCCGGTAATGACGTCAAAATTTGATAGCGCAAGTCGAGTGTACTGCAAAATTTTCCTAACTCTGCACACTAAAAAATTGTAGATGTGTTGAGTCGAGATCGTATCCACAAGGAATGTTTGGTTAATTCTCGTAATGAAAATAATTGATGCAAAGGAAATATAAAGGGGATTTGGGTTTAATGTAATTGAGAAAATAAAGTAAAATTAAACTAGCGAAAACAAATTATAGAAAACAATCAAAAATGATAAAAGTGATGAATATGTATAAGGTCCAATTCTAGGATCAATCTTGGCCTAAACATGACTAAACATATCCCATCATTTTAATGCTTTCACACCTCTCCTCAAACTATTGATCGTGGACTAACAATACGCTCTACTAATCCCGGTTTTCCCTTAGGTTGTGTTTAACTAAAAGATGCTCGTTAATTAAATCTAGCCATCAAATAACCTCGTATTACGAAGTGGAAAAAGAAGAAAGGTAGCAAGGTCTATTTAGAAGAAAGAAGTTAGAGGAATTTTCTTATAAGAGAGAGAAGCCAGAGGAATTCTTTTGTTGTTTCTTCTTGCCAAGGCATAGTTGTGAAAGAACTTAGTGTGGAGTCACCTTCTTTAAGTCAAGTGACTCTTACCTTCTGCAAAAAAGAGAGAATTGTGCTCAAAGAGAGATCAATTATACTTTTCTAGACATTTGATTTCTGCAACTTTCAAGTCAAGGTTGTTGAGGTAGAGATAGCAAGCTTCTTGAGCATTTCTAAGCTCAATCTTGGCTAATTGTAACTAGATTAAAGTATTATGTCTACCAAACTTCATAAAAGACTTTAATCTATTTCTTAAGATTTGACGTTTTCTCATAAGTTGATAAGATTTGCATTCAAGAATCTATTGTCCCATACTTCACTTTGAAGCTCCAAGAAACCTTCCTTAGTGGATAGAAAATTTACAAATCTGAAAGGGGCATTGTGTGGGATTGGACTTCCATTTAAGAATGATCATAACACATAGGGGTTCAAACATATATAATAAAAGAGTTAGGTAGCTCACTTAACCATGTTTGGTTCACTAGAATTCTGTCAAACTTTTTCCTTACGAAGGATTTGTCCATTTTCTTGTTACTCTACGTAAATAGATTTTCTAGGT
Source organism: Erythroxylum incrassatum (assembly GCA_026546855.1). Classification (NCBI taxonomy): domain Eukaryota; kingdom Viridiplantae; phylum Streptophyta; class Magnoliopsida; order Malpighiales; family Erythroxylaceae; genus Erythroxylum; species Erythroxylum incrassatum. The sequence goes on from JANVCL010000006.1 coordinate 19,442,346, forward strand.
ATTTTAGATATGTAACTTCTTACTTGGCTACAACATTATCAAGCTTTTTGCCAAGACTAGAGAAGTTCACTCTTTCCCCTTGTTCCTCTGAAGAATGCAGTACATTATTGAAGTCTCCAGCTAGAATCTAAGGTTAGCAAATTAAGTAACTAATGCTAAGAAGATCCTCCCACAATTTCACTTTTTGGAAATCAAAGTTGGAGGCACAAATAATGGTAATGTCAAAGGTTAGGTTTGAGTTCTCCAATTTTCAAAAGAGATGAACAAATTAGTTTGAGCTTCTATTGATAACAATCAACACTTTTTTCTTTCTAAATGCAAAAGCTATATGACCATTATAATGATGTTTATTGTTGGGCCCCGATCTCGAAACCAGACCCCAACTGGAAAAACAAAAAATGGATACAAAAGACAAAATGCGCTAAACAAATCCGAGATCTAATACAAAGTATCAGAAATGAAAGAACGGGGATCATACAGCGAAAGAATCGTACGGACAAAACCAAAAGCGCTAATCGGATCAAAACGAAAGCGAATTCTTAAGGAATCAAAAACGAATCAAAGGCGAACGAAGGAAAAACGAATGATTCGAAACCGATAGCAAACGAATTACCAACATCCGATAACGAATACTTTAGAAAACTATCGCGTTGGAAACCAAATGACTAAACCAATCTAAAATCTGGTACATTTTTTCTCATATTCTCCATGCCCTTCATCTTTATTCACTTTATTCAATCTTATACAAATCAAAACAATATAATTTCCCCGGATTGGGAAAGAAATAACAAAAACAGAAGGAGTTAAAACGGCATAAATATAACATAAATTTTCAAAATTCATAACTCTTGATCCAGAACTCCAAATTTGCCAAATTTGGTATCAATGGAAAGCTCCAAGGAAGCTCTCCAACTTCCATATAGAACTCAAAAATCAATTCCGTCTCTAAAGTGGTCAAAACCCAATCAAAGTTTGCAACATCTCACTACCATAAAGCAAATACCCGAATACCCTGAGGGCATCCAAGTACATACCTTATGATAATGGTATGTTGGAGCATAACAAATCCGATATACGCATGGCAATCTAACTAATACATGGCATCAACTAATATACTAGAAAATCAGCAATCTTAAAAACTATTCAATCACCATGTTTGCACTGATACCATCAACAACTGTTTACAAAAGCTTATACAAAAAACTAGCAGTTCACAAAAACTTAAGCTAGAAAACTCCTGGTGACAGCTGACAGACCTCTAAGCCATAACTCTATCCAAAAGGTTCCTTAAATTTGACTAAGGAACTAGGTCTCCTGTCTCGTACCTGAAAAGCCACATTGCAATTTTGTTGAGAATTGCGAACTCGGTGA
>JANVCL010000006.1:19450667-19463991 GCA_026546855.1 Erythroxylum incrassatum
AGCATCTCAACATTAAACATCATTATGTATTTTGTTTTAAGCTTTGGTATGTATGATGTTGTGTAAGTAAAGTTTGTACAAACTCATAGGATTTGTAATGGTATGGAGAATTGAAGTTTCTTTTGTGGATGAGTTTGCTTAGCTTGATGATAGATGTGAATGTATGTGTTTGTTTGAATGGTTGAATGTGGGATGTCAGATTTATGATTTTGGGACCTTCGCCGCGACGAAGCTAATGGTCGTCGCAGTGAGCTTCCATTGGTTCGCCCCGACGAAGCCAATGGTCGTCACGACGAGCTTTCATTGGTTCGCCGCGACGAACCAATATGTCGTCACGGTGAGTGCCCCTTTTCACGACTTTGCCGCGGCGAGGAATGGTTTACGCCGCGGCGAACTCCTCTTTGATGCTATGATAGGATTTGTTTTAATTGCAATCTTTTCTGCTCTTAGTTCACTCGTTTGTCCCGACCGGTCACCCCGGGTTTAGCCTTGGGGACTCGGGCCTATCACTCTTTAGTATTTGAAAGCGATAGCTGGGCTCCGAAAACGGGGTCCAGCATTGTGCCTTGTCTACTCCTTTCGTTTGACCACATGCAACTATTGCTTGCCAACTCCTCCAAAAGATCATGAGCCACCTTAATGGTTTTCCTCATCAATTACCCTCCAACAGTTGCATCTATTGTCCCTCTTGTAATCTAATTCACACCATTATAGAATGTTTGTAGTAAGAACTCCCTTGGAAGGTTGTGGTGTTGACCACTTCTTTGCAACTCTTTGAACCTCTCCCAAGCTTCATATAATAACTCCCTATCATGTTGTTGAAAGTTTGTAATTTTCTTGAAGATCTGAGTAGTCTTTTTCAATGGGAAGTACTTGGTAAGGAAGACTTGGGCTGCTTGCTCCTATATAGTAATCTGAGATGCATTAAGTGAGTTATACCATTCCTTGGCTCAATCTCTCATAGTGAATGGAAGTAATCTGAGCCTCACATTATCATCAAACATCCCTTGGAATCTAAAACTGTCACATATCTCTAAAAAGTTTGCTAGGTGGGCGTTGGGATCTTTAGTTGATAACCCATAGAATTGAACACCGTTCTGGAGTATGTTCAAGAGTGCCAGCTTGATTTCAAAATTGTTTGCTATAGGCTTGATTTCAAATTTGTTTGCTACAGGCCTTGCAACTCCTTGTGGATTAAATCCGAGCCTCATAAAATCTATTAATGTTCTCTTAGCCCCTCCTTGTTCTCCTTCTTCTGCCATATTTTTTTGAAGATTTTCTTGGTGCTTTGCTCTGTTTAACCTCCTCTCTTATCTTGTAATATCAGAAAATTCTTCTTCAAAAACTTTGTTGGACCTTCTTGTGCTTCTTGTGTTTATACAACTGCAAATACACAAGGAAAAGTATCAAACACTCTCAAATCAAAGTTACCCAAATTAAACAATATACTAAACAAACAATCCCTGTCAATGATACGAAAAACTTGTTGATTGCAAAACCAATTCACTAGTTTTTGCTCAAAACTGCAAGTATACGGGGTGTAACTTATAATAAAGAAAATATATCAATCCTTTAGAGATTGTGTTTAGACTCTACTTAATTCAGACTGCTTTGTTTAAGAACCAATTTTAATAAATATAAACTACAAAATTAAACTAAATCAAACAACTAACAATGAACAAATGATAAAACAAAAGTGCAGAAACTTAGAATTCAAGATTTAACAATTAAAGATCACTTTTTCCCTATCTTATCTCCCTCCTACCTTGTTAATTGAATTGTGCCTCACCTAAGATTTCCTAATGTATTTTCTACCCTCTCTCAAGGTGTAATTAATTATCCCTAGCCAAATTAAATGGAAATGATTAAGCAATCTCTCAATCTACAGAATCAGTCCACCAATTCAACTAGTTATAAAGTTATCCTATGGGTAATCGACTAATTAGCCAAGATCTCTCTATAAGTAATCAATTAACTTGATGAATGTAGGTTTATAAAGTGCCAATTCTCATTGTACAACCCTCACAATTTATCCAACTCAATTTCTCAATATATTGCAAGGTATAAGCTCAACATTCATCAAAAACATCATTCATTCAAATTAACAAAGTAAGAGTTCAATAAGTTGTTCAAAAGTAATCTTTACAAATAACTCAGCCACTTATAATGTCATTAACATTCCCAACAACCAGAAAATCCATAATAAAAATGATAGAAGAGAAAAATGAAATAAGAACTAGATGAAGCAAGCTCCTCCTCTTCTTTGCTCAAATCTAGAAAATCTAGAGTTTGTGTGCTCTTTGCCTAATTTGGAATGGAAATCTTAATTCTCTACCTCTCTCTAAACTCTAAATCTATTTTTTAGCTCTAGGTGGCAAGTTCTCATGACACCCCCTTCAGCCCTAGGGATTTGTGCATTAATATAATCACAAGAACCTAAAAATAAGTGAAACTCGCGTATCTCTTCGGGTTATGGATCCAACGATCATGGGAATTAGCATGAATCCCACGATCGTGAGTTCTTATCTTACATCTCTTCCACTTCTCTTCTCCTCTCTTGATCCATAACTCAATCACAAAGTTGGTCACGCTCCATTCTTACATCAAAATGATCAATTCTTACCTTAAATCAACATCAAACATAACAGAACAACCATAAAGATCAAACTAAACTAAAACATACAAAATAAGTCCTAAACACAATGATAATAACCTATTATGCAAGAAACACATGCCAAATAGTTAGAAAAACGCACACTAATGCACAACTATCAATAGTTTAAGGTGTTTTGTAAATAACAGTACCAACTTCTCCTATAACTCCACATCAGCAACACTTGGATAATTCCACCATTTATAATCATGCTACAAACTTAATCTTTGATTAGCAACTTGTATGGAAGAGATTATTTTTGTTATTCATTCACATCATCCTCTCCCACAAATACTCTTATTGCCCTTTTAGTGATTAGTATCCTTCCCTCTTCGAACATTTTAGTACACTCTTTATAAACCTTAAAGTCATCGATTTTAGTATGCAAAAGTGAGTTATTTTGTAAACAATTTTGTGTTTCTCCAATATATCCATTACTTCATTAAATTACGTAGTGACATGTCGGTATTGACCCTATATTGCATTCATAATAAATTTCTAGTCTATCCCAACTTTATCATGGCCTTTCCTTTCGTGTAAGAGCTTTAGCAAACTTATAAGAAAACTTTAGTAGCAAAAACACTCCCAAATATGTTTTTCTTAAAATTTACTCAACTCACAACTTAAAACTCTTGACTAAAGGCCTTTTCAAACTAGGTAATTCATCAATAAGCCTAGTTTTAATCTTCCCCTTCGTTAAATAACTCCAAAAGAAGTGAATTAAATAAAATAAGCAAAGAAAGCAACTAAAGGCAAAAAAATGCAAAAAAATGAAGCAGAGAATTGAGGTCTACCGAACCAAATAGATAGACTAGAGAAGAAGAATAAGAACTGGACAAGTAAGAATTATAACAACGTAAAAAAGTAAGAATAAATAGAAAATAAAATGTATTTGAAGTAAGAAGTACTTTATTCTTATTGGAAAAGGAATAACAATACTTACTTGTAAAGGATAATGCAATTACCGACCCCCTTGTGTATGACTTAAATGGAATTTTTATGAATTTTCTCTTCACAAAACCTTTTAGATGTGTTTTCTTTTCTTTTTAATTAACTTATAAAATCAAGAAATGAAAAACAAAAAATAAGAAACAAGAATAATATGAACACCCAAGAAAATCAAATGTTCAATAAAAACATAAACAAAAAAAATCAAGAAAAAACTTGAATATAGAAGACGAATTTTGATTCGAGCTACATGAATAGGACTAGTGAAATTTGATACCAATATAAATAAGGGCTAATGATTGTTTTATTGAAACAAGTTTGACTCAAGAAAGAATTAAAACAAAACGAGAAGAGTGATATGAATTGTCATACTCACAAAAAAGATAGGATGAGAGCGATAAGATTCTAGAATTTAATCACCTTTAGCAAGCTAGAAAAGATTGTAAGTTATTAGAGAACCTAAAACAAGAGTTTCTTTAAAAGATTGAAGAAATCTCTCTAAATTTTTTCGAATAATCAATAATTATAAGCTTATGTTATATCAATAAGAAAGACTTTTATAGGCATAAAATACGTATAACTAAAGTCCTAGAGGGAAATAACATTATGAAATAATAAAATTTAAACAACTAAACTACAAGTTCTACGCTCATCCCTAAAGCACACTAATATAGTTTTTTTTAGTAAATCAATAATATTAGTTTTGTTATGGAACTTTGCGTATGTTTTTCATAAATAAGTCTAATGCGAATTACGTTTCGTACCTTATTCTTTAACTCGCTCCTTCACTTAAATAAACATTGTAGGCTTGATTTTTGTCACTTGAAGTAAAAAAGTTCTACTCCTTGCATAAAAATTCACCATTGGATTATTGAGGGTTTCTTTAATCGTCTTGGCTTTACTCCTTGTTAATGATCCTCTAGCATTCTTAAATGGATCTCTAACAACTTTCAACGTTTCATTTGAATCCTTTGCAATTTGTCCATAGCTCCCTTACATTGAAGTTTGTGTAACTTCAGCCGATGACTTATTCCCATCAATAAACATTTATTAGCCAATTATCACATATGAAAATATTTTTATTTTTCAAAAATTAACATTTAAACTTAAAATAAATTAAATTGTTATATTATATTATTCAAAATTATATTAGCAATTAATATGACTATTAATTAATAATATAAATTAAGTTAACGATAAATCATATTGTAAAATAGAATAAAAATAGAAATCAATTTTGATGATTTGTATGTTATAAAAATTAGAAAAATAGAAAACTGGACCAAATAGATTTTTGACTTAAATTAAAAATGAAAACAAAATTTAAGAATCTTAATAAAACCAAAATAACCCTTTAAAAAAACAAATGAGAAGAAGATGGGATGTTAGAAATTGCCTGACTAGTATGTCGAATGGGCTCTTTATCATTTTCATTTTCCATCCGTTAGATGGTTGCTCAATGTATTACCCTTTCTTTGACTTCCTTGAGATGAGGCCTAGAGAATGACGAAAGATGTATAACTAACAGTAAGTTCCAAGCTAATGAGAAAAGTGTAATCGCACGTTTGCGAAATGCAACAACTTCCCGTTGTCAATGCAGATGCTTGGACCAGTAGGCGAATTGGGGAGTGAGTGATGAATGACAAGAAGCAAACGTTAGGTGAGTAATTGAAGTGTGTAAGTTTTTGCTATTAATGTCGTACAATTTTGCTTTCCTACCAGAACTTCTTGAATAGGACCTGAATTAAAGTCGCTATTGCATATATTAATATAGTAAGGCGAGACCATATGAGCAGCTAACAGCCTACTGCTGTTTGGTGACACCTGCATCGTACAAAGACCACACACGCATCTCGGCAAGATTTATGACGTTCCAGAAACTTAGGAGGCCGTCTTCGCTTCAGTTTATTATTGTAATTAGATCTATTAATTATGTTAAGTTATTAATTATGTTAATTTATTAAATAAAACATAATTAATGGGATATTATATATTCTAAAATTTTATTTAATACATAATTAAGAAACAATTGCTACAAATACCGTTCTAATTAAAAAAATTATGATGTTGATAAATTCATATGACAGACAAAAATTACAACCTTAAAAACATACTAATAATTGAAATTTTCCATAATATGCATATAGATAATTTTCTTCAAATTCTTTGGATTTTAGAGAATTAATTCATTATCTGATTATTGAAGACACTACCTAACAGTTATATGGCCACCAATTATTCTCATATCGTAGGATGTATGCCGATTCAATGAAACCCAATGTTTAAATGATATAAACATTGGCCATTTTTGTCTCAAATTTTTACGTGAACTAAAAGTGCTTCATTTTTTTTGAAGGATTGTGATATTTTTATAATATGAGAAGTGTTTAGAAAATCTAAATATATGGCAATAATTTCTGAAATTTTTTGTAAAAAATTAAAAATATTTAAAGAGGTCAGGGACAAAGCCTGATATAGATTCTTCTTACATTTTGCTTACACTACCCATAGAGTAAAACCATGACACATTAAACCAACTTAATGACCAGCATTACAATGAAGCATGTCAGGAGACGACCAAATTTGTGCATTTAATAAGACTCCGAACATTTCGACCTTGCCTGTCAATTAAGCCAAAGTTTCTCACAATTGTTGGGCTTTGATATCATTTGTTGGAGCTCCAAGCAATATCAATCACAAGATTGGAGATCATTCAAATCATTCAACCAATAAAACTACTCACATAATAAAAATGACCGAGAAATAATCAACACAAGATTTTAACATGAAAAATCCTACGTGGAGATCATTTATCATTGATCTCTATATCGAGTAGTTGGCTGATCTCATGGAGCTATAGTCACTCTCCATACCTAAGGCTCTGATACGACTTATTGGGACTCCAAGTAATAAAGATCACATGGCCTTTGAGATCACTCAACAATAATAAATTACTCATATAATAAATATGACTAAAAAATAACAAAGATAAGATTTTAAAGTGGAAAACCCTTCATTATAAATATAAAAACCACAGATCAAACCAATGATGAAATTTTCTAAATCAAATAACATGATACAAATGATAAAGGTTTTGAGTTCTCTCATTCAGGAACAATTTACAAGAAAACTACAACTAATAATTCACTAAATCAAATAACATGATACAAATGATAAAGGTTTTGAGTTCTCTCATTTAAGAACACTTTACAAGAAAATGACAACTAATCTAGCTCTTTTAGATTTTCCTAAACCTCTCTCAAGAGACTTTTGCTAACCACCTCTAAAATTGAGTACAAATTGATGTATACACACACACACCAATACCACTCCTAAACAAATTATAGAAATCAAACCTTAATAAAACTTTAGTTAAACAAAGTTATTTGAACTCTAAAACACTTATGTTGTTGAGTGTTTTTGACTATCCAACTTCGACCATCAAACTTATCTTTAAATTTTCAAAAGGATAAGATTTATAGCATACAATCCTTTTGATCCAATGAGAAAGCTAAGACTTTTGAAGTTTAGATTTAGTGATAGGGTTAGACCCACACTAATAACATTACCATCCAATCTGTCGATTCTAATTGTTTTGTATATTAAGATGGCAGATATTCTAACCTTTAACCTTTTACCTAACTAACATTAGAGATAGGGGAAAGTGTGATTGGTTTATCTTATTGAATGTTTGCCAAATTGGACACATCTCTTAATTGAATTGCCACATTTCTAGTTTCTCAAGATGGACACCAAAGCTTGAGATGAAAAACAGATCTATAAAGCTTCATTTGACTAGTAAGTAAGCTTTAGCTCTCTCAGATATCAATTAGATCATAATTCTTAATAGCACCAAAAAAAATATAATAGATTTTATAAGTAGAGAACTTTGGTCTAATTACTTTGTATTCCCTTAGAAAGTGATAGTTTAAGGACCTTAGATGTAGAGAAAGGTAGTTACTACTTGCATTCCATAGTGCTCTAAACATCTAGGTAGTAATGTTCTACACTTGGATCCATCAAATTTATTAAGGCTTTAGTTATCCAAGTTCGATCTAACCTTCTTGCAGTTCTTACCCTTTAATGAGCCATATTAGTTTTTATTTTGGATTCCAAAAGTCTTAAGAGGACTTGTTTCTTCTCTAGGATCACATCTTTAACAACTTCTTATAACAACCCCTAACATTCTAGAGTATAGAAGACATCAACTAGAGGGTAATAAGCCTCCCATCTTAGCTTTCCTCACATTTCTATAATTTTTTCTTTATAGTGTAGGGGATACAATAATGAACTCCAATTCGACAAAGTCCTTAGATCTCTCCTCCTCTAACTCGTAGGTATATTTTCAACCCTATCGTAGGAAACATGTAGGTCCTCACCAAGCTATTTTATTTCCTCAGTTTGTAGCTTAAGGGCTGAAGATCAAGAATCTTTTTTCTGTAGGTTGTTCACAAGTGTCATTACTGCCTAAAGTAACTTTATTTTGCTAGTCAATTTATTTAGTGATATATATATATATATACATATAAAGTTTAATTATGAACATTAATATATGAAAACGACCTATTTTTACAATAAAGAAATTAGAATGATTAAGTTAACTTAAGACCATTATAAATGATCCAGTTAAATTTACATCACTGCAAAATTATCAGGAAATTGTAGTAATTCAAATTAAGATCATCTAACTACTCGAATAGTTCAAAATTAATCTACAAACCCTAAGGTTTAATCACTAACAATGTTATATAAAAAATTGACATATTTTGGGGATATTAAATCATAATTTATATCTTAAGAATTTTTAAAATGTAGCAAAGAAATCAAATATGACAAAAGTACAAGGTATACATTTGTTCTTAGGTGTTAACTAGTTCAGTTAAGTATATATTTGTATATACATGTATATAATTGAAAGATAGTTAAATTATATTTTTTTATAAAATAAGAAACTTTATAAAAAAGAGTACTTATCCCTTATACTTTAATTTTTGTTAAAATAATCCCAAATTTGTTTAAAATTGATGAATTTCACTATTCTCTAACTAAAAATAATAAAATTATACAAGACACGCTATTTATAATTGATGACATTTTTTAAGCACTACACTTTAATTTTTAAAATGGAAACACCTTTGAACTACAAAAGAATAAATTCTAATTTAGTGTTTTTTCTTAATTTAATTGCAATAATAAATTTCCTTCTTTAAATTTTTCAAGTGCATTACTAATGTGGGCATCATTATGAAGAACAAATTCTTTATTTGTTCTTAGCATGGGTGTATTTAGTTATGCATGAACAGTCCTAATAAATCCCAATCCATCTCATCCTATGTCAAATTACTATTCTACCCTTCCCGTTGAGGGTGGGATGTTACAATTAGTCTGTGGCTGGGGAGTTCATGCTCATATATTCTTAGCATGGGCACTCAATTGGCTCCACTTTTGGAAAGTTAAAGGGAATATATTAATTATATAAGAGTATTATATTATAAACAGCATTAAAACTAAACCCAAGGTATTGGGGATAAAGCAAAACTAAGCTAGAAGAAAGTCAACATGACAATAAACTAAGATAACACACTACAATCTTAGTGAATAATCTTGATCTTATGGATAAGTGCATTACCTTAAGGAATCCATATTGCTTAAGGGATGATGAAGAATCTATTTAAAATCTAGTTAATTGCTTATTGACCTAAAGATCTCTTTAACCTTGACTAGTTCTTTAATCAATTTGAAAATGTTCAACTTGAAACTATGAAATCTTTGCTACTGATCCTTAATAGTTCTCTAATTTCTTTCATCCTGTAAGCTATAGATACCATAACTTAACATTAATTTGAAGGTGGTTAAGTTAACCTTTCGATAGTCAAAGACAAAAATTGGGACTAGCTATTATTAAGGCTTTGTATTATACATTTGTTTCATACATGGTTCCAAAATTTTTGTGTCAATAGAAATGAAGAAAAAGATTATCATAATTTTGTAAGAATTGGTGGCATAGCTTGCAAGTTATACAAGTCAAGCCAATGCATTTTAATCTGTCCAAGGTTTGTAGTCTAAGCTTGATTACTAATCATAAAAAGGAGGCATTATGAGAGTTTTTGTTAAACCAAATAAGGCTTTACCAAGTTACTTGCTTAGGTAAAGTTTTAAATAAATTCTTACATGATTTCTTTATAAAACATATAAAGTTGTTCTTCATCCATAACATTATGTCTTAATGGGTTGTCCTTGGTATATAATTAGGGATTAAGTTCACAATCAAAATAAATCATGTATACCTACAATGGCATTCACCCTTAACTATGAATTCTTCAACCTTAATTGACATGTTGAATGACGAGCTTAACATTCTCCAAGCCCTATAATTTATAGAGATAGGGCAAATTTGTTCCAATTTTCAAACCAAAACCAGGTTTCCTATGCCCAATATGAAGTTTCATTTTTCAAATCATTGTGTCTCTCCACTTCAATATTTTGTTCATGTTTGATGAGTATCTAGGCTTCTCTATGATAATCTATAAGCTTTAATTCTTGATTATATAGGAATGCATTCATTTAACTCAAATGGACTCATAATCCATATATAATTTTCATATTATTTTAGACATTAGCATATATTGATTGATCTAACTAATTTAATTTCTAAATCTCCTTCCTTATTAGGTGAGCAAACTTCTCTCCAATAAAATTTGGCTATGGTTGTATCTTTAGGTTTTCTTGACCATAAAAAGTTTCTCATTGTCTTGTCTACGTCTTTGATTAGGTTTAGTGGTAAACATAGGTGGCAACTATAAAGGATATGTAAATTCTCCATCATTATTGAGATAAGTTAAAACATATTTGAATATGAGAGGAATTTTTTATTCGATCGAACAATTCTCTTATGAATCGAATTAAAAAGAAGTTGACTATCTTTATATGTACATATTTTATCTGAAATTAGAATTCCTAAGTACTTAAAAGTAACTTATTCAGGAGACGTTACCTGCCAGCTTTTATAAGTTTAAAGAAGCATATAGATAGCTTTTTAATAATTGTATAAAGGAATTTAGTGTATCCATATGAAGTTGAGCTAAGCTAGGATCAGTATCACACAACATTAAAAGATCATCTACAAAAATATGGTGATAGAGGTCCAACATCTTATGGTTTGCTAAAATTTGAAGTCCTCAAACCTCTTTATTCTCTGATTCAACATTTTTGTTAAAAGCTTGAATTCTTATGGCGAACAAGTAAAGGGAAATTGGATCCCTTTTCCTTATGCCCTTATCACCTTGAAATGTTAATTTTGGTTCCTTATTTGCTAAGATTGCAAAAGGAAGTAGTTGAAATGCATTACTTAATCTATGATATAAATATATTAAAACTAAAAATTTGTTAGGTGTCTAAGACAAACATACATTTGATCAAGCTAAAAGCTTTATCGAAATCTATTTTTATTTAGTAATTCCTCATTGTCCTTTTTCTTTTTTATCATTTGAAGAGTTCTTGAGTTAGCATAAGATCATCTCCTATGCACCTACCTTAGTTGAAAGTTCCTTGTGTTAGATTAGTAACACACTTAAGGACTTCCTTTAATCTTCTTACAGCCATTTTGGATATGATCTTGTAAGGAATATTACAATAAGATATTAGTTTGAAGTTATTTAAAGAACTAGCATTTAGTGTCTTAGGGATAAGACATATAAGGGTTATATTCCATTCTTTAAGCATTCTTTCATATTTAAAGAACTCCAAGATAACTTTGGTGACTACATAGCTTATAAGTTACTAGGTTTTCTAAAAGAAAATTGCGTTTAATCTATCAAGGCTAGGAGCTTTGTTTAGATTCATATTAAACATAACTTACTTTGTAACATCTCATCCCCATATTAAGGGTTAGGACCCGAAATTTCAATACATAGGAGTTCAAAGAGAGATTAGGAAATGCATTTTTCTTGTTTATGCATAATGTTAGCATATATGCACATAAATATTGAATGTTGCACATAAAAAGTAGTACATGTATTCATGGAAAACTTCTAGGTATAATTGATTTTAAATGTGATCTTATTGAAAATGAGGAGTAGAAAGAGTAATCTTGGCATGAGTTGTGATAAGGAAAGATTTAGAAACCAGATTTGTAGTGATCTGAAAAATGTTGACTAAGTATGCTTCAATCTTTTAGCCACAACATTTTCTCTAGTCACCCAAACAAGATGATTATTGATTTACATTAAACTAGAGATATATGGCTACATTTCGTATGAAGACATCAAATTCCAATTATGTCTTTAAGAATCTCAAAAGTTGTCATGAATTTAAGAATTGCGTGCAGTATGTTGGTGCATGAATGGAAAATTTGTTTTCGGCATTTAGGGGCCAATTTGGGATTGATATCAATATATTTGAGCAAAGTTGCCTTCTATAAAGTTGTATATCTTTCTTTCATCTTTCCAACGGTATATAGTATGAAAATTTTAGACATTTGAGCTGAAAGTTATGTCCTTTTTATTGTTTGTCTCAGTTTTGCTTCCGACTTAGTATGACGTAACATTCGTCTCATGACGTCATCATCGTCTTAGTTTGACTTTTTGTGTCTCAGTTTGACCATCTCATTTAGCTTTGTCTCAATATGACGTCAGCATTCGTCTCATGACGTCATCATCGTCTTAGTTTGACTTTTTGCGTCTCAGTTTGACCGTCTCATTTTGTTTCGTCTCAGTATGACGTCAGCATTCGTCTCATGACATCAGCATCGTCTCATTTTGGCCAGAACATTTTCTAGTACAAATTTTATCCTCTAGGTGATAGAATTGGTCTTTAAGGTCTTCTTGAGAGTTGTAGCTATTGACGTCTTCTTTCCAACCATATAAAGAAAACCTTAATCCAATATCTATAGGGAAAGTTATGGCAATTTTCCAACCCTATATCGTCTGATGATGTCATCTCATCTCAAAATGATGTCATATCATCTGTTCTATTTTCTACCCCTAAGACGAAAGAATTTGCCTTTGAAATCTTCATGAGAGTTGTAGTCTTGAAGTATTCTTTCTAACCATCTAAAGAACACCTTAATTAGAAATTTCTACAGAACGTTATAGCTGTTTTCCCAAAACAGGTTTGGTATGATTGAGGTCATAAACATGGTTGCCTCTTTTGACCATAACTTCTTCCCTGGACCTCCAAATGACTTGATTCTTGAACCATTAGATTCGTAAGACTTTTCTATACTCTATACCAAAAATTGAAGCTATCTGAAATGAATTAAAAAAGATTAACTGAAAAGAGTGGGACAGGTATAGTGAGTGTGCTCTTAAAGGATATGAACTAGTGTTATCCCACCGAACATACTTTAGTGTTTTGAGGATATCTTGATCTGTACGAATCCAAATGTGACGATTTCTGATTTGTGATAAACTAGAGACATGAAGCTACAAATGGTATGAAGGAATTAGAATCTAATTCAATCTTTAAGATGTTTAAATTCCAGATGGAATTTGTGTATCGTATACTATCCATAACAAGAGCAGTCCAAAAATGTTTGAAACCTATCTTTTGAATCACAAAACCAAATTGAATGATTTAGGTGGCTTTGGAAACTTAAGGCAATGGGGGACATTTTCAAGAAGAAAGTGTTATGTCAGAATGTTCAAGAGTATTTTTGGCAAGACACTTAAGTTTAAAAGAACATAAGCCTATAAGGAAGGATAAAATGGACTTTTTGGACTCATT
>JANVCL010000006.1:19464091-19474406 GCA_026546855.1 Erythroxylum incrassatum
ATTATGTGTTATGTGATTGGGTGAGCCATCGATGATGGTCACTCATTGAGTTCGCAAAACTCACCCAAAATTTGCAAATATTTTTTCAGGATCAAAAGAATACCCCGTTAGGCCAACGAGAGTATATCTACAGGATTCAAGTGAAGGATAAAGGTTGGAATCAGTTTGCGTCTGTATTGCATTTCTCTATTTTGTAGTGAATTGTATAATTTATATTTGTGAAAGGGCCCAAATGGCTAATGAAAATTTTGTCAATTGAAAATGTGCATAAATGAATGTGGGACCAATTTGAGTACGAATTTTTTGCATATATTGTGTTGTGATTTTTAAAATATATATATATACCAATTTCTGATTGATTGAGGGCTCTAGCACGCCACCCTTGCGGGGCACGGACTCGGATATCGCCATCGATATTAGGTTCGGGTCATTGCGGGAGTGGGGTGCTACATACTTAATATCCAAAACATTGAGAGCCATAATAAGCATATCTTTTTTCTACCATGTTATGGAATCAAAGACAACACTCCTTATACCTTGTACATAAGAGCAATTGTTATCAAAGATACCTAAAATAAGCTTAGAATGAGTTATGGCCATTTTTTTAAGCTTTTTCTATTCCCAAATTTCATCACCATTGTTATTCATTATAGAGTATATCTTATTTATTTTATTCTTTATAAAATTGCATTATGAAAAATTTGGTATTCATATCTTCATCCCTTATCCACTTGATTACAACTTTTTATTTCATCAAAGAATGTTGATTCTTTAGAGCTCGAGTCTATTTGGAAAATTCCAATTTCTCTTTCACCTTAAGATCTGCAACCATAAGTCTTTCATTTAATTCCTTTTATATGGTTAACAATTTATCAATAGTTATATCAATGTAGAAGTTTGTGTCTCCTACTCTATTTAAGGGTAACCTCTTTAGTTCAACTTTCACCATTTGGAGCTTTCTTAAGAATTTAAAGGATTTATGTCCTTTAACCTCCAAACTTAGGCCTTTTATAGTAGCATGTTCAAACCCCTCCAATTTTATAAAAAAATTGTTGAATCTAAAAAGGTATTTAAGTTTACTTTTTTTATTCCCATTATCACTTAAGTGAAGGAGTAATTCAAGCATAAAAGAAAGTCAGCCTTACTAATGGGAAACTTAGCTAATGAGCTAGCTATAAAGTTTCATTTAATAAGCTAGCTCCCTTCTTGCTTGTTACTCTAAGTGGAATACACACCTTAATGTCTTAGATCATATAAATTAGTAGTGCTTATGATAACTTCCTTTTTGGTTGTTACTCTATATGAAGTAAGCATCCTTGTATCGTAGATTTAGGATCATTAAGAAAATTCCTCATATTACCACTACCTAACCTGTCATGCACTCTAACCTCTTCATCAAAGACCCTAGGGATATAAAATCTTTCCATTATGAGTTCCTTTGTAATTCATGGTTAGCAATATAATTAAAGGAAACTTCAATAAACCTAAAAATTTGATCGCACTAACCACTAAATGAATGAGTTGATAAGAGATTATAGATTGATGAAACATGATTTTGTTTGAGTTATAGGGTATAAAATTCTTTCATTTGATAAGCTTGATGGGTTGCTATGAAGAGTTATCTTTTGCTAAAAATATAAAGGGAATTGTTGAGATTATCTTCCTTTATTCTCATTTCTAAAAGACTAACCATTTATGACTTTTAGATAATAGAAAGTCACAAATTATCTATTTTTTCTTAGCCATGATCATAGAGCTGAGACAAGGGTCTTGGACTTATTATTCATTGATTTTCTATCAGGCTTCTTTTTGTATTTCAAAATAGAAGACATTTTAAATTCTCTTTCCATTATAACTATGCCATTTGTGATAGATGGACATTCATCAGTTGTGTTGTTGTAGGGAAGCTCTAAGGTGGAGTAGGGGCAGTGGTTAGTTTTACATATTCTATTTAGAAAGTACCTAAAGTTGTCTAACTGATGTAGATAACATTTAAATTATCCCTTAGAGAAGTAGTAAGACAAGTTCCTTCTCTTCCAATGCATATGCCTTTTTAGGACTTTCAATGATCTTCTCTTGGGTGTCCTCTATTTGAAGTTTACTTCTCTCACTTTCTTATGTTTTCATCTATTCTTTAATATTGATTTTTCGATTTCAGTATCGATTTACTTAGTTGAGACTTGCCACCCCCACCTTCGCCTTCCAACTACTTCCCTCATTTTGTCTTATACTCTTCATTTCTTGTTTGGATCTTCCTTTTAAGCTTATGTAAATCAAATCAAATATGTTTTTTTCTCCTAAGTTTAAGATTTTTTCTCTAAATTTTATTTATATTAATTTTTCAAAAGAAAAAACTTCTGATGATCTTCTCATATATGAATGCAATGCATATATATTTATGTTAAATCAGTTAAAAGTTAAATCCATTTAACTTTTGTTTCTTACTTATCTTGCTTCGGTTAAGATTCTCAATTTTTGGTGTTCTTATAGCAAAATCCATTTGTCTTACTTGTAAAGGAGTTCATTTCGGAGTTTGTAAAGAAGTGAAAGGTACAAAATAAGCCACCTTTATAAAGTTGCAAGTGCTGATAACATAATTGTTCTAGAGTTTAGAGATGAAAAGGAAGCGAATCGTCCTCCTTTGCCCAATTTGGAGACCATTTCCAAGCTTTGGCATATTGTCCCCTTTTACGTGCCTTCTCCTTTTGCGCGAATCTTCATTTTTCATTTTTCTTTGAATTTGTATTCTCATTTGTCTTTGATTTTAATGTTATGCATTGTTGTGATCATTGAATTTTAGGTTTCTAAAACTTTTGTTTCCCATGTCCTACTATCAAGACCTCGGGATCATCCTTTTATTCGATAATGATTTGATATATTGGTTGATTCAAAGTCATAGAAATTAACTAATGTAGTTTGTCTTCATTTTCTACACTGTACAGTCTTATGCACTTTCTGTTTTATTTTGTAAAAGATATTAATTATTCTATATTATTATGAAATGTGAACAACTAATTTTGTTTCTACAAAAATTAAGCTTTGACTATTTGTAGATTGAGTTTCGCCTATATTAGGTCCCTTTGATGAATTCTAGTTGTTGATTTGTCCATTGATATAACAGACAAAATCAAGAATTATGAGTGTTGATATTCTTTCTACTTAACTTTATTGCATGCACTTATGATTGGTTTCGGATTATGTTTGCTCGTGGTTCAATCATTGCTCTTTAGTTGTTGGGATTAAGTTTTCAGTCTTTATTGAACTATTGAAAGTTTTTTAGCTTTTTTATAATTTTCAATTTTTTTATTTTTTCCATTTTTAACTATTTAGTATTGTATTTTAGCTATCTATAGAAACCCAATTTCTATTTATTTGCAAAAATTAGTCTTTACCATTGGTCATAATTCAGATGCGAAGTAAGGTGAGAGGCGACTATTATTGGTTCAAATTTGGACCATTTAAATTTTGATTTGCTTGTGATCATTTGTACTTGTAATTTTCATATATATTTATTATGGTGTCCATTTTGGGATTTAACATCAATCCTTATTTCCTTTCTCAAGTAATCTTAGAGTTAATTTAGGCCTTATTGGGCTTATTTGCTATAGCTTGTATTAGGCATTAGGGTAGGGGAGGTGACTTTGACTTCTGAAGATAAAGTAAGTCCTTCAGTGAGTTTTAAGTCTAAGAGAAGAGAAAATGGTGACAAATTGTAGATAGGTTCTTAAGACATTGAGACCCTTATAAAGAAATCATTGGAATTAGTAGAGATTTTAGACAAATATAAAATTCATATAATGGGCATCTAGGATACAAAGCAGATGAGGGTTAAAATGAAAGATATTAATGGGTTCAAACTTTGGTGTTTAAGGTGTTTAAGGAAAATCAGTGGATTAGGTATCTTAATTGTCAAGGAGCTTATACATCATGTTGTAGGTGTAACGAAGACTAGTAATAGGATTTTTTCCTTCAAATTATGGTAAAAGTTGTTGTTTTTAATGTGTTGTGTGCTTATGCACCCTAAGTAGGGTTGAACGAACAACTTAAGTGCTAATTCTAGGAAGAGCTAGATAAGGTGATTCAACAACTTCCACTTATGAGAAAGTTATTATAGGAAGAGACTTTATTGGTCATATAGCGGCAATCTCGAATAGATATTCATAGGTTTACTGGGATTTTATGTATAAAGATAGGAATGATTGTGGGACTATTTTGTTAGATTTTATGGTAGCACTTGAGTTGGTGACAACTAACTCATTTTAAAGAAAAATCAAGGAGCACCTAATAACTTTTAATAGTAAAACCATAAAGACTTAAATTGATTACTTTCCCATAAGGTGGAGTAATCTACCTAGTTTTAATGATTATAAAGAGATACCTAATATTTGCCTGTCAACTTAACATAAAATGTTAGTTATGGATCTTATAATTAAGGGTTGGAGGACGAAGAAAGGTCCTTAAAGGTGTACCATAATCAGATGGTGAAAATTGAAAGGGGATACGGTGGAACAACTTGAGGATAGAGTAACACATAGAGAAGAATGGAAATTAGAAAGAGATGTTAACTAGATGTGGGAGAGAGTAATAACTCTTTTAAGGAATGTAGCTAAAGAGATCTTGGGTGTTTCTAAAAGGCCTAGGGGTAGTAAGATGGAGTCTTGGTAGTGAAATAAAGATGTATAAAAAAATAATTTGATTAAGAAGTTTGCCTATAAAGCTCTACTGGATAGCACCATAGAGGTAGAAAGGGTAATTAATAGAGAAAGTTACAAATTGGCAAAGAAAGAGGTGAAAAAGATAGTCTCAAATGTCAAAAGCAAAGCTTATAGAAATTATACCAATGATTGGAAACTAAATATGGAGAAAATGATATCTTTAAGTTGGCAAGAGCTAAGGAATAAAAAGTGAGAGACTTAGATCAGTTTGTTGTATAAAAGATGAAGTAATGCTAGGGCTCGTGCCTGGAAATGACATCAAGAAAAATGGTAAAGATATTTCTACAACCTTTTTAATGAAAGTGTAGAGGACAACATCTTATTAGGTGATCTTAGCATTTCCAAGAGGTATCATAACTTTACATATTGCCAGCAAA
Organism: Erythroxylum incrassatum; assembly: GCA_026546855.1. Taxonomy (NCBI): domain Eukaryota; kingdom Viridiplantae; phylum Streptophyta; class Magnoliopsida; order Malpighiales; family Erythroxylaceae; genus Erythroxylum; species Erythroxylum incrassatum. The sequence goes on from JANVCL010000006.1 coordinate 19,469,184, forward strand.
TCACAAAGGAAAAAAATAAACAAGTTTTTTAATATAATACACGTAAAGGTGTGGAAGAGCCCAAGAAAAAAAAGTCTTACTTAACTAGATAAGCTTTTTAATATAATCCTCAAATTTGCTAAAATGTCAAATAAGTGGAGGCTTAGTATACTAATTCCTCTATACAAGAACAAAAGGGACATCCAAAGATGTAACAATTATAGAGGTACTTAGTCATAACATGAATTTATGGGAGAAGGTGATTAAGAAGAGAGTGAGAAAGGATGCACCTATCTTGGAGAGCTAGTTTGGTTTGTTACCAGAAAGGTCTATTACAGAAGCTATACATCTCATTAGAAGATAAATAAAATATTACAGGTAAAGGCAACGAAACCTACACATGATTTTTATTAACTTAGACAAGCCTTGTGGTAGGGTACCTAGGGAAATCATATGAAGATGCTTAGAAGTTAAGAGAGCTCCTATGACCTATATACGAGTTATTAGGGATATTTATGAAGGTCTAAAGACTATATTAAGGAAGATAGGAGGAGATCTAAAGTAATTCTCTATCGATATCAAGCTCCTCATTGAGCCCCTTTCTATTTGCAGTAGTGACTGATGAGATCACCATAAATATCCAAAGAGATGTGCCTTAATGTATGTTGTTTGCTAATATTGTTTTAATGGATGAGACAAAAGAGGGTGTCAATGTTAAACTAGAACTTTGGAGGGATATGTTTGAATCGAAAGACTTTAAATTGAGACCGACCACTTAAAGTGCAACTTTTCAAGTTATAGGGTGGCTTCTAATGTGGAGGTAAAGATTGGTTCAAAAGTTATACCACATAAAAAGTGTTTTAAGTATCTAGGATTTGTCATCCAAAGTAATGGAGAGATCGATGAAGACATAGTCCACCGTATCAAATTAGGGTGGCTTAAATGGAGGAATACATCAAGAGTTTTAAGTGACAAGAAGATACCACTCAAGTTCAAAGGTAAATTCTATTGCTTAATGATTAGGCCAGTCATGTTTTATAGGGTAGAGTGTTGGCGTATTAAACAAGTGCATTGTCATAAGTTAATAGTGACAGAGATGATGATGCTTTGTTGGATATGTAACCTTACTAAAAGAGATAAAGTTAAGAATGTAATGGTAAGAGACAAATTAATGGTGTCGAGTGTTGGTAGAAAATTAAGAGAGACAAGGCTTAGGTGATTCAGACTTGTTAAGAGGAGAAATCCAAATGCTTCAGTAAGAAGATGCGAGAAGATTATACTTAGGGATTATAAGAAGAAAAGACGAAGGTCTAAAAAGAACTAAAGAAAGGTGATTAGGAATAATAGGACTTTGTTGGAACAACAAACTGAGGACGTAGTCTTCAATAGAAAACTTTGGTGTACTAAGATATTGGTAAAGGATCTCTTATAGAGGGGTCTTTTTCTTTCTCAAAGATCTTTTAAATAGTTTTTTCAAATCTTATGTCTTGTATTTATCTTAAACATTTAATAAGTATTACTTTTCTCTTAGTTATTTATCTTAAGCATTTCCTTACATAACTTAAACATTTTTTATAATGCCTTGTTTGTTTTATTTATTTATTTATTTGTCTTCTTTCTTATTTGTATTTTTATTTACGTATTTTATCTTCTATTTTTATTCTTTACCTTGTTTTATATTTATTGTGTTGTTTAATTTATTTCCTCTTTGAATATTTTTATTTGAGTGTATTTATTTATTTTTATTTTTAATAACTTTATTAGTTTAACATGTGTCTTTTATTATTATTTATTATTATTTTATATTTTATAATAATTTTAATATAAATTATAAATTATAAATTTTTATTTTATTTTATTTTATTTTATTTTTATCTTTTTATTTTAGTTTTTTCTTGTTCTTTTTTCCGTGAGTCTATCTGAAATAGTCTCTCTATCAGTTAATGATAAGGTTGTGTTCTTCTAGACATCCCAGACCTAGTGTTTTAGCCGGACTGAAACTAGGATGTTATTGTTGCTAGTTCTACACTCTAAGAAGTCATGGACTAATTCTCCTCATCAATCTTATGAATTTGAGCTATAGAACCATATTCTATTTGTAAAATTCTTACAGTAGGTTTCCAAATTTTCTTTTCACGGGGAAAAAAGGTCTTCATGATATGATAACCTAATTTTTGACTCCTGATGATCTCCATCCTCATCTACCATCATTAGCTTGAGAAAGCCAAGGAGTCCTACGTCTAAGTAAATTCTTACATAACTTATTCTACAAAGCCTTGTCGTATTTTCATCTCTAAATATATGTTTGCCTATGGAGGAGTTAGGTAGGTAGATCAATCCAGTTGTGGAACAATATTCAAGTGAAATATTGTGAAAATTTACCCACTCTTCATGCTATTGTTTTTCAAAGACAACTCAGGATGTTATCTTTGTAACATGAGTGACTTGTTTTGGAAATGTCAAGATCTCATCCCCATTATTCCTGCAGATCTACTCACAATATGAATCTGAATAAAAAGAAATCTTCTTCAATAACCAATACTTTTTCAAGGCCCAATTTTGATCAATTGGTTTCAACCTAAATTTGAATAACTTGAAAAGGGAGAATCTTATCAATGAAGTACCCTACCAGTATTGTGTTCCAAGTAGAGGCTCCAGGTTTCATGACATCCATTGGAGGCGAGACAATTGTTGCGTCTCCTTCATTATGACTTGGTGTATATTTAAACCTTTCACGTGATGAGTAATCTCCTACTATTTGCTTCTAGGACTTCCTTGATTTTCCCTCTTATCAATATGATGCGTGACTTGTTACCCCAAAACTTGAGGGGAAGTTCCAGCAGAGCTTAGACCAGAAGAAATCCTTAAGGCAGAGGCCAGATTCGATAAGAAGGGATTTCAATAATATATTAGAAGGTGATATAATTAGTCCTTTCTAATGAACAGATCTCTATCTTTGCCTATACAACGATTTAAATCAAGAATCCATGAGTCGGTCTCGTCAATTTTTTTAAATTAAAAGTGTAAAACAACATCAATTGAGCTCTCGACCTTCGATTTTTCGAAGTTCATTTTTTCATACCATCATTAGTTTTGGGGAATGCAAACTAAAGCGTTATATTAAATTTCTTTCGGTAATTCAATTTGAATAAAAAGAGTTACTACACTTTTTTTTTGAAAACAGAATAATCCGCAGCCGCCACTACTACACGAATAGAAACTCCACAAACTGATTGCAGATTTTTGTTACTTAAGATGACATGAATTCAATTCGTTATTGACAGGAGAATAATGACATGCCTTAAATAATGTACAAGTAGAAACTACACGGATTTGTTAGGTAGAGAGTAATTATAATTAAATCTCCCCTTTAGCTATTTCCCAACATAAGCCCTCTACAAAAAGACTTGGCTATGATCATTTGCAGATAGTTGTCAATTTAATTATACAAAATGTCAACCGCACTTGAAGAGATGACAAAAGGCCCAGAGATCTCAGGGTCCGGCCACCGTCTTAGCCATCGGCACGGCAATTCCACCAACTTAAATTTCTTAGGCAGACTATCCGGACTTTTCCTTCCCTGTCACCAAGAGCTCACTTGGCAAAATTGAAAGACAAATTCAAACGCATATGTACGTCTTCCTATTATTTCCCTAATTATAGTGATATACTTATGTTTTGTTGTGTTACACATATAATGTTTTACCAAGACAATAATAGATTACTTGCGGAGTAAAGGATACATAGCGTGGAGAATGCTTCTAAAAGTGGGAACATTGAGTTAAAATTTAACGCATGTAAAAGTGGAAACATTGAGTCAAAATTTTGTCTCTCAGTAGTTACTATATTGAATATTGCTTTTCAGGAAATTTCTTACAACGAGTTTTATACGCATCATCAATTGAAGTTCGTTTTAGTTAATTATAACTTGAGCTAATCAATGGAAGTTTTGGTTTTATATATTTAAGAAAAAAATAGAGTGTCATTAATTTGGTGGCACTCATGATCATTATAGATTAAAATATTACTGCATCTCATAAAAATAATTTATAGATACATAGAAATAATTTTGTGTATATCAATTATAATAATTATGAAATTTAACAAAATAAATAACCATATAATCAATGTATATTTATTCTTTGAAATCATTGCTAGAATTACTTACAAAAGGCATGTATAACTCGTGGAAAGCCATTATGGGTAAAAGATATAAATCTTCTCTGCAGCCACTACAAAAAAGATGATTTTTGAACAATTAAAAAAATGTCACTAAATGTTGCAAAAACATCACCAATAGTTATTAGCAGCTATGTTCCTCTTCCGCCACACAAAACTTTGTCAAATCCCTATAGTTGGCATCATTTTTAAAATTTGTAGAAAAAATTATAAGCTGCGAAAACATTAACAAATCGTAGCTAAAACTCAAAACTTGATAGGAAAAAAATTGGCAACAAATAAATGACGGAGAAAATAAAACGTAGCTAATAGTTTTGGCATGTTTTTATCTTCATAGCTAAATACTACTAGCTACGTTTTTCATAATGTTGCTAAATATTAGTTATGTTTCTACAAATATAGTCAAATATTTTTAGCTACATTTTTTACAATGTAGCCAAATGTTATTTGCAATGGTTTTAATAATGTTGCGATATGTTATTTGATACATTTTTAATCCATAACATTGAACAATATGCTTTATATATAATATATTAATATATTTTTATTGTAAGTTTATTATGCAAATAACTCGTATAAAAATATTATTAATTCAAAAGATCAAGTATTGTATATATAAAGTAAAACTACATAAATATCATTAAATTATTCCAACAAAAGCATATTCTTTCTCTACAAGATATTAATGACAACTTTAACAATTTTTATAGACAAAACAAGAAAAAAAGAGATCAATTTACAAATTATAAATGCTTAGATTACAAAAATATTTGAACATAACTCGAATAACTACCTAGTGTTGTCTATGTCGAAAACATGTAATCATCCAAAAAACTTGGTTAAAATTAACTAAAGATATTGTGAGTATTGGTACAATAAGCATTTGGTTCTAATTGTTGGACCAATGGTGGTTGACAAGTTAAATTCCTTAATGTTTTGATAATAATGAAATATATAGAATTGGTAAGAAATTTATTGCAGGTATCTAAGAATGAAAGAAATCTAGAAGAAAACAATCTTCAATCTAGAAGACTTATGAATTATTGAGAAATCAAGAAGGAAATA
>JANVCL010000006.1:19480137-19492434 GCA_026546855.1 Erythroxylum incrassatum
ATATTGGCCCAGTGTAGGCAAATGTCAACCTATGCAAAATTAAATTTAGTTATATACTATATAGCATCTGATTTTTTATTTTTGGGCAGTGTGGGCAGCTGCCCATAGTGCCCACACTGTCCCTTCGCCCCTGCGTATATGGGCAAGTATCACAGCTATAAGATTAATGCAGGATGGTTGTATATTTAAGATAGCTTTTAACTATTCTATTTATGCACTTTGAAGGGAAATAAACAATAGGCTTCATAAAAAACCTCTACGGAGAAACATGCTCTAGGTAAAGGTACAAGCATACGCATGAAGATCAACTAGAGCCTGTTGTGACTTTTGCCCTTAGTATATGATGTTGGCTAATATAGGAATGTAATATGGATGATGTTGTTAATTGTAACTTTGTCCACACTTGGTAGCGTTGTATATGCTGATGTTGCCAACATTGAGATTGGTGAAAACAAATTAAAGTACAAAATTGAGGAAACAGATAAGAAGTGATATTCTCTAGCGTTATATCAAGATGATTTGTAACAATTAATCTAAAATATTCTCCAAAAACCATTTTTTTCTTAACTCTTACTTCTAACATTATTGATCCATATAAAGATAAAAGAATTACTAAAACTATTGTATATCTCGAAAATTATTTGCCTGGAACACCTAGCAAGGAAAAAATATAATCAAAACAATATATTTGTTGTTCTCGTCCTTTCTTTTCACTTCTATAAAGTCTCTTCTTAATAAGAATTTCCTTCCCTGTTCCAAGAATATTTAACAGCTGAAGCTATCTGATGAACAGGAAACAGTATCAGCTAACTAGTTTTGGATTGGCCTTAGGGATGATCTTAAAGAACTTTATATCCCATTTACTAACCCTTAATTTAATGAAAGGCTAAGGATCACAGTAAGCTATGAGACAAATCTTTCCGAAATAATTGCAGGCAGACAGGAGTGATAATGCTACTGTACCTACGACTTGCCTCATGGAAAGTCATCTTTGTACGTACCATAAAAGCAAACTAAAACTGAGTATTTCTATTTGGTATCGCTTCTCCGTGGGCACATTAATGTCTAATTGAACAAAACCAAACATCCTTCCGTTTCCTATTACCCGTGTCAGTTATAAATTCACTGCATTAAAGACTCCAGTTTTGTCTCCTTGGGCTTTTTCACGATTCTTGTACCTTCTTAAATTAATACTCCAACTTCCTTTCTTGTTGGGTAGTTGGAGATGTTAATGCGACTTCTTCAATGCTTCCACCATCTGCCATCTCTTTTTGTTTCTTTTTACTTAGTTTTACCTTCTTAAAGAAGCAAGTGGGTGCCTTCGGCTTTGCATTACATCTTTCTGCTCTCATCTTCTTCACGGTGAAATATACCTATCGTACTCTTTTGATCTGCAGGTTCTGTGTCTAGTGAGCGTACGTACACGAACTCAACTAAATAATTAGAGGTTCTTTTTCAAGTTTCTCTACTAGATATGCCTTCTTTTTTCGTTCACTTGCTTTCTGATAACTTTTTGGTTTGTTTCGTAGGAGAAAGTCGTAGACGACAAGATGCTGAAACCAAGCATTGCAGGGGTTTAAGAGTGGATCATCAGTCCTATAACGGGATATTGGTCCGGTTCAATAAGAAAACAGTATCCAGATGTCTTTTGGGCTCTGTTTTTTGATTGAGCCGTGCCAATATCACGTAATACTGCTTGAATACACCATTTTGTGGCGTTCAATCTCAGGTAGTCTTTCAGTATTTGGTATGTAAGAAGGTGAGCCCTAGATGACATACTCATCATCTCTCTTACAACTGTCAGAAATCCAACATTTATCCCCCAGTAGTCAGCTTCCGTGAAATTCGCACCTTTCCCGAATTAAGCCTTTCACTGTTGACTACATTTATTTGCCATTGCTTTTTCTTTCTGTTTATTTTTTTCTGGTATCACGTTCACCAAAGAGTTTTGCATTCTTCGAGGCACGTTACGAGAGAGCAGGATACAGAAATTTTCAGCCTGTTGGTTTACGAACTTGAAAGCTTACTGCTGACTGATGAATTCTTCTCAAGTGATAAACATCTCTGACAATGTCGGGAGGCCAGACAGAACTTTCTAATTTCCATACAAGTATAAGATGTGGTTTTTCATGCTCAAGATGCGACTAGCTTACTTAATGACTGTAGCTATTCATCTAGATTGTCAATTTTCTTTCTTTGCTCTTGCAGGCACTGATTTTTACTCTTCGTATAGATTGCAAAACATAAACTTTAGGCGGCCTGTAAGTCAGAAACACGATAACTTGGAGGGGAAAACGAAGCAATAATGCAGGCCATCAAAGGAAGTGAAGTAAAAGAACTACCCTGGCAACAATATCAGAAGCATTGTTTTTGAAACGGCGGGTCTTAGATTCTCTTAATTACTCTGGTCCCAAGCAAGGACTGTTGAGGAAGCTAGGAGATGAATTAAATCTTTATATCTAACGTTTTTCATCTTCATGGCCCTTTTTGTCATTTCCTTCCTTTTCATTTAAGTCCTAGCCTGGTAGTCCATCTGACGTTCTTTTCACAACTAAAAAATCTGAGACATGTAAGAACAAAGAGATCCAAGTCTTAGCAGCTTTGTTAAATAATGATCCATCCGAAAATAGATTCTATATCTCGTAAGCAAGTCAATTTTGTATCTTTAAATACTCGGTTCACAGCCAAGAATATATGAAAGGAATTTGGGAAAGGATTGAAGATGCTGATGGATTTGAGGGTGAAGCTTCAAAGATCGGAAAGGTCCTTTTTTTTTTTTTTTCCTTGGCTCCCTAGTCAAAAGACCGCTTTTCCTACCCTATTGGTGTGATTACAATATCTGATTTCTTTGAGCTGAGTTAGGATGTTGCGATCCACTAAGCATTCTCACCTTCCCCACGCCGCCAATGGACCTCCTTTATCCTATCAGACTTTGCCAGCCTGAGCCTTCTGTTCACACTCGGCGTCAGTAAGTAACTTCAAGGATCAATAGCCAACACCAACTTGCGCTCAAATATGAGGCATTAAGGCTTATGGTCTCACTAGTTAGATAGACATATCATCATACAACCTGAATAAGCATAAAACACCTGTTGCTTTTCGCTTTAAATGGTAAACTTTTGTAGCTGGAAATAGTTTGGACCCTAATGAGTCTACTGAACCTTTAGGATTAAGGCATTAGTGGACCCTATCTAAGGAATCATCAAAAGATATTGAATTACCCCTTAACAGGGTGAGTCTGATTCAAATCTAATGAACCAAGATCCCAACGAGACATCCTCGTTGGCATACCTGTGCAGAACATGCCTGATATGAGAGCATAGTAACCATCACAATAGCTACTATATAAAACCAAAAAGGGCATAATAACTGCACCTAACTGGTTTATTGATATCCAAATGAATACAAATCTTTTGAAATGACATATAACTGTGCAGTGGCATGACCAAATTATTTATTTCCTGCCTCCCCAAATTTCCAATATGATGTCTCTCTCCCCTGTTCAACAACATGATCATTTATCCATATCTCCCAGAATTTTTCACTTCTGATTGGGGACAGGACCAGCTTTCATGCCCTTGATTTCTTTTGGATAGCTCACTAGAGTATCTCCGAGTGTTGCTGCAAGAAGGAAGAATTTTATTTTCTGCTGAAGTAATTTCACGATTCAAGGAGAGTTACATCCTCAGATCACCATCTTATGATCCATCATTTAAGTTCACGTAATAAGAAAAACTGCAAAATAATCACCTTCAAGTTATAAAAAGAAATGGTACAAAAAAAAGTGAGTCTACCTATGTTTACATGAGCAATTTCGTCAACTTTGACATAGAAATCGACTTCCCAAAAAAATAAAGAATAGCCATAGCAAAGTTTATCTTCGTCTTGGCAGACAATTGAAGGTATCCTTTTACATGATCCTGCTCATAGCAGCAAAAGCATGATGTAAATATAACTCTATACTCGTCTAAGAGCAGAACTTCCTTGGAATTGGTATATCATTCCTGCAGTAGAAGCACATTGGACACAAAAGCATTACCAGCCTCAAGATATATTGTCTGTCCTTTGCTTCAATAGAGAACAGATAACCTGTTTCATAACGCTGCGTATAGTTACTGTGATCCATATGCTGAGGCAAAACGAAATAAAAATTTAGAAACAGAACAGAACAAAAATTGGAGACAATAAGGTGTTTGGTTGTGATGACAAAATAGAAAAAACTGTGTTCATCTCGAGGATAGAAATATGCTTGGTTGCAGTTGACAAAATATAAAAACAGTGTCAATGACTAAAGTACCCTTGCAATATAATATAATTGAAAATCTGTAATTTATTGATTATTTAAAAACGAATGATTTGTATTGGTAATTTAATTGTATCTATAAATAAGGAATTTAAAAAATGAGTAACATAAAAATTTAATGAAATGAGTGTAACATCCTGTTACCCATGTTAAGACTAGAATTGTGAATTATGAGAAATTAATTAATATATATTAATTATTATATATAACTATTATATATAATAATTAATATATAATTATTACATATAATAATCACTCCACAACAAAATTTTTCTGAAAAGGAAACTATACACTTTACGCATGGTGGAATCCACTAATGTGACGGAGCACTTAAATACTTTAAACACTCTATTTTCCCAACCCACATCATTTTACACATAATAGAGATAAGTGAACGTGCGAAACTTCTACTCCAAAGTCCATCAGATTCGTATGATCAACTTGTCATCAATTTAACAAATAACACAGACACTCTAGTCTTCGACAATATTGCAGCTGCTATTTTGGAAGAAGATAGTCGATGCAAAAGTAAGGAAGATAGGCTGGAAAATTTGTAACAAGCGGAGGTCTTGGCAGTGATGAGAAGAAGATCAATAGAGCATGGCTCAAATGGGAGTCAGAGTCATGGTAGATCAAAATCTAGAAGTAAGAAGAATTTCAAGTATTACAATTGTGGCAAGAAAGGGCACCTAAAGAAGGATTGTTGGAATCTAAATAAGAAAGATTTTATTCCTCAAGGAAATGTAACAAATACTTCAGATGATGGAGGTGCAAGGTCCTGTGAAGCAGCAATGACTATTGGAGGTAAGAGAAGATTTGTTGATGTATAGCTTCTCGATTCAGCAGCTACTTTTCATATGATCTCTCGAAGAGAATGGTTTCATTAGTATTAATTTGTCTCTAGAGGATCTGTGTATAGCTGTAATGATCAAGCTTTTAAGATCGTTGGTATAGGCATCATCAAGTTAAATATGTATGATGGGACAAATCAAACTATTGAAAAAGTGCGACACGTTAAAGGCCGGAAGAAGAATTTGTTGTCTGTAGGACAACTAGATGATCTTGGTTTCATATTTAATATTCAAAACAAGATTATGAAAGTGATTAAAGGAGTGCTAGTATTTATGAAAGTAGAGCAGATAGTTGCAAATCTTTACATGTTGAAGGGAGTAACTTTGTAAGAAGGAGAGGTATCTGTTACGGTGAATAGTGCATATGACAAGTTTGCAATGACGTGGCATAAAAAGCTTGGACATATGTCAGAACAAGGAATGAAGATACTTGCAGAGAAGAATCTACTTCCAGATCTCACAAAGGCCTTATTACCCTTCTATGAGCATTGCATTGTGAGTAAGCAACATCAATTGAAGTTCAACACATCAAAGTTCAGAAGTAAAGAAATTCTAGAATTGATTTACTCTGATGTATGGCAAGCACCAATTAGGTCCCTAGGAGGAGCAAATTTCTTTGTATCATTCGTTGATGATTATTCGAGGAGATGTTGGGTGTTTCCTATCAAGAGGAAGGCAGATGTGTTTCCAACTTTTAAATTTTACAAAGTGCAGGTGGAACTTGATTTTGGTAAGAAGATCAAGTGTTTGCACTCAGATAATAGAGGCGAATATATTGGAAAAGAATTGATGAATTCTGCAAGCAAGAAGGCATTAAAAGGTAGTTCACGACAGCATACACTCCTCAACAAAATGGAGTAGCAGAGCGGATGATTAGAACTCTATTAGAAAGAACAAGAGTGATGTTGAGACATGCAAGCTTAGATAAGAAATTCTGGGCAGAAGCAGTCAATACTGTCTATTATGTGGTTAATTGAGCTTCATCAATTGCAATTGAGTTGAAGACATCGATGAAAATGTAGACTAGTAAACCATTGAATTATTCCAACCTCTATATATCTAGAATGTAGGAAAATCCCGATGCGTGTATCACATACACACGGTGCAGAAAACAAAAAAATTATTCTGGGACCTTCCCGAAGTCTAGGATCTATGTATCTATACAAAGATTCAAACCATAACGACCAAAGGAGACCGTCTCTAACGGTATCCACGTAGAGGTCGAAGAACCTAACCGAATCAAACCCTTTGATCCGGAAATAGCTAGAATAAAGAAGAGAGTGCTAGCTCTTACCTTATTCTTGGAGAGCACAAGGTGAAGGAGAGGAGAAGGTGATGAAACTTGAAGTAGACGATGGAGAGGAGAGCTTCGGATGACTCACCTTTCAAACTTGATTTTTGAACTTCTTATATGCTCTTCTTAACACACGACCATCATCCTTCTTTTTGTCTTTTAGTCATTTTGTCCTTTTCTATTTAAAGACATTAAATGCTAATTTATCTTCTCCTTTTCTCCTTTCCAAGTTATATATATATAAACCATAACGATCAAAAGAGACCGTCTTTAACGGTATTCACGCAAAGGTCGGAGAACTTAACTGAATCAAACCCTTTGATCCGGAAATAGCTAGAATAAAGAAGAGAGTACTAGCTCTTACCTTATTCCTGGAGAGCACAAGGTGAAGGAGAGGAGAAGGTGATGAAACTTGAAGTAGACGATGGAGAGGAGAGCTTTGGATGACTCACCTTTCAAACTTGATTTTTGAACTTCTTATATGCTCTTCTTAACTCACGACCATCATCCTTCTTTTTGTCTTTTAGTCATTTTGTCCTGGACTTCGGGAAAGTTCCGGAACAATTTTTTTTGTTTTCCGCACCGTGTGTATGTGATGCACGCACCGGAATTTTCCTACATAAATGATGTCATTTTTTTGTTATTTTAAACATGAAAACGAAACTGTATTTGTCTTCATCGTTAATCATCATTTGTCTCTTTGATTTTTGTGTTGAAGAGCCTCAAACGTTGTTCATCTTTGTCATTTGTTGTGGTCATCTCCAATTGTTTGTCTGTCCAGGTAAGTCATTCACCTTATGTACTGTTTTTATGTTCTGCTTTCATTGTTTGAGTTTTGTGTTTTGTTTTTATTCTTTGGGTTGATGTTTGTGCTTTGCTTCATTATGCTGTTTGGAAGATAGTGAATTGAGTTTATTTTTTGTTCCAAAATGGTTTAATTTTTTTTACCACTATGCACGTTTGTTTAAGGGTAGCCTATCTAGTGCTTGATGAAAGTTTTGCTGAAGATATCCTGCTTTTGTTTGAATTGTTTGAGACAAATTTATGGAGTTATTGATGAAAGGAATGTATGTTTGAATGTTTTCTCGAATTTCTTCCCGAGGTTTGTCTCATATGTGTTGTGCATGACTTCTGCAATATGAGCTTGTAGATATTTAAGTTACTAGATGGTGTATAGAGAGAGAGACTGAGTGAGATTCAGGGTGATTTTTCATATTAGTCTTCATCATTTTAAACACCTGTGTAGTATGAAATGGTGAAAGACAAAGGCAAAAAAAAATTCATTTCATTAGAATAAACTGTAGAACCTTTACAAGTTATTAATATTTTGAGTTGGGATTATGTCCTTAACTAAAATAGATATTATATAATTAGTTAGTTAACAACTTATTATTAACCATAAAATAGCATCTTATGTAACAGAAATTGGAAGTGTTAGCGTCAAGTGATGAATAGTTATAAAGTTGTGACCTATATTAAGAGACGTACAAAGCTTTCTTTCAGATATGGGAGTAACTAGGAGCTCTCCTTGTCTGATAATGAGTCCTAATAAAAGATTTAGCTTATGACATGCTCTTTTGTGAAACTATGACCTGTATTAATTTTGAGAAAATATCATGCTTCTTTGTTAATCAGAGGGAATGGAATAATAATGAGTTTATTTTATATCATTTTTGTTTTGGTTTAGTCTAAATTCAAAAGCTAACTTAATTTCCCTTGTTATATAAGTTTTACTCCCCCTCCCCTATGTAGGAATTTTTCATGCCAATTTGAATCATTAAGGAAAGAATTTAATTCTCTAAATTCATTAAGGGCAAAAGACAGGACCATTTTGCTGGAAAACAAATCCAATATGCCTTTTTTTAAGTAAAGTGTCCTTTCTCGCCCAATTATGTTTCTCAAATTTTATAGCATCATGGACCTAAACTTTAACCGATTCATCATGTCGTGTTTTTCACATTCGTCCTTGAGAAGCGTCTACTTAAATACCAATTGACCTCGTCTACCTTGTTTTAGAGTTCAGCTACAACAAAAATTGGTGAAATTTTAATTTTGTCCATAAGGCAAAAGAACACCATTTGATTAGGCTTCCCAGTCAACAACGTTTTAGAAACGATTTTTTAACATATATATTTGTTTTATGCAACCGGCCGCGGTGACCGTTTCAGCACCAACCTAGAATAGTTTAATCGTACGTGGAAGGGGAAGATATTATCGCGAGTGGAATATATACGCGCCAAGAGCAATGGACAAGTCATTTAAAGACCTTCCTCGATTACCTTATTATTATTAAACAATATCATAATTATCAAGGAAAGGAAGGATCCTGATCCTGATGATTTAGCCAAAAACAGTCGGTTAATGGAGTGTGTTTCTGTACCTACTACTGCCCAGTGCTGATGCCTAACCTTAACGCACGTGGGCGCCTAGCTAACCGTCTATCTAACCTAACCAAGTAACGATACATTTTTGTATGCCCCTTTTCACTCGGATGCCTATAAAACCACAGGAAACGCTTCTTTCCTTGTACTCCCTACCCCAGCCTCCTGTAATTGGTTTTTGTCTTCTATTTATTCTCACTCTTACCACAGTCAATCCCAATGGCCACCGTTGACGATATCAGAAAGGCCCAGAGAGCTCAGGGTCCGGCCACTGTGTTGGCTATCGGCACTGCCACTCCCGCCAACTGTGTATATCAAGAAGATTACCCTGACTACTACTTTCGTATCACCAACAGCGAGCACATGACTGAACTCAAAGAGAAATTCAAGCGCATGTGTAAGTGCTTCCTGTTTCCTTTTTTTTCTTTCGTTTTCAATAGCTAGTGATTGTCAACAGTGTTTCTACTGCGTCCCTTTGTGGTTCCCAACCCCAAGTTCTGTCTCAGACCGACCACTGGTGAAATTTTTTCCTCGCTAGTTTTAATGGACGTATTATTTGTAAATAAATCCATGAATCCATATGATACTGGTTTCCATAGTTCATCATTACTATGTTTCTACAGTTCAATTTATATTAACGTGGACGAAAAAGTTATAAAATTAATCTGATGCTGTATGCTCATGACCTTGTCCTTAAGCTATGGTCTCGTACTTACGGTTGTCTTATCATCGACAGGCGACAAATCTATGATCAAGAAAAGGTACATGCATCTAACAGAAGAAATTCTCAAAGAGAACCCCAACATATGCAAATACATGGGATCTTCTCTCGATGCACGACAAGACATTGTGGTCGTGGAGGTCCCAAAGTTGGGGAAGGAAGCAGCTACCAAAGCAATTAAGGAATGGGGTCAACCAAAATCTAAGATCACCCATCTCGTTTTCTGCACAACCTCAGGTGTTGATATGCCTGGAGCTGATTATCAACTCACCAAGCTTCTTGGTCTCCGCCCCTCAGTCAAACGATTCATGATGTACCAACAGGGTTGCTTTGCCGGAGGCACGGTGCTCCGTATGGCTAAGGATTTGGCTGAGAACAATAAGGGTGCACGCGTTCTTGTCGTCTGCTCTGAGATTACTGCTGTCACATTCCGTGGACCATCTGATACTCACTTGGATTCTATGGTTGGCCAAGCTCTATTCGGCGACGGAGCTGCTGCGGTCATCGTCGGAGCAGATCCCGACACCGCCATTGAACGTCCGCTGTACCAGTTGGTGTCGGCAGCACAGACAATTCTGCCCGACTCCGACGGTGCAATTGATGGGCACTTGCGTGAAGTTGGTCTTACCTTTCACTTGTTAAAGGACGTTCCAGGGTTGATCTCCAAGAACATCGAGAAAAGCTTGGTCGAAGCTTTCACTCCAATTGGCATCAAAGACTGGAACTCCATTTTCTGGATTGCTCACCCCGGTGGTCCTGCGATTCTCGACCAGGTTGAGGCCAAACTTGGTCTAAAAGAGGAAAAATTAAGAGCAACAAGGCAGGTCCTGAGTGAATATGGGAACATGTCTAGTGCCTGCGTGCTTTTCATCCTGGATGAGATGAGAAGGAACTGTCTTGAGGAAGGGAAGGCCACCACGGGTGAAGGGCTCGACTGGGGTGTCCTTTTCGGGTTCGGGCCGGGTCTCACCGTCGAGACCGTGGTCCTGCATAGCATGCCCGCTCATTGAAACTTGGAGGGTGGAACTGACAAAATGGAGACATTGGAGGCACTGTGTTGCACGTGCACAATTGACGGCCGTCTTTGGGAAGCGATTAACTAGCATCATTTGAAGGGGTTATTCATAAATAAATGAGGATGGAATCCAGAGGTGGATTATATTATATATAGTTAATGATCCTTCAATTTGTATACCTATCTGCATGTTTGTGTTGGTTGGATTTTGTTTCCTGTTTCCAATTGGCTCATTATTTTTCATTTTGGAATTAGTGGAAATTTAAAGCAGTGGTTTGGTTACAATTTTCATTTGATGTTTGAAGAGAAACTTCTCGGTTGTAATTCAGACAGTATTGAGCAAATATCTTCACATCCTTTTCCATGTCTTCACTTTTGAAGCACTAACCATGTCTCATGCCTGTTTTCTTTTTTTCTTTTTTTCCACAAGTTATTTTAGAAAGGTTTCAATTATTAGAAGATGTCTTTAAGTCATTTATATCTAGATTAATCCTCGTTTAAGTTCAATAGATTTTTTACGAGAGGTAAAATTTTAGCCTTAAATTTTAAATTACTGTATATATAAGGATGATTTAAACTCGTAAATTTACTTAAATTGAAAGACTACCTTATCAACTTTCCTACATCCTGAAGTTCACTAAGCATGTCTTTAGTCATGGACTAATATTATATTTAGAGCTGGCATTATAATGGGTCATAGAATTTCATGTGCTGACGGAGATAATCGTAGAAGAAATCTCCGTGTATACCCAAAAAGTAATATCGAGAGCTGATATTAAACTATGATTGCGAAAGTGACAACTTAAACATACTTGGGTTGGGTATCATCACGTGTCATCTTCCCTTCCGCTCTTTACCTGCCAGCCATTCCCAAAATATTGCGGAGTAACACAAAATCGGCTACTTTATGTACTGTTTAAGAGTAAGACACTAAGACCATCAAAGGGAAACTAAAGCCACTTCTGTTGAAAGAGTTGACAACAAGATACCTGAGATATACGTAACAAATATCATTACACATAAATCAATTAAAAATTAAAATCGGCTTACCTTTTTAAACCAACTTTAACAAAATTAAATCATTAAAATCTTATTTAATAAAAAAATAAACCAAATTTACTTAAAAATAAAGCTGCATATGTTTAAAGTGGTGACAAGAAGATTTTCTTAATCTATCACTAACTCTGAGTCTAAAGTTGGTGGATTGTTTTGGAGAGCTAAGATTCATAGCATCGGTCACACATAGGTAAATTGATTTGGCGTTAAGAGGTTGCGAGGATAGATTATTGTGAACCTAAAATTCTATTGGAAAAATAACACAAGATCATATCTTAGCGCAACGGAATGAATTTAATTTTTCCCCATATAATTAACTTTAACAGAATTAAATTAGAAACATAAAACAAGAAATTGATAAAAACCTACTAACTTGTTGTGATTTCATATTACAATTTTTCTATTTCTTTGAATTTGTTAATCCATAAGTTGTTCAGTCGTCGGACCTCTAACAGTATCCACAGATCTATTCAAAAAAACTCAAATCTAATTTGAGAGAAAAATGTAAGAAGTGTTAGCATCTAATTTTCTAATTTTTCCCTTTTATATGAAAAATCTTATTTTTCATGTTCTTGGTGTAATGCCGGACTTTCGGAGCCCTTTTGTGTTGTACTGTATTTGGAGATACTATTGTATATTGATATATACATATGGTTGTATAAGAGTTCAAAGATGT
>JANVCL010000006.1:19511520-19527197 GCA_026546855.1 Erythroxylum incrassatum
AGAAATAAAAGCTACATTTGCCTCTCTTCTAAATTTAGACCTAGTTCTCACACCTTCTGAAGTTTCGCCTATAATCAAGTTTTCTAGGTGAGAGGATTTATACTTCCAGTCTTTTCTAATACTAAGGTTTTCAGGAATATCTTCTACCTTATCAACTGGAACATCTGATGGTGACATGTCTATGTTATCAACTAAGGAAGAAGATAGAGTTTCATTATCAAAATTGTTTCTTCTATCTGAATGTGAATCATCATCAACTTGACATGCATAGATTCTTCAACAAATTTAGAAACAATATTATAAACTCTATAAGCTTTAAAAGACATCGAATATCCTAGAAAATTTTTTGAATTGATCTTAGAATCAAATTTATCCAATATTTTTTTGTATTCAATTTAGTACATTTGCAACCAAACGGATGGAAGTAAGAGATATTTGGCTTCCTTTCTTTCCATAACTCATACGACGTTTTATTTAAGAGAGATCGCAAAAGTATTCTATTTTGAATATAGTAAGCTGTATTTACAGCTTCTTCCCAGAAATACTTAAGAAAATTCATTTCACATAGCATGGTCCTTGCCATTTCCTGAATCATCCTTTTCTTTCTTTCTTCAACTCCATTCTATTGTGGAGTTCTAGGAGCAGAGAAATTATGGAAGATTCTATTCTCTTTACAAAACATTTTGATTTTTTTCATTTTCAAATTGTCCACCATGATCACTCCTAATTCCAGTGATAGAAATTCCTTTTCCATTTTGTAACTCTTTGGATAGAACTTTAAAGCACTTAAGAGATTCATCTTTATGTGATAAAAATAATATCCAACGAAACCTAGGGAAGTCATCAACAATTACAAGACCATACTTCTTTCTGTCAAGACTTAATATTCTAGTTGGACCAAACAAATCTATATGTAATAACTCTAGAGTTCTAGATGAAGTTACAACATTTTTAGAGGAAAAAGATGTTTTAACTTGTTTTCCTTTTTGACAACTCTCATAAAAGAAATCTTTTTTAAAACTTATTTTTGGTAATACTCTTACCAAATCATGTCTAACGAACTTGGAAATATGTTTAAAATTAACATGACCTAGCTTTTTATGCCAAATCAGTTTTTCCTCATCTATTGATATAAAACATGAAATATTTTGACTTTTCAAATCTTCTAAGTTAATCTTATAGAGAATGTTTCGTCTCTTGACAGAAAAGAATATGGAAACGTCCTTGTTTTTAACTACACAAAAATTTTGATTAAAGGATACTTCAAAGCCAGAATCACATAATTGACTTACACTAATCAGATTATGCTTTAAACCTTCAACTAGCAGAACATTATCAATAGACGCAAATGAACCTTTACCAACTTTGTCGATTCCAATTATTTTGCCCTGCTGTTTGTCTCCAAAATTTACTAATCCTCCTTGCTTATTATGGAGGTCTAAGAACATAGACCTTCTTCTCGTCATGTGTCGCGAGCATCCACTGTCTAAGTATCATTGGTGCTGGTTGCTTTTTCCAAAAAAGGAGATCTGTAGTATATATTATGTCTTTCTTAAGTACCCATATTTTCTTTGGTCCTTTGGGGTTAGTCTTATGATTATTCCTCGAATAATAATAAGAAAGTTGTTTCTTTTTCTTTCTGTTAGGAACAAAACTCTTATTATGACGAACATTACTATTAGTAAACCCTAAACCACTGTTATCATTTGGGTGTCTATATTTTCCAATCATATCGTTCATCTTTTTTGTGCTTTCAGTAAATGTTGATAAATCTACTAAAAGACTATTAATCCTTTGTTTCAATTGATTAATTTCCTTAGATCTATCTACAATTACTTTCTTTTTCATATCGTCTACTTGTTTCTTAAGGCAAACGTTTTCTTTTTCTAACACTTCCGTGTTCTTTAAGTTTTCAACAAATTTCTTTTTAAAAACCCTATATTGCTTTAATATAACATATGAATCTTCTAAAAATTCTAAATACGCCTCTTGAAGTTCATTAAAATTAGAAGTTACCTCATCGTCGCATTCCTTCTCAGCTACTATGGATATATTTACTTGTACTGATGCTTCTGAATCGGAATCAAATTCAGACGAATCTAAATCTTCCCAAGTTGCCATCATGATCTTTTTGTTTTCTTTAATTTTCTTCTGTTTTCTTTTGAGCAACGGACATTCAGAGTTGTAATTTCCTGGTTTGTTGCACTCATAGCAGATTATAGAAGTTTTCTCATTCTTGACTTCTTCTTTACTATTTTTCTTGAAAGAAAACTATTTATTTCCCTTTGTTTTATTTTTCCATATCCTCCTAATCTTTCTTGAAATGAAGGATAGTTTATCATCATCTTCACTTGAATCTTGATCAGATTCACTGGCATCATCATTCTTGATTTCTTCAACCTTTCATGCTTTTAAAGATGTGCTTCTATTTTTCTGGTTCTTTTGATTCTCCTGACTAGCCTTTAATGCGATAGATTTATCTCTTCTAGGTTTATCTTCTGCATCAAGCTCTACTTCATATATCTTCAATGAACCAAGCAATTCGTCTAACTTAAGCTTACTTAAGTCTTTGGCCTCTTGTATTGTTGTAACTTTGGGTCTCCTTCTTTTAGGAAGACTTCTGAGAATCTTTTTTACATGATCTTGATTATTGTAGATTCTCCCAAGAGCTTTAAGTCCGCTAACAATAGTTTGAAATCGTCCAAACATCTGATCAATAGTCTCCTCATCTTTCATTTTGAATAACTTATACTGATGAACAAGAATACTAATCTTGGACTCTTTTACTTGATTTATGCCTTCGTGTGTAATGGCTAATGTATCCCACATTTCCTTTGCAGATTCACATATATGAATCTTATCATATTCACTTCTGCTTAGGGCAAAACTTAGAAAGAACTTGGCCTTTGAGTTTAACTGAAATCGGGCTTTCTGATCAGCTAACTATCTGTCACGAGAGATGCTATTTCCTTCGTTGTCTGTTGGTGTATATGGACCATTCTCAATGATATCCCAAAGATAAATCTGAGTGGATTCTATAAGGAGCCGTATCGTGTCTTCCAAAAATGATAATCCTCACCATTAAATGTAGAAGGTCTTGTAATCAAGGCACCTTTAGCTATAAAAACATGTAATTCAGCCATGGATCTTTGTCCTTACTTTGCAAAGGTGTTTCTTGAAAACCTTGCTCGGATACCAACTAAATTAAATCACTTGTTAATATAGAAATCACATATACTATGTAGAAAACACAAGAAGGGGATTGAATTGTGTAATCTTTTCAAAAATATTAATCATTTAAGATTTCTTGAATTTCTTTACAAAATTCAGATGATCACAAAAACACTTTACTAAAGTTGATAAGTAAAGCAATCGCAAGTAATATTATCTACTCATCTAACAACAAGAAAATTAAAAGATAAAGGTTAGAGAATAGACGCCACTATTTTATTCTAGTTCACCCTAAACCTTAGGCTACGTCCAATTCTCAGAGCTTATCTGAGATTCCACTACACTCTTCAACTTTACAAGTATTATTTCTACATTTGCAAAGCCTCTTCAAGTTTCTCTCACAAAGTATTCTTTATCTACTATCTTAGCCTCTCCAGGCTCTAGCCTTTCTTTCTCTCTCTAGGAAAGATATTTTTTAGCTTCACATTTACAGATGTATTTGCTCTCTTCTTTTGCACTTTGAATACAAAATTTCTCTAAGTATTGTGCAATTAAATTTTCTCTCTTGTAAAAATGTTATTTAGTCTTCGACTAGAACTTGTATTTATAGCCTAAGTCTCCAATTGTCTTCTTGAGAAACTGTTTCTTGAATCTTTTAGAAACCGTTATTAGTTGAGTCCTGTAATTAACTCCAATTAACTGACTGACTGATGTTCTAGAATATGTTCATTTTGTATCTTCTGGAATAATACTTCTTCTGTTATCACGTTTCATCTTATATTGCACTTCGTCTGGTGTTACGCTTCGTCTGGTGTTGATGTATCGTCTATTGTAGATATATCGTCTGTTGTTGACATATCGTCTGTTGTTGACCGCACATCTTCTGGATTTGACTAAATGTTACTTATATTTTTATGTACACTTAACAAACTTGTCAAAATAATTCATACATTTCTAAGATTATTATTATTTGATTGTCATCAAAATTAATAGAAGTGAAGTCCTTTTGACTTAACACCGTCTTGCTTAAAAAGAAAATCAATTTCATAAAACACCACATCATCGAACATAAAATACCCCTTTTTCTCGATGTCATAAACACGTCATCCCTTCTTTCTAAAAGGATACCTAATAAAAATACACTTTATACTTCTCTCTCCAAATTTTTCTTTATCATGAGATTGACAATGCATATATAACACAAACAACCAAACATTCTTATTAAATTAAATAATGCTTTCCAAAAAATGTTTTAAATAGGTTTTACAATTAAGCAACAGAGTGGATGTCTTATTATCAGGTACTCGACCATTAATACACATTCACTATAAAAAAAATTATCGATGAATTTGTTTGACACCTTAGAGCTTGGCTACATTCATTATGTGTTTATCAAGTACTCCACGCTCTTCCTATGTTCTTGCCACATTACTATGCCTTTATTTTTGAACAAGCATAGATTACACTAATATAAGCATCATCAAGGGTTTCATGTCGAGTATATTCGATCTTATCATTCCAAAAATATCATCATCTACGCCTATCAAAATTGATGAATCCTTTTGATTTATTGCCTCTTCATCATCTCACTCATAATATCACATTTGTACTTGTTAATAGAACAAACTGATAATGATTCATAGTTTTCCAGTTTATCCCATATCAATTTGAGCTTTCCATAATACAAAACTACCATTTATTCTATAGAATTTGTGAGTCATTTCCTAATGGAAAATCTTTGTCATAGAACTTCTTGTAATTCCTTCACATTCTTCATATACATTATCGTAGAATGTAAACTCAATTTGATTGTGTTGAATATCTATGTTACAACTATGAAATTTACCATGTACTAATCGTCATCAATATCAGAGAATCGTCACTCAACTTAAACATAGTTCCATCAATGAATCTAATTTTTTTTGTTCTAAAGGCATTCCTCATAAATCATGCTCATTTTTCATAATTCTTCCCTCTCAATTGCACAAGGAAAAAGTTCATTTCAAGATTATTCGATGGATGCATATAATATAAGGACACAGTTGTTGAATCCTTGTTGGAAGTTATTGCATCCTTTTTTATCATTCTCAATCATTATTTATTTAGGTAATCGTTGAAGAGTGGAAGGGCGATAAGGCCTAATGAGATACTTATAGAGGTATAAAAGAGCCCAAGCGAAGAGGGTCTTACTTAGCTATGCAAGCTTTTTAATGTGATCCTTAATTCCGCCAAAATGTCTGATGAGTGGAGCCTTAGTATGCTAATTCCTTTATACAAGAACAAATAGGACGTCCAAAGCTGTAATAACTATAGATGCATCAAACTACTTAGTCATATCATAAAGTTATGGGAGAAAGTGGTTAAGAAGAGAGTGAAAAAGGATGCACCTATCTCAAAGAACCAGTTTGGATTCATTTTAGGAAGGTCCATGACAGAAGCTTTACATGTCCTTAGAAGATTGATGTAATATTACAGAAAATATAGCATAACCTACAAATGATTTTTATTAACTAGGAGAAAGCGTATGATAGAGTACTAAGGAAAACCATGTGGAGTTGTTTGGAAGTTAAGGGCATTATTATGATTTATATACGAGTTATTAAAGATATGTATGAAGGTGTAAAGAATAGAGTAAGGATTATAGGAGGAGATACAAAACAATTTTCTATCGATATTGCAGTATACCAAGACTCCTCATTGAGCCCCTTTTTGATTATAGTAGTGATAGATGAGCTCAGTAAAAATATCTAAAGGGATATAGTAGTGATACATTAGAGTTTAATAGCTTTAAATTAAGCAAGAACAAGATTTAGTGCTTAGAGTGTAACTTTTTGGGTCATAAGGTGGCTCTCAATATGGAGGTAAAGATTAGTTCAGAAGTATACCACAGAAAGAGTTTTTTAGGTATCTATTAGGTATCTAGGATCTATAATCAAAAGTAATGAAGAGATCAATGAAAACATAGTTCACCCCGTGTGGCTTAAATGGAGAAATGCATTAAGAGTTTTATGTGACAAGAAAATACTACTTAAGCTCAAAGGTAAATTCTATCGTTTAGCAATTAGGTTGACTATGCTCAATGGGTCAAAGTGTTGGCCCGTCAAATAGATACATAGTCATAAGTTAAAGGTGGCAGAGATGAGAATGCTTCGTTGGATGAGCAACCTTATTAGAAGAGATAAGGTTAGGAATATAATGGTAAGAGACGAATTATAGGTGACTAATTAGAGAGACAAGGTTTAGGTAGTTCATTGCGTACTATCGAACCTCCTCAGACCCTGCTTCATTACGGAATTTCAGACTGGGTGATGATGATGATGAATATTAATGAAAAATTAAGAGAGGCAAGGTTTATGTAGTTCAAAAATATTAAGAGAAGATACTCAAACGCTTAAGTGAGGAGATGCGAGAAGATTGTACTTTAAGATTGTAAGAGGAAAAAAAGAAGGCCTAAGAAGAACTGGGGGAAGGTGATCACATATAACTCTACAGAAAATTACTAAGAATATGACCTTCAATAGAAAACTTTGGTATACTAGGATAAGGGTAATGGATCTCAATAGTTAGGATAAATACAAGAGATGAGACTTGAAGGAAAATGTTTGAAAGAAATTATGAAAAAAAGAAAGATCTCACATAGTTTCAAGTCTCATCTCTTGTATTTATCTTAACTATTTAATATATAATACTTCCTTCTTTGTTATTTAGGTTAAACATTTTCTTATTTAGGCTAAATATAATCTTGTAATGGCTTATTTGATTTATTTATTTACTTGTCTTCTTTCTTGTTTGTGTATTTATTACTTATTCTATCTTTTATTCTTATTATTAACAGTGTTCCTTATTTATTGCATTATTTATTTTATTACTTGTTTTTATATTTTTATTTAGACATATTTATTATTATTATTATTATTATTATCATCATCATCATCATCATCATCATCATCATCATCATCATCATCTATGTATATGTATTTCTTTTTCATGTAGATCCATCATAAACAATCTCTTTACTAGTTAGGGATACTTTTGGACTTCTCCATGTCCCACGTATTAATGAAAATTTTATTAGATTATTGTTATTGTTGTTGTTTTCTGATTCAAGTTTAAGGAGTTGCTTAGTTGATGGGTTTAAGAAGGGGTTAATAGGTAAGGAATGAAAAGTGAGTAGTTGGTTGTTGATTACCATTATAAGGGTAATAATTTGATATCCCACTTTCGGGGTATCCTCCATACCTTTCATTTAATAGAGGAATGAAACTCATCCCTTAATAGTGACCAGAGTTGTGAGATCCGTTCCATTCCAGACGGATCCGGCCGGAATGTACCGTTCTAGCCGAGATCCCGAACAGAACGGACAACCATCAGTACTGGCCAAAAATACCGATCGGTACCGGTAGTTTTCGGTCGGTACTGGCCGGTAACGACAGTATCAAACCATACTGGTCGATACCGTAAAGTTAAAAAAGCCTAGGGACTAAATTGCAAATTTTAAAAGTTTTAACCTAAAAAATTTTAACCCCTCCCCACCGACACTTGGTCTTTCTTCTCTCCCCCCACGCAGCCGATCTCCTCTCCTTCTCATCTCTGTGCCGCGCCGCTCTTCCTCGTTGCTGCCGACTGCCTCTGCTTTTCCCACCGTCGACGCTTGCCTCCTCAACGCTCGCTTCCTTCTCTGCTACTCGTTGGCTTCGCTTCGTCATTCCTCCACGCAGACCCGACGCCACCACCACCTTCTTCGGTCCTCACCGTCGCACCACAACTCCGTGACACCGAAGGGAAGCCACCGGAGACGCAACCGAAGCCACTGGAGACGGGTCGACACCTTGACCCATGACAAAACCCGAAGTTGGTTTTATAAACTTTTTTCTGATTTCTAAAATTTCATGTCATTTGCTTGTTTTTTGTTGTGTTGGATTAGATAGTTGAAATGTTGGATTGTGAAAATGTGGATTTCTGGTGGATTTGGTATTTTGGTTGGATCGGTGTTGGACAGTTGGAGACTTGGATAGTTGGGTGGTTTTTTTATGTTGTTGGCTTGTTGCGTGACTGATCTGGGTTTTGGAATTTTCATGGATGATGCACGGTGTTGGTTGGATTATGCACGGTGGTGTTGATTGGAATTTTCTGAAATGTTGAATCTTAAATAAATGTCATTTGTGTTATTTTGGTTTACAATTTGGTTTTGATTATATGAAGTTACAAATTATAAATTAAGGGCATAAATTTATAACATAATGAAACATGTTATTGGTTTACCTTGAAAGTTGACAAGAAAAAATTGTAATTTAACTATTTAAGGCACAAAATTAGAATATAATGAAAAATCGTTTTTAAGTCAACAAATTTAGAAATTGAATTTGGTTTGGTTTGATACTTCGATTGACAATATAAATGGGCTATTGTTAAGAGTTAAGATCCTTAGAATCAAATTGAAAATTTTGTAACTCTTAATTTGAAAATTGACATACTATAAATAACATACATATAATTTTTGTACGCTCACATGATTTTTATCAAATTAAATATTGGTTTTATAATAAAATGAAATTGTTGGTAATGATTAAAATGGAAGTTGTTAATGTATGCTTTGTGATTATGTGAAATGGGAAATTGTTAGAAATTGATAAAAAATGAAATTGTTAATGTATGTTTTGTGATTGTATAAAATTGAAAATTTTTAAAAATTGATAAAAAAAGGAATATGTTGATATATGTTTTGTGATTGTGTAAAATTAGAAATTGTTAGAAATTGATAAAAAAGGAAGTTGTTAATGTATGTTTTGTGATTGTGTGGAATTGAAAATTGATAAAAAATAGAATTTGTTGATGTATGTTTTGAGATTGTTGGAAATTGGAAATTGATAGAAATTGATCAAAATAGAAATTAAAGATGTATGTATTGTGATTGTAGAGAATTGGAACTTGTTGGAAATAGAATTTGTTGATGTATGTGTGTGATAGTTGGAAATTGAAAATTGTTAGAAATTGACAAAAATGGAAATAGTAGATGTATGTTTTGTGATTGTGGGAAATTGGAACTTGTTGAAAATGAAAGTTGTTAATGTATGTTTTGTGATTGTTGGAAGTTAGAAATTGTTAGAAATTGATAAAAATAGAAATCGTAGATGTATGTTTTATGATTGTGAGAAATTGAAACTTGTTGGAAATGGAAGTTGTTAATGTATGTTTGTGATAATTGGAAATTGGAAATTGTTGAAAATTTAATTTGTTAATGTATGTTTTGTAATTGTGTGAAATTGAAAATTGTTAGAAATTGATAAAAAAAAAGGAAGTTGTTAATGTATGTTTTGAGATTGTGTGGAATTGGGAATTGATAAAAATGAAATTTGTTGATGTATGTTTTGAGATTGTTGGAAATTGGAAATTGTTAGAAATTGATCAAAATAAAAATTGAAGATGTATGTATTGTGATTGTAGGGAATTGAAACTTGTTGGAAATGAAATTTGTTGATGTTTGTGTATGATAGTTGGAAATTGGAAATTGTTAGAAATTGATAAAAATGGAAATCATAAATGTATGTTTTGTGATTGTGGGACATTGAAACTTGTTGAAAATGGAAGTTGTTAATGTATGTTTTGTGATTTTTGGAAGTTGGAAATTGTTATAAATTGATAAAAATGGAAGTTGTTGATGTATGTTTCTTAATTGTTGGAAATTGGAAATTATTAAAAATTGACAAAAATGGAAATTGTAGATGTATGTTTTGTGATTGTTGAAAATTGAAAATTGTTGGAAATGGAATTTGTTGATGTATGTTTTGTGATTGTGTGAAATTAAAAATTGTTAGAAATTGATAAAAAGGAAGTTGTTAATGTATGTTTTGAGATTGTGTGGAATTGGAAATTGATAAAAATGAAATTTGTTGATGTATATTTTGAGATTGTTGGAAATTGAAAATTGTTAGAAATTGATCAAAATGAAAATTGAAGATGTATATATTGTGATTGTAGGGAATTAGAACTTGTTGGAAATAGAATTTGTTGATGTATGTGTATGATAGTTGGAAATTGAAAATTGGAAATTGTTAGAAATTGACAAAAATGGAAATTGTAGATGTATGTTTTGTGATTGTGGGAAATTAGAACTTGTTAAAAATGAAAGTTGTTAATGTATGTTTTGTGATTGTTGGAAGTTGAAAATTGTTAGAAATTGATAAAAATGGAAGTTGTTGATGTATGTTTCTTGATTGTTGGAAATTGGAAATTGTTAAAAATTGACAAAAATGAAAATTGTAGATATATGTTTTGTGATTGTTGGAAATTGGAAATTGTTGGAAATGAAATTTGTTGATGTATGTTTTGTGATTGTGTAAAATTGAAAATTGTTAGAAATTGATAAAAAGGAAGTTGTTAATGTATATTTTGAGATTGTGTGGAATTGGAAATTGATAAAAATGAAATTTGTTGATGTATGTTTTGAGATTGTTGGAAATTAGAAATTGATAAAAATGGAAATTGAAGATGTATGTATTGTAATTGTAGGGAATTGGAACTTGTTAGAAATGGAATTTGTTGATGTATGTATGTGTGTGATAGTTGGAAATTGGAAATTGACAAAAATGGAAATTGTAGATGTATGTTTTGTGATTGTGAAAAATTGGAACTTGTTGGAAATGGATATGCATATTGTCATTGTGTACTGAAATTATGTGTTATTTATTTTTGTGTATAGATAAATGGAAGGAAGTTCAAATACTCCCGATCAACCTACTTTCAGAAGATATAGTGATCTAGCTTGGGCTCACGCTAGTATGGTTCTCGATCAAAAGAATCATTCCATTTGCTTGTTTTGTAATAGGCATTTGAAAGGTGGAGGAATCACCCAATTGAAAAAGTACTTAGCTAGGGTTAAAGGAGATGTGGAAGTGTGTAACAAAGTAAGTTATGATCTGAAGTGGCAGATGAAAACATTACTTGATGAACATCAATTTGAGAAAGATAGAAGGGAAAGATTGAATTTTGAAATTAGTAGTAGAAGTTCATTTTCTGGTTTCCGTAGTGGTTATGAAAATGTTAAAGGTGGAAGTGGTAGCAGTACTGTTACTGGTAGTGTTCCATCTCAAGATCATGAAGAGTCTAATGTGAGGAAGAGAAGAAGGCAGGTGACTAGTTTCTTTGCACCACGAACAACTCCTGGAGCCCAACCTTCAATTCGTAGTGCAATGCAATCAAGAAATGTGACTCACAATGTCGATATGGCAGTAGCTAGATGGTGGTATGATATAGGTTCATTATTCAATGCTTCTCAATCTTATTATTATTAACATATGATGGATGCAATAGCCTCTTATGGTCCAGGATACAAAGGGCCATCGATTGATGATTTAAGAGGTAAACTTTTGAGATGTGCTGTTTCTGAAATTAGAAATTATTTAGCTGAAAGAAGAGTGAGTTGGGGTACTTATGGTTATTCAATTATGTGTGATGGTTGGACAAACAGGAGACAAGAGCCTATTATAATTTTTTGGTTTATTCTTCAAATCGCTCTATGTTTTCGAAATCTATTAATGCATTTGGCCTTATTAGAAATACTGAGACTTTGTTTGGGATATTTGATGAAGTTGTGAATGAAGTAGGGCTGGAAAACATTGTTCAATTTATTACTGATAATGATTCCGCTTATATAGCTGCAAGGAAAAGGTTGCAGAATACCTATAATTTATTTTTTTGGACTCCTTGTGTTGGACATTGCATTGACTTAATGCTAGAGAATAGAGGAGATCCTATATATTTTCCTGTTATTGATGAGACTATACAGAAGGCCAAAAAGGTGACAAAATTCATTTATAATCGTGCATGGGTTTGGAATTTGATGAGAAGGGAATTTACCAATGGTAGGAATTTGTGTCGCCCTGCTGTGACAAGATTTGCAAAAATTTTCTTATCACTTCAGTCTTTTGTTTCAATGAAGAGGAGTTAAGACAAATGTTTACAAGTGATAAGTGGGTTGCACCTCAGCATGCTAGGTCTAATGCTATAGTGGAGGTTTGTAGTATTATACTGGAAGATAGTGAATTTTGATCGTAATGTCAATTTTTTATCCAAGCTTGTGAGCCTTTGGTGAGGGTGCTTCGATTAGCTGATAGTGAAGAAAAGCTAATAATGGGTTATATTTTTGATGCTATAGAAAGAGCGACGGAAGCAATCAAGACCAATATGAAAAATAAGCCTTCTTTATACACACCATATCTCTCAATCATTAATGAGAGAAGGGAAAGACAACTTTCTTCTCCATTGTTTGCAGTTGGGGCATTTTTGAATCCTAGTGTGTATTTTAGACTGGATCTTATAAAGCAAGCTGAAGTTAATAGAGGAATGCATTTCACAATTACAACAATTGTGCCTCATGACGCGATGCAAGATCTTTTAAGCTTAAGAAAGGAGCTTACAAGTTATCTTTTAGGGATTTTGGAATGTTGATTGCTATTCGACAAAGAGGAAAACTTTCTCCAGGTATTAGTTATTTCCTATTTCTTTTTTTAAAATTTAATTATCACTTAATTTTGTTTATAACACTACTTTTTTTATCTTATAGCTTGTAGTTTCTTGGTGGGATCAATTTGGAAATAGTGTTCCATAATTGAAAAGGTTTACGATTCGGATTTTAAGTCAATGTGTGAGTGCAACTAGGTTTGAACAAAACTGGAGCACATTTGAATTTAGCCACTCAAATTAAAGGAATAGATTGGAGCATAAGAAGTTGAATGACTTGATTTTTGTTCATTACAATTTAAAGCTTCGGGAAAGGTATGTTATTTACATTATTATCATTATTAATTTTGATATAATTTCTTATAATTTTCTAATAATTAAATTTAATTGTTTGCTAGGAGTCTTAATAGCACAAGTAGTTTAACTGATCCAATTGCCATTGATAATATTGATGTTTTGGCGGATTGGGTTTCTGAGGAACCCAATTTGGTCGATGTGAATGATTTGAATTTGGAAGATAATCTTAGATGGGAAAGCATTGACGTGTCATTTAGTGCATTAAATTTGAATGATAATGATGATGAAGCTCCTCTCAATGATGAGGATTTTGTATCAAATGATCATTGGGGTCAGTGCAGTTCTAGCGGGTTTCCTCTCATTGACGATTGAATTTCAAGTTTTTGTTTTTCTTCTTCTTTTAATTTTACTTGTATTTCATGTTTATGTTAAATTCTATATATGTAATGTAACTGTAATGTTTTTGTTTCAGGTTTAACTTCTACTTGATTGTTTCTTTGTCATCAACTCTTTTTGTAAATTGTTTAAGGATATTTATTATTCTTTTTATTGGGTGTTGTGAATCTTTTGATGTATTATTATTTATTAAAATGATGAAATTGTATTATTATAATATTTTAAATACTTTGTATTATTCTTAATTTTATAGCTATATGATGATGATTTTCTTTGTTTATATTAATTGTGGTTATTATTTATATGTGAAATATTTAAAAATTATTGTTATTTCATATTGATTGTCATTATTATTTATTATTAAGATTGTTGAAAATATGGTTGATGTAAACAGTAAACTAGTAAAGTATACAGTACAACTGTGTAATATACCAATAAACTATTTTGGAAAATTTAAAAATTTTAGAGATTATTTCATAAATTTAAAAAATTGCCCGAAACAGTATCCGATACTGATCGGTACCAATACAATATTGTTCTAGAACTCAATCCGGTATCGACCTCAGTACGGTATTCATAACTTTTCTTGCATTATCATATACTGAGTAGAAATCACCTTTAAGTCCAGAGGTAATATCTGACCAACCTAATCCTAGAACTCCTTAGCTATCAACCAACTAGAGAAAGGAAACTAGATGTTTGAAGCTGTCACCAGGAGGAGATCAAATAAGAAGAAGAAGACTCATCTCTTGGACCCTACACTATGAACATTCTTGTTTGGAATGTAAGGGGTGCTAATACTCTTACCAAAAATCTTCTTGTAAACAATTTGATTTTTTAGAATAAGATTCAGATTGTTGGTATTTTGGATTCTTGAATTAAGAAGAGAAATTACAAGATCAAGACTTTAATGGATAAAAAGTGGAGATCGAAACACTACTAATTTCCACAGATCTGTCATTACTAGAAGAGATGCTAACAAGATAGTGCCTCTTAAATTTGAAATTGTTCAGATAAATTCACAAGCTGATTTGCTTGAAGGGGCATCTTTTTAATACCTCTTCTTCAAAACATATTTCAAATTTATCTATCTTCTCAAGAGGTTGATTCTTTAATTCAACTTATCACTAAAGATAAAATTGAAGAAACTCTAAAGTCTCGACATCCTTATAAAGCCTTTGGTTCAAATGGTTTCAATGTGAACTTATTTATAAAGACCTGGCTTCTTATAAGAAACATGGTGACAGATGCAATCCTAGAATTTTTTTTAACAAAGGTACCCTTTTTACTGTATTTAACAAAACCTTTGTCACTCTTGTTCCTAAAAGTGGTGAGCTCAAATATTTCTCTAATTTTTGACCTATCTTACTGCAATTCAATTTAGAAGCTTATCGTTAAAACCTTAGCCCATAGATTAAGGAAAGTACTTCATAAACACATTGGAGACTCTCAGCATACTTACATTCCTGGTAGGGCTATTGGTGATAATGTCTTGATCTTTCAAGAACTGATTAGATGTTATTCCAAGTGAAAGGGGAGGGAAAATTACTGCATTAAGATTGATATTAAAAATGCTTATGAAAGTGTGGATTGGGAATTCATCACTAACATCTTAGCTACTATGAATTTTGCAAGATTAGTCATCTAGTGGATTATGCAATGCATTTCTTCACCTTGTTTTAATGTTCTTATCAATAGGCAACCCACAAACATCTTCAAAAGTTGTAAAGGAATTAGGCAAGGTGATCTCATATCACATTGTCTTTTTACCTCAGTGATGGAGACTTTTAGCATATTACTAAAGAGAGTTATGGAAGGGACTAAGGGCTTTAAATTTCATTCTAAGTCTAAAAGAGTCAAACTATCTTACTTGTGTTTTGTTGATGACCTTAAATTACGCTCCAAGGTTGATCCTATTTATTTCTTAGTTATTATGAAGGTCCTTAAGATGTTCAGTAGGATGTCTAGACTTCAAGTTAATTGTGCCAAGAGTGGTTTATTTTTGTTAGAAAGAGCCTTGAATCTAAAATCCACTCTAGTGTCCATTACTAATCTTAACAAACAACAACCTCTTTTCATGTATTTTAGGATTCTATTATAGATTTTAGATTGGTTTCAAAAGACTGTCCTTGCTTAATTGACAAGATCAATCTCAAAATAGCTTCAGGGAGTGTTGGAAACCTCTCTATAGCTGAAAGTGCATAACTTATTATGAAACGCCGGACTTTTTGAGCCCTTAGGTGTTGTATTATATTTGAAGATACTACTGTATATTTAATATATACATGGTTGTATATAAGTTCAAAGATGTATTTAAGTCATTTGGGTGTATATGTAAATGATTTATAATGTTA
>JANVCL010000006.1:19531700-19558599 GCA_026546855.1 Erythroxylum incrassatum
GAAAATACCAATTAACCGAGATTACATCAAGGGTTCCATTAAAATCCTAGAATGAAAGGATTAGTTACTCATAATAATAGTAGCAGTAATGAAAATAATAAAAGCAAGCATGATGATTATGAACTAAGTAGAAGGAATGAAAAAACAAATGGTGATGTTGCTCTTCAATTTTTTGCCTCCAGCTCTGGCCCCTTGAATGTGTAACATGAGTGGTGGTAGCCAAAAGAAGAGTGAATGTTGAGTAGCTGGTGGGTGAGTGAGTCGAGAGGAATGACAACAATTAATTAATGAATGGAGCCCCCTTTTTGATTTTTGTGCTGCCCCACATCCCCCTCTAGCCTCTCATTTTTTTATTTCTTGTTGCTATCTGATTGTGGGGTCAATGAGGTAATGTTGAAAGCTTCCCTAGTAGCGTGAGTGTAGAGCTCTTGACCAAATGGAGCCCTCTTGTAACGTGAATATGCTGGAGCAACCTTTGCTGTCACGTTGATTGTCCCACCTTGGTGTCTTGCGATTGGAGTCCTCTGAATGCTCCTTGCTTATTGATGTAACGTTGGTGCTTGGTGGAGCCTCCCCCTTCTAATGATTTTTTTCTTTTTTGCTGTCCACTTGCTCCAAGCCTTCAACGTTTTCTCCCACTCATCAGCTGCCTTCATTTTCTCTTGTAGCTTCCACGTAATTTCCACCTTTTTTTTTCCTGTTTTTAACCAACACCTGTAATCTTTTTGAGCTGGTTCCACATTTCCTCTCTAGCTGGTCACTCTCTCTAGCTGGTTGTTTGAGTGTATGGGAATTACTTGTGCTGTTTTTGTGTGAGTCAAGTATGGAGGCTGATTTGGTGAGTGATTTTCGTTTCTTTTGTGGATCCTTGGAGCTGTCCGTTTGTGTGATTTTCTTGTGCTATCGCCTCCATTTTGCATGCTTTCAGCTGTCTTCATTTGCTTTTAGTGGTGTTGATTTCGTTGTCTCTAACAACTGCCCTTTTGTTTGTATTTTTCAATTGTGATATGCCGTCTTTGTTCTCCACGCTGAAAAACCTCCAGCCTCCTATTGTAGCTGAAGTGATCAATTAATGCTTGCTTAATTTCTTCACAAACTTACGCACACACCACTGTTAACGCAACCTCCCAACGCCAACTGCTTTCTTTGATTTTTACCTTGGACTGTTGTAGTTCTTTACAATTAAAATTAAGCGCATTTCTTACAAATTAAACATGAACAATTATAAATGCGAATTCAAGTGAACTAAATAATTTAGCAAGAAAAATATGTATAAAACCATCAAGGTTCGTGTAATATGCTATCAAGGTCGAAAGGGCACTGGCTGGAGGAGGGGATATCGTCACTGAGATAAGAGACCCCCAATCGTTAACCCAATTATCCAACCAAAATAATCTCCATCGCACCAACAAACCTTAATTTTCAACCCATTTTTCTACTTTTTTTATTTCCAAATTGCAGCACTATACTTCCTGAATTTACTTAGGGGGTGCTTGGTTAAGGGATATGAGAATATATCAATGGAAATGGAATGAATGGTGATGGTTGGTTGGTTATTATGATTGATTGAATAGTTTTTTCATACCCAAGTTTTAAGTAATGGTCCATACCCTCCATACGTGGGAGGAATTTGATTCCTACCAATACTAAATTTTCTAATTTTTAATTAAATATAATTAAAATGTACTTAATTAAAATATAAATATAATTAATTATTTAATTAAATTAATTAATTAAAATAATTAATCAAGATAAAATCTAATTAATTAATTAAAGTCTAATTAAAATATAATTAATTAATTAATTAAAATATAATTAAGATGTAATTAATTAAATTTTATTTAATTAATTAAAATATAATTAATTAAATAGTTAATTAAAATGTAATTAATTAAAATATTATTCATTAATTACTTAAAATATAACATCATTTGCATTATTAAAGGAATAATTAAAATATAAATAAATATATGATTAATTAAAATCTAATTAATTATTTATAATCTAATTAATTAATTAAAATATAGTTAAGATAAATATAATTAATTAATTAGTTAATTACAATGTAATTAATTAAAATATTATTCATTAATTACTTAAAATATAACATTTTTTATTATCAGATAAAAGCAAATTATATTAAACTATGTTACTTAATTTTACTGTAACAATGAAATGGTAGATATTATAGTTGTGTCGATAAATTATACAATATTTTGGACGATTAATCTATATTTTGAGGATATTATGTAACTAATGATACGTTGATACAAGAAAATATTATAGTTTTTTTTCTTCAAGAGCTATCGAAAAGGAAAAATCACAATATATTTGATTTTAAATATTTTGTCATTATAATTAGGGTGCATAAATTAAAAATAATTATTTAAAATATATTTAAAATTTTCTATAAAACAAAATTTTAACAAGTTTTTATTTTTTAACATTTTTAACAAACCAACCACTATCAATGGTAATGGCAATCATTCCTTCATCTTAACCAACCATCATAATTATAATGATTATATCCATTCTCATTTCTCACTATATTCATTCCTATTCCCATTCCCATTACTCTCTATGAACCAAGCGCAAGTTTCTTTCATTTATCTCGCATAAAAAGAGATGGTCATGATCTCTAAGTTTCTTTCATTTATCTCGCAACAAAGGAGATAGTCAAAATCAGATCAAAATATTCAGATAGATAAAAACTTACTGGGGCCAAGGTATCAGGTATCCCAAGTACAGCTGCCACAAAGATGCAAACAACCTCACCAATATTTGAGGAGATCATGTATCTTATAAATTGCTTTGTGTTGTTGTATATAGCTCTTCCCTCTGCTACAGCCTGCCTAGGAATGAAACCGTGAAGAAGTCGAATGAAGCATATTCATGAAAACATAAACAAATTTGTTTTATCTGCTCATGTTTGTTTTAAAATGGTATTACTCTTAACCAACCATAATATTTAATTTGTTTCTGGTTCACAGCACAAGTAAATTATATTGCCTATAGAAAATAGGCAATCCAATAAAGAACAGTTGATTATTTCACCGTCAAAAACAAGACTAATGGAACTGTTCTGTGAAGAGAGAGACTACATTACCGCAACAATTGAAGCAAAATTATCATCAGCCAAAACCATATCTGAAGCACTCTGGTATGCCAAGAATAAAGATTGTTAGAGAATGGGAGAAATATTGCACAACAAGAATTAATAATCATGCACGGAACAGCTATGCAAAATAAGAAAGTGATAACCGTCTAATTGCTTTACGTTACACAGAGACTGACATTCATTTAGACAGGAAAAATGAATCCGTTTACATTAAAAAAATTTAATGACAACAAGAAGTTGAATCACACATCTTGACATTTAGCTTCAGGACAGGGGAATCAAAATAACAATAATATGTGTGATTCGGAGGAATCACAAGTCAAAAAAATTAAAGAGTTTAGAAGGAAAGTGAGACTTTTGAATCAGTCTAAAACCAATTATGTTCAGAGCTACTAAAACCTCATATAGTGAGCCATATATGTTAAGGCTTGTTGCCACTGGGTCTGTGGCAGTGATTTTTCAGGTTGTTCAAGCATGATCCACGACAAAACCCATGGTTTATGGTCCTATATTACCATTATGAAATGTAGTATTCCATCAATAAGAGAGGGTTTTGTGTACCTTTGCAACTGCTGTTCCAGATCCCATTGCAACTCCTATATCAGCTTTTTTTAACGCAGGTGCATCATTGACACCATCGCCAGTCATAGCCACCTTAGCAAACCAGAAGAGAACATATGAAAAAGAAACAACAAATACTTCTATAATCATGGAATAAATATTCAAGTGGTGGGCATACACCTATAGATTTATTATAAGCACAAAAGGTGTTAGGGTATAACAATGACACTGCATTATGCCATGTATGTCTTGATGTTCTCCTTGTAACACTGTACTTTTTAATAACTCCTCCCTAATTCTCCAGTTAACAGTCCCAAACATAAATGAAAGTTGAAGCTTTTCTCTTCTAGTCCTCAGTACACGCTAGCTCTCAAACGTACATAAAATTCAGCAACATTATACTTAGAGTTGTCAATACTTCTTTAAAAGGAATCCTGATTTTACATTTGCACTTCTCTGTCTGTTCATTCAAACATACATACACATCATCATCCTTCTGAGTATATGATAGAATGAATATAGGATTGCAAAAAATTCTACATTGTAAGAGGATTACCACTTCATTTTGATGCTGCAATGCTTCCACCAGCATCCTTTTGTGAGAAGGTTCAACCCTAAAAGAAACCCATGTTTGTGAATCTCCAGAAAACTACATCACAAAGAAGCAAATGGTTCTAAGGAGTCCCAACAGATGACACAGAACACACCTGGTAAAAAGTGCCATACGCTGCAAAGCCACTGTCTGCTGTAATGGAGGAAGTTCTTCAAACTCGGAAGCAGTGAAAGAGCGTCCAATAAAATCTTCAAACGTATCAAAAGCACCAATCTTACGACAAAGTGATTCAGCTGTGGACTGAAGTGATTTCCAATATCAGATAAGCAAGCATTATCGTGGAACAAAGATGCATTGAAAGGAGGGAACTGAACTACCTTGTTATCCCCAGTAACAACTATAACACGTATACCAGCAGTCATGCATGCAAGCATAGCATTTCTTACTTCTTCCCTTGGTGGATCAAGCATTCCAACCTTTGATTGAAGTCAAGGTAAACAAAATATTAAAAAAGTAACCTAATTGAGTTGTAAGAAAGAAAAAGCAAATCTAAAAATGTGCTGACAGAATAAAAGGGACCCTATGTGCACTGCAAATACAGGGAGAGACAAGCAAATGACCATTCATGAACATGACAAGTAGAAAAGTTTGGGTGATGGGATTTTGTGAGTGTGCAAAAGCAGGGGCAGATCCAGAAATTTTTTTAAGTGGGGGCAAAATTTTAATGGAAGTAAAATTTTATTTTTTTTGTGGGGCAAAACTTAAAATAATAATTTTTTTGCATGAAATTTGTTGAAGGCGGTGGGGGCAAGTGGACTTGCCCCCATTGTAGCTTCGTCCCTGTGCAAAAGTGAAGACATGTATTCAATTTCAAAGAGAGGCAATCTCAAAAGATGTTCACATATAGAAGTTACAGAAGTAGTAAATTTCTTCCTTGTCTTCTCTATGGTTCCAGTGAAAAGCTTGGTTCATGAAAAAAAACAGAAGAAAATTAAGGATCGTTCAAACCATAATCATGTATCAATTTGTTGATGCACATTTAGGGATATATGCAGAAATTCACATAAACACGAGCACAGTGAATATTTTATTGACTTTGGCCAAGAATGCATACCAACCCAATAAATATGAGGTCTTTCTCATCATCGAAGGATATACTCTGTTGACCTATTGGCATATGTTTTAAGGCAAGTGCCAAGCATCTCAATGTTTCTTTTCCTGCAAAGCTGATCATAAAGACAGGAGTTCATAAAATAAAATCAAGCATTTTGAACACTAAATAGGTTCTTCAAACTTTGATATATACAATAAGATTCTAATCTCGGTAAATGATACATATATTGTGCATTAATACCAACAAATAAAGAATATATGCAACTACTGCTTTACAACTTAAAATTGAAAACCAAGACTGGAATGTATTAGAGTTGCGGAAGGGAGATTTCTGCTGTCTTATAAAACTTTCCACCTTGGTCCAATAAATTAAACAATGTTTGCTACCCAAGATATACATGGCCATACATCACAAGGAGAGAAAGAGACTAAGAGAAATCATCAATAGAACCTTAATTCAAAACAACAGTTTTTTTCCAATATGAGGCTGGAGGGATATGACATTGATTGATCAATCCTAACCTGTGGAACCTTGACTCCAGCTCATCACGAATAGCAGCAGATAGTGGGGCAGTAGAACCATCATCATTACAAAGGATATGGGAGCATCTGGAGATAATACTCTCAGGAGCACCTTTTGAGAACATAACCTCCATCTGCTTTCGACTGCATAAAACACTCATCATTTTCCGGTCTCGTGAGAATTCCAAAACAGAAACCTGTAACATGTCAAAACTCTAACATCTATCAGTTATATGATCATTAAACAGAAACACGTTGCTAAATCAGTTTACATGGCTACTTCACAATATCACAATTTGACGCAAATACAGACATACTGTAAACCACTAAAATTAATATACAAGTATTTCAGCAAGATGTATACACGCACACAAGGAGAAAAAGAAGGTTTGATAGTCAAGCAAGGGTTGGGTTTGTCCAAGCTGATGAAGTGCGCAAGTAAATACAAACAAGAGGACAATGG
The DNA here is from genome assembly GCA_026546855.1 of Erythroxylum incrassatum. Classification (NCBI taxonomy): domain Eukaryota; kingdom Viridiplantae; phylum Streptophyta; class Magnoliopsida; order Malpighiales; family Erythroxylaceae; genus Erythroxylum; species Erythroxylum incrassatum. The sequence goes on from JANVCL010000006.1 coordinate 19,538,031, forward strand.
AGCTTGGCTCAATTGATTGTCCAAAAAACTAGGGAAATTTGGTTCATTAGTCCATTTGAGGTATTTCTTGATGAGAGAGGGGAGCTGGATGTCTATGGCTGGGTGAACAGGATGCATGGTGTATTGTGCAAGGACTCTTTCTGTTTGTTTTGTTTGTTAGCATGAATGGTAGTAGAAACTTGTGAACCTTTCAAAACAGACCTTTAGACTCAAGAATCATGATTTATGAGGCATGTCATATGCTTTAAGTACATTGTAAGGATACAAAATTGTATATGGCCAATTCTCTGAAGCTGGAAGACACCCGCCTTGAGTTTTTTAAATGTTAACACTGATGTAGCAATCCCCTTGGATGGAAGGTGGCCATATGTGAGATTTGAAGAGACAACAAGGATGTTCTCACAGGAGCAAGTTTCTGGTGTCAAACAATGAGGTCGGAGATGTAAGTAATCGATAAGAAAGCTTGTTTGCATGGGCTCTCTTTGGTGCAAGAGCTTGCTTAGGGCTGGTTCATGCCCTGGTTGGTGACAGACGATAACTTGTCCTATCAGGTTTGTGCTGCTGCAATATGGAATGAGTTTTCAAAGCTTTATAGAACAAAAGGCAATATGATGCCACATGTTCCGGCAAAGATGATTGTAATTTTGGGATGGGAAAATTTGGGTTAAGAGATTCCCCACTGTAATGATCGAACCAGTTTCTCATTTTTGGCAATAAATTATTGAATAAGAACTTATCATTCAAAAAAGAATTAGGGCCAGGGCAAACTACAGTATGAGCAAGAATGGAAGAAAAAACATTAAAGACAAGGAACAAAAGATGAAATTTGTGCTAATGGAAATAGTATTCCTTATAATTCAATGACCAAAAAATGAACTGGGAGCAACTTGTGTCAGCATATTTAATTGGCGTATTCACTCTTTCTCTTTAATCGCTGTGAGCTAATGTAACATACTCTCACCACCCCATACCTCCCTAAAAAGATTAAACCTTGGTGGAAAAAGAAACTTACAGCTGAGCCACGAGGCTTGGGGTATTCACTCTAGTTATAACCACACTAAACAAAAGTTCCCTACCTCCATGTGAAGAACTTTGAGATATAAGAAATAAGTGAAGAAGTGTACAGAAAGAAACCAATGTATTCGTCATACCTTTTTCAATTGATGTTCCCAGTAGTGATTACAATATGATGCACGCTCATGCTTGCTCAGCATATGCAGAGCAGAAGGCATGGAATCAAAACCAGGAAGGCCAACCTGGAAGAAGACAATATAAAGGCTTAATTACTGCGCCAACAGAACTCAGAGAAAGACAGGGAGAGGGTGAATAAAACAACTGAATACATGCTATAAACAACTAGTTTTATAATTTCAAGCTGCACATTGAGACCTTCTCTGTCAGAACACGAAGAGCTACTTCAGTTGCCTCCCCAATTTTTTCATAGTTACCCTTGTCTGGATTATACTGTAAGACTGACTCATTGCAAAGGGCTGAACACATTGCCATATGAAGAAGGCAAGGCAATTGAGCTGGAAATTCAAGCTGCAAAAAGAACCAAATGTCACATGGGTATATAGCTAATAGTAGAACCAGGAAGGGTGAATGCAATAAGCTACCGACATCAATGTTTAGTCATAAATACAAAGACAGATAGGCCTTTCCATTGTACCAAAGGATATAAAAGATCAAAGCAAGGTTTCAATAAGAAATTTTGCTTTTTTACTAGGAAGTATGGCATCCTGACTGCCATGGTTAGACATACGCGGTACATTCTTTGTATGCTACTAAATAAAATGACCCACACATAATAAACACTTAAATATTATGTGCAATCGAACTAAACTCGCTCATATTGGTCCACGGACATATCAAGATGAAAGGTCAGCCAACAAGTAATGCCCTTGAATTAAGAACTTTAACCAGACAGAACCATAGAGCCTTTAATCAACTTCAAGCATCCAAAAAGGAATTCAAAATTCATATAAACAACTAGTTTGCATGACTATCAAAGACTTATAAAACCTGGAAAAAAGTGAATCCAAAATTTTGTAAAGTCAACATTAAAAGTCTAAAAGCATATCAAAGGGAGAGAGAGCTCTATAGAACTACATAGCTTTATGGCTCAAACTTGTCTATTTTGGATGCCACGAAATTGATTTATCAATCTAATTCCCTGCAAATTGCTTTACCTATCACATTCTTGGTGTAAAGGGTGGTTGAATGATGAAAACGTGATTACCTGCATTCCGCTACTGTCAAAAATAACCCCTTCAGGAGCATAGGTTGACCCACTGACACTGTACTCAGCTGTCAAAGGACTATGATGAACAGACTGAACCACACATATCTGTGTGGGAAACAGAATTAGAAAATCACATTATAGAAAAACATTGCGTATGCCAAGGATCACTCACAGCAGCAAATTAACCAGGTATATACACAAAAGCCAATAGCTTTCAAGATTAAATGCTCAGAATAAATGCATTAATGGCTGAGACAGACCAGGTTCTTTGATATATATATAATAAAGCAGAGGTTCTCTATGTGGAGCATAGATATATAGAAAATGAAGCAGAGGTGGCTTACTCATGCAAAGCTATTTAGGAAGAAACAAGAAGTCAAAAGACAAAAGCAAATAGTATAAAGCTACAAATTAGCATTCTTCATTGACGTTTTCTGATAAAATCACCTTTGAGACAGACATCATATTAGTTGTCAGTGTTCCAGTCTTGTCACTGCATATTACTGTAGTGCAGCCTAAAGTTTCCACTGACGGCAAAGACCGCACAATGGCATTCAACCGAGCCATTCTCTTTGTTCCAAGAGCCAAACATCTAAAAGCAGAGCATAGCATGCATTATGACAACAATAAGCGCAGGAAAGGGGCACGTATAGGTAAAGCGTCCTTTGGAGAGTACGAAAAAAAGATACAACTGGATGAACATAAAGTGCCTACATAGCAATGTCACTCCTCCATATTCACCTCCAGCAGTGTCATAGTGAAGCAAGTTTTTTTTCCCCCCCTCTTGAAAGCTGGGGATTGCTTCCCCATCAAAGCTTCCTTCTATGTAAAAGCCTATTCTCACTGAAGTACCCTCAAACAAACAACCAACAAATCCTTTTTCTTTTCCTTAAGCATAAAGGCTCTTAGTCTAAACACTTCCACTGTAATCTTAATTGGAAATCCAAGGCTAAAGGAGTATAAATATGATTAAAGTAAAATTAAAGTGCTTACGTTGTAACAACAGCAGGAAGACCTTCAGGTATTGCTGCAACTGCAAGAGCAACTGCAATCTAGGTGGGCAAATCACAATTGTGTAAAGATGTCAACAAAAGAGTGGAGAAAAGGATAAAGAAATGAAGAAGAAGTACAGAAGAAGAAGACATAAAAGGGAAAACACAAGAAAGGAAATGGGAAGGAATAAAGATGAGTAACACCAATGAATTGAAATAGAATTTGATATATCTAACAGGTGATACTCTGAAAGCCATCAAAGCACTGAAATGAGCCACAGAATAATACCTTGAAGTAATGGATTGCACCACGCAAAAACCCACCATGGGAAGGGTCATGAAAGTGACCAATGTTTACAATCCAAACCAGTACACAAATTCCTGCAATAACCTTAATGCAAACAGAATGATCAAATGAAACTGGCTTCTTTTGAAACAGTAATCAAATAGTAGGTTGAAACTGAAATCTCATTGCACAAAAGACCAAATAACTTCAAGATATTATGCCTCTCAAGGTTAATTTATCCAAGTTAATGATATAACCGTGCAAATCTTTATATATGCAAGCAGGAAGGAGAATGGAAATAACCTTAGCCAAAAAGGTACCAAATTCGTCCAATTTCTTCTTCAATGGAGTGGCTTCCTGCAACAAGTAGGAATAAGCAGTTATAGTAAACAAACGCATAAATGGAAGTATGGTTGAGAAAATAATAGACTTCTAGTAAAAAATAATGGTCATATAAGCACTTCAAACACAGATGGAAAGGGCTGAGCACAATTATCCAGAAATGCAGGTCCCCACAAACAGAATTATAACAGTGCCATAGAAAAATGCATCAGGATGACAATTCCATAAAGTGGCTGCATCTACTTTATGAAGGCGCCAAAATTGGTCATTTTCATGAGAAATATGGATTCCAACATATATATCCTGGGCAAGAAGCTGGAACAAACAAAAAGTTTATAGCAATCACATCTTCTGTGCGCAACATGGAATCATGTATGCTCCCCATGGCAGTGTTAGCACCGACTCCAACAACAACAGCTCTTGCTCTGCCTGCCACAACCACGGTGCCCTGGTAATCACAATACGTTACAACTGCTACGTAGTGCAGAACATGTTGAAAAGCATGACAAGAAACAACACATTTACTAAACCCCAAACAAATAATACAATAACTGAGAAAGTCATACAGCATTATAAGCATAACCAAAAATAAAATTATAAGAGAATGCAATCAACGAAATTTCTCATGTAAGAAACTATTAAACATAATTTTTATCAAGTGTCGAAATGCTTTTGGATAAAACTTGACAGTTGAAGGATTCAACATTCCAATCAGGTTTGGCATTCCTTAAGCTCATGGAGTTCATCATTTTATTGCTTGAAATCAGAAAACCAAACTTTTTAATAGTAGTAAGGTTAGAAAAAGTCCTAACAAGATAGATGCGACTTCAACTCAATTGAAATAAGTTAAAAGGATATTTGTCGTAATAGAGGATGTTCTGCTTCATCCCAATCACCACCTATAAACCAGCAGCTACATTCACCTACAATTTTGAAGTTCCATCTTAACCAAAACTGAATAGGGGTTCTTTATGGGTATATTTCTTTGTCAGTAGAATTACAACCTAAGCAATAAGATTTACTCTCCTGTTACTAGATATAACATTTTAAAGTAGCCAAGGTATTGCTCTCCTGATACAAGCTAGCCAATTCTGCTAGTTATTTCAATCGCATCGTATACAGCATCAGCCAGTTCACATTTCCTCTCCATACTCGGAGCAAAAGTTAGATGATACAAATCATACCTTGAAATGGTCAAATATTCAATCCATGGGTTATAACTATTAAGCAGAGTTATTCACCTAGAAAATGAAGATGATAGTTAAACCTACTGACAACCCTTCCAAATTCAATCAACTTCACTCCCAGGCCATGCCTATAATGATGATGATGGCAGCCCTAATTTGGCACACTGATTTTGGTGCTTTCGGCAATCTAGCAGGTACCACAGAAGTGACTGCTCTTATCTTGAATAAAATACAAGCAAGGAACCTAGAGGAAGTTGTACTGAGGATCAAATAAACATATAGGTAATGATATGGCTGAAAAAGAATTACCGAGAAAAGAATGTTTGTCTTGTCTTGGTATACAGCATTTGATGCTACAGTGGAATCAAGTACTTTGTCCACTGAGCAGCTTTCACCTATAATTATCAGAAAAATTATTATGTGGACCAGAACAAACACATATTAGCATTTCGGTAGCAAGTATCAAATAAAGTCCTAGCCACCACAATTCCAACAAACACAGGATACTTGGTTAAAAAATCTCAACTACTCACAAGTAAACAGAAAAGAAACAAACACAGAATACCTAGATTTCTTTTAAGGATAAAATTAGGAAGTAGAGGCAGCATATCCCAGTAAGATTAAAATACTTCATCAGTACAAATGTGTGTGGACTGGAGTGAAACTCGAGCACTGTCTCAGACAGATACTAGTTCACAGAAGAGAAGCTATGGGAGGGAAAGGTTTATTAACCAGATCCGATAGAACTATAAATTATGACACGATGCATTGCTGGTTCTAGAATAGACTGCCAGAGTTTCTTGAAGTATGAAACCAGTTGCAGCACACCATATGCACCAATATATCACAAACAGAGAGGTTTTCAATAAAATGGCATAGCACATGAATTAGTGACTCTATAATAAATGGACCAGAGTTTCTTAAAGTATGAAGACAGTGCAGGCACACATTATGCACTACTTTTCTACAAGATGACAGTTTTTCATAAAATGGCATAGCGCATGAATTAGATTTTAACAGTCACAATCCAACATACCCAGTATAGAAGCATAAAACTTTTCTCTTTTTCTCTCCCACGAAGCTTATTAATGTCATTGCAAGTAAATCTATAGCCAAGCAGCATTAAAAGTTTCCTAAAGTCTATGAACATTAGGAGTTAATAAACAAGATTAATCAAAATCAGTAATACTTAACCTTTTCTCATGGCAGATGACTTTCAAATGGAATGAAAATTGGGATGAAATAGTTATTGAAGTATCAAAGAAAGAAAAAAAACATTAATCAAAAAGAAAGAGAAAAATTGAGGGAAAACCTGTAAGGATTGCTTGATCAACACGTAACTGGTCACTTAGCATCTCAATCATTCTCATGTCAGCAGGAACCTTACATCCCACTATAAATAAGCCAAAACATGGTCAACTCATCAGACATAATGCAGCCATTTTACAATCATTAACTACTATGAACATTGAAAATGACAATCAACTTACCACTAACTTCCACAACATCACCCGGGACAAGTTCTGTAGCTGGAAGAATGGAAAAGCAACCTGAAATTGTAGTTTTACATCTGTAAGTTTGTCAGAAATCAGAATGTAATAGAAAAGTGCCATTCACCAATAATAAGAGCTTCGATATAGTATAACAAGAGAATAAAAAATCTGACTGCCACAATATCCAGTCTTCTGTTCCTCATTAATCCCTCTTACACTCTTAACCCAAAGGCAAGGACCAATATAGGTAGTTATATGAAAACAGTAAAGTAAGATCAGGCATAGAAAATTGAAAATCACCAAAAAGAAAAGTTTAGAAAATGGCAATGCTTTCCCCAAACAAAGGTCACTACAAATGAAGTGAATAGATATTTGCAATCAAATCTGTAGTTGCGGTAACTAATGAACAATGGCAATAACCTTATCATAAAAAGTCAGGTTAAGAGAAATATGAATGGTTATTTCGATTTTTTCCATACCATTTCGCAGCACCGTTGCAATATCAGCTTGATAGGCACGCAACTCCTACAAGCCAGGAAAAGAATAACAAAGAAATAAAGGTAGAAGGTAAGAAAGGAAGCCTTCCACAACAAAACAACCATCGTCATAAAAAGTACATTATGGAGCAATGTAAGGAGGTAAAGGAAGCTTACCTCACCTTTATAGTTACTTAAATGTCAAAGTATATGTAGAAGTTCCTTTTGAAAGTTCAAGCACTTAACATGGAAACTCAAAATGTTTTGAAATCATAAATGCATTTTAGAGTTAGTGTTAAATCAGTTATTGCAGTTTTGTTCGGTCATGGAAAATTTCATTGGGAAACTAATCAAATGAGTAAAAAAGAATTTAAGACCAGTACGACCAAAGTTTTGCAAGCATTTGAATAACTAGTTAAAACTCGTCCCTTACCTCAAGAGCCTTCTCAGCATTAGTTTCTGTAATCACACCAACAGCTGCATTTGCAACCAAGATCAATAGGATAACCTGTAGCATAAAACAAAACTCAGATTATTATAATTGTTTAGCACAGACCAAGTATGTAGATGAAGCACTAGAAGTGCACCACCTACTTGTACTTGTGCAGTCAATGGTCAAGCTGTTGGGTTTGGGTCACTTCTAAGTGAAGCCCAAAGCTCAAGTATAAAAGGGTGTTTTTAACCCTAAATAGGTTAAGAAAAATTGGAGAGGTTCAGCCGTAAGGAAAAAGAGAAAAGAGAGGCTTAGGTGAGAATTTTCGTTATTTTCCCAACATTGAGCAGTGTCCTTCTAACCTTCGATCGCATGGTGATTTCTCGATGGATTGGCCTAAAATTTTAACCAGAGATTCCTGTCTCATTGTTTTTCATTCTGAATGGTGGAGATTGGATTTGGAGGTCTCCAAGGTGCCCTGATCTTCAGTCAAAGTTGCTGTCAGATTCTAAAGGTGATATTATTCTCAACTCTTTGATGCTTTCATCTTGTTGATGACTGTTGTTGTCTCTTGAGTTGAGTGGTGACTCTAGTTATATCTAAAGGTGAAAAACTCTTTGTAACTTGATTGGTGATAGTGGAGTTTTTCTTTACTGGACAAAGTCCCGTCGTTTTTCCTTTCTCACATTGAGGGAGGCTTTCTAAGTAAAAATTGCCTGTGTGCTTTATTTCTTGTTGCTTAGTTTCTTGCACTTGTGAGTTTTTGATGGCTGCTATTTTTCTTTTGGTGTTGGTTATGTTTGTTCACACAGGGAAAGGTTTATTGGTTATGGTTACTTTGTTTCCTCTGCGTGACCGATTTCTCCTTTCCTAACAAGTGGTATCAGAGCTTTTGGCTCAGGATATTTGTGGTTGTGGTGAACAATGGAAGTTATCAACACTAGTAGGATGGTTACTTTGAATGGTGCCAATTATGCTCTTTGGAAAGGCAAGATGGAGGATCTGCATTATGTGAAGCATTTTCACTTACTAGTATTTGCCACTAAAAAGCGTAATGATAAATCAAATGAAGAATGGAATCTAATGCATAGATAGTTGTGCAGTTTTATCAGACAGTGGGTTGATGACAATGTGTTGAATCATATTTCTGGTGAGACACATGCTTAGACCTTGTGGGAGTAGCTTGAGAAGTTGTATGCTCGAAAGACTAGGAACAACAAGATGTTCTTAATAAAGCAGATGTTAGCTTTGAAGTATAGTGATGGGACTCCTATGACAGATCATTTGAATAACTTCCAAGGAATTATAAATCAATTGTCAACAATGGGGATTAGATTCGATGAAGAAATACATGGTTTGTTTCTGTTGGACTCCGAAAGTTTCTTGAAAGTTAGACTACTAAATGAGAAATTGTTGGTGATTAATTATGTGTAAAGAAATGAAGAATTCTTTGATTTGAAATGAAATAGAAAAAGATGGTTTAGGTACAAGATGGGTTATATGTGATATGTTTGAAGTTAAAAGCTGGAAAATGTATATGTTCATTGAGTATGCTTCGGTGATTTAGCCATAATTTTTGCTCTATTTATCCAAATGAGATTATTCTTAATTTGGATTAAACTAGAGAGATAGGGCTATAAATTGTCTGATGAAATCGAGTTTTGATTCGGTCTCTAAGAATGTCAATTTTTGGATAGAAGTTAAGCACAGAATAATGTTTCAGTATAAGAACAGTCCGAACTGTTTAGTATATAATTTTTGGACCATGGAACCAAATTGAACGATTTAGGATGTCATTGGAAAGTTGAGATAATGAGGAATATTTTTCTAGAAGGAAGTGTTACCAAATTCCTTCAATTATATGATTAGAAGATGCTCTTGATATTTGGAAGGAGTTAAGCATGACTTAAATAAATTTTGAGGCATTAATAGATTATTTATGTTTTTTTATGGAATTAATTAGAATGTTAATGTGAGTAAGACCATATGACATGGATTAAATTGAAATAAGGTGGTAAGATTGTGGGGGGGCAAAATTGGCAAGCCACTTAAGCTTTTAAGCTTTAAGGCTTATAAGGAGGGGTATAAGGGTCATTACTCATTCATTAATGGCATTATTGTAAATAGAAGTGTAGGTTGGCTTATAAGGAAGGAGAAAGCACGAAAATGAGAAGAAAAGAATGAAGAAAAGAGAGAAGAGAGGGAGATTTCGGTGGAGAGAAACAAGAAAGAAGAAAAGAAGGTTAGGTATTAATTTTTCTAAGCTTTCAAGAGGGATTTTCAAGTTGATTCAAGAAAGAAAAAGGAAGAGGAGCATGAGAGCTTCCATTCAAGCCAATAAACACTTCATTTGGTGAAGGATCAAGGTAAGGGCATGTTTGATTTGTTGAATTTATGAAAAGGTTTTGGTTTAGATAGCTTAAGAAATGTATGAGTTTAAGTTTTCTAAGACCAATTTTAGTGATTAAGTGTTATGGGTTGTCCAATTTGAATGCCTATTGCTTAGGGATTTTTGCCATTGATGAAGGAGACTAAGAAAAGCAAGAGGAGCATGAGGGAATGCATTTTGAACAAGTATTAAGTAAGGAAATAAGGTGGGTTTCATGTTTATAATTTGAGTAATGAGCCAAATGAACCTATCATATTAGAATTACTCTTACTTATAATGGAATTCAAGAAAATTCTAGAGTTTCTATCTCCATCTCTTAACCAATTGGCTTTTCATCTTTGTCTTAATAGAGAGTATTGGTTTTTCTGTCCTTGGTCCTAAATGTTACTAAGTTCTTCCCTAGCCCTTAGAAATAGTTGAATCAATGTTCTTTTTCAAAATAAGGTTTCTTTAATTCAACCTTTACAAGTTTGAGCTTACTTACACATTTATAAGATTTAAAGCCTTCTACTTTGTAGTTCAGAGCTCTTATAATTGCTTCTTCAAAACAATTCACATTAGTGAGAAGGCTATCAAATTTAAAGGGAAAATGAATTTTACATAATATAGTGCTTAACTTGAATGTGGCAAGGGAGAGATTAAACCATCAAGAATTATGGAAATGTGCGATACTTTTAGAGAATCTAAAGCGTCAAAGATGGTTAATCAAGGAGTATATAATTTTTTCCTAATGAAACACTTGCCTTTTTTAATTACTCCAAGTATAGAAAGCTTCATCATATCTAATTTTGTTAACTCTATACCAATAAGGCAATCTTTAAAATTTTAATTTCTATTCTTATGACTAAGCTTGTCTTCCTTATCCTCTTAAGAGAATAAAGAGGTGTTAAATTCTCCTAACACCAAACATGGGCAATTCACATTAGGGTTAAGGTTAGACAAATCTCTCTATATTAATTTCAATTGAAACTCATAGCTGCACCATTTATAAATGTAATCCTAATGATGTTACTAGGTGCCTAAATTGATTAGAGCGTGTAGCTTGGATAATAGACATTCTATAAGGATTGTACACAAGTATGATTCTCCTATAATGGTAAGGTTAGTGGTTGGAGAGAATCATCCAATTCTTGCTAAGTAACCATTTGATAAAATGGAGCTTGTTCTCCTTAACTTTAGTTATTAAAAAATTAATTAAGTAAAACATATTAAAAAGTAGATAATCATGAATCATGTTCTTCTTTTTAGGGTAATTCGTGCCCTTAACATTTCAACCAAGGAATATGAGGATGAAGTTGAGGCTAAAGGCCTCATCTTTTTAGATTTCCTATCAAGTTTTCTTTTTGTGAGAGTAATAATAAAGTTACTAAGAGTAGATTCCCACAGGTTAATGTCATTTGTAAGAATCTCAACCTAAACTGAGGATTGTTTCTAAAAGTCTCCCTTCACCGGCTTTTTCTTGAGGGGACATTAAGCTTCAATAGTTCATGTCATAGGGTGAGTGGGTGAAGTTATATTATTATGGGATTTCCTATTTGTTCTTTTACCTTTATCTTACTCATGAAGAGCTTATTTCTAAGTCGGTGCATCTTCTTAACCTTGGAGTTCCTCTGATAGTCCCATTTGAAAAGTCTTTCTAGTGGCTCTTGATACTTTTTTCTCTTTCAATGAGGATGTTTTCCATTAGTAGCTCACCATTATTTGGTCTTCATGTGTTCCTCATTTTTATTTCAGCTCATAATACTAAAAGCTTTAGGAAGTTAAGAAAAACATCAATTTCAATACAGGTCTTAGAAAAGCCTACTCTCTTCAACTTAGTAGTGTTCTCATTCAGACAAAGCGGTTTCCATATTGAACTTGTATTGAAGCTTAATCTTTTAGTAGACTACCATTCTAATGGGAGGTTGTAAATCTTCACGTAAAAAAAATATATGCTTCATCTTAACCACTTTTTAAGTCTAAGTTGGCTCTCCATTTCACTAAAAACAAAGGTTTCTCATAGATATGTTAGGGTTCTATCTAATAATTTTGTGGACATTGTGCTTTCCTATAAGCTTAAAGAAGAAAACCTCCTTTTCGTTAATGAGCATTTTATAAAGAACAAATTTCTTCAATTTTTAAAAGTCCATCTTTGCACAATAAGAAAGGCCATAATTTTCTTGATAAAGAATCCCACCAAAATGCTAGACCGTTTCTTTTCTCCTTACTTAGCATTTTAATGGATAGGGAGATAACTTTATGGCTCTCACTCAAGGAGTCAATAAGAGGAGGTAGTAATATGTTTTCTTTTAGTTGAGGTAAGATTTCTAACCACTTGACTCCACATTTTTTTGAGGTGAGGAGATACAATAACATCTCTTATGGAAGGTAAAGTGGAAAGTTGAATGAAGGTGGATAGGATATGTATTTAACATATTTTTTACAATGTTTGTAAAAGCTTAGGGCTCAATCTAATATAGAGGACCAATAATAAAAGAGATTTGAGACAAAGACATAGGTAAAGAGGGGAGCATGCTCTAAGGAGGAAGAATATGTAATAAATATGTAACTAGATATTGTAGAGGAGATAAGGATGGCATATGGTTCCCTGCCCAAAAAGAGAAAGAAACTAAACTAAGCAAAATGTGAGAATACTCCTTCCTTTCGAAGAGCGAACGTAAAGAGAATTCCCTTCTCATCCCTTTCAAAACATTTTTATTAGAATATGATCTCATTTCCTTCTTAGAGTTTAAGATTGAAATTATACAAATCTATAATAAATACGTGGACACATGTATTTATTAGGATTTGATTTTTAAAAAAACTTTTATGTCATTGTCAAGTATAATTCATTAAGGTTTAGAGGAGAGTGATAAATATTAAAATAGTTTATTAAGGGTCTTTTTGTTTTCTATTTTTATTTTTGATTTTATGTTTTTGTTTTTAAATTCAATAAAAAAACTTGCTTATTTGAATTTTTAGTTTTAGTTTTTTGTTTTAATTTCTTCTAGTTTTCAAAAGTTATGAAAACCATAAAAAGTGGTGTTTTGTTTTCTGTTTCTATTTTTTTCCAATCTGATTTATTATTAACTAAATATATATCATTTAACATATTTATTTTATAATTAAGAATTTTTTATTTTAATATTAATTAATTAAATTTAAGAATAATTTAATTTGCTTATAATTGTATTTAATTTTTTAAATTGAATTTAATAATTATCAATAATATAATTAAATTTAAAATATCTTCAAAATATATAAATTTTAAATAAATTTTGATTTAATAATTAAAATATATTTAAAATAAATAGTAATTTTAAAATTATTTATTTAAATAAATAAAATAATTATGTATATAAGATATTAAAATAAATATTTAAGTTTTATCTAATATGTAATTATTATCGGTAATAAAATTATAATTACATTAACATTAATAACCAAAACAAGCATAAGTGGGAATCAAAACAAAGTGAAAATAAAAATATAACCGAACGGCGAACATGTTCTTATAAACTAAAAGCTTATGATCCTAAAAATGGACCATATTAGTTGTTTTTTATGCCTAAGATTACTAAAGTATAAGTTCAAGTGGATAAATATTTTAATTAGATGTTTATTTATGTAAAATAAGTGTATTTTTTTTACTATAATTTATGTATTTATGAGTTAGGAGGTCTACAAGACTCGTCGACAAATTTCTATAATATTAGAACTTACTGAATTATAATGCTCATAAAGTTCTCAATTCCCTTTCCCTTGCCCCATCCTACCTAAAGGAAGGTTATGGCGCCGTCATGAAAGCCCCAGCCTCAGGTAATCACTGCAACAAATAATGTGGCAAAAGAGTCTTCCGATTTAAAATTTAACCAATTGGGTAGCCGTAGACTAAGTTTCGTTAAATCCGGTTCTTGACGGTCTTTATCGAGCTTAACGGCACCTCACTACCGAACAAGAAGAAGCATTTTTTTTTTTTTTAGGCGCCTCTCTTTATTCTAACTATTCATTCAACGTTCTGGTTCTTTTTATATATATATAATTTCAATTTTGTATTGGATTCTTTTACTTCTTGACCCATTAGCCAGATGGATAGTGTAGTATGAAAACATACATTACAGCTGGACTGGACAAGACAACTGGACATCGGAATTGGGGGACACCGTCAAATGTACCGAAGAAATGAAAGTGAGAGCTCAGCTAGGAATCCTAATTACCACGAACGACCATCTCTCGATCTCCGCTGTAAAAGTAAATCCAATTCAAACCCTGAGTCAGACTAACAAAAGCTGAAAAGACTGGAATCGCTCATGGTCGCTATAAATTCTAGGGACGTTGACATTTGCAGACTTGCTCCCACTACAATTGCATTATCAATCCCCGCTCTGCTATGCCCCTCTTCTTATTCTCGTTTTTTTTTATAAATATTATAATATATATAGATCGAGTCTTTACTCTTTCGTTCTGAAATCAATCATTTCCATCTTTATTTTTGCTTACACTCAATATATAAATAAAAAGGGACCGTTAACATGGCTGTCGATTTCTTTTCGCGTAACATTTGGTTTTGTAGTACGACGAAAACTATAAAGTATTAGATTGCAACTCCTCCTGTCAGCATCTTCCACTCTTAGAACATGCAGTCAAGAAGCCATCAACAAAGCACCTAGCTTTTGGCCATCTCTGAGTTGGTCGATAATCATTATCATCATCGTATATATACGAAAACAAAAACAGCAAAGAGTGACAAGAAGAATCCAACGTGTTCACGTGAAAGCTTTCGGGTATGAGCATAAATAATTTTTATTGAAAAGAAAGAGTAGTGATTTGTATTTGGTTAGTATAAATGTATTACTATTTATTGGCAGTGGTTTTGTATTAGAGGAGATAGTAGGAGAAATGTCAACATAGCTGGCTGGTGGGGGATAACAACCCCACAGCTTTGAATCTCTTCTTGCTGACCACTTTTCCTCGTTTTCAGTATTATACACTTTCTTGTACAGCAAAATAGTGGTATTATCTGTATTAAAAAATAAATGATTTTTCGTAGGTGACCTTGTACGGTGATTTTGTTAAAGACATTGAATAGTTTGGATTTGTTAGAGCCAAGATGCTCTGTACAATGGACAGGATGCAGAAATAAACTCAGCTTTCCAACTTGCAGTAGCAGACAACAATTATACTGGTTTACGGCCCACACAAAAATTTTGCTTATAATAACCCCTCTCTCTCTCTCTCTCTCTCTCTCTCTGCTTCATCATTCACGCTATCATCATCGCCATCGTCATCACCGTCATCTTGATATGCTTGTTCCGTCTTTAAAATCCCAACTTCTTCTTTTCCTCTGTAAAAGGGGTATTTCTTCGCCGGCAAATATCAAACTAGTACAAAAATAAAAATTTTAAAAAGTACGCTTTAAGGTTAAGGTTTTTTTTATAATTAATTTGATTACTTGAGTCTCTTTTTGGGGGGTCTGCATGCGAAAAAACATCAGTGGGTTAGAATGGTGGAATATGGTTTATTAAGTTTTAGCGATGGTGTTCTAGGTGGTGGGAGGAGTATTGTAAGAGGAATAGTGTTTTCGGCGTGAGGTCACTTTCTGTCGGCATTGCTGTATCCAACGACGATTCCCGAATTTATTTGTTCTAAAGTACAACCAGGAAATTGATTTCATTCATTCATTACTTGCAATTGTTTCAGCTGCTTCCCGAGCTCCTCTGCGTCATCGTTCCTGCTTTGCACCTGCTTTTATAGTTGACACTTGCAGCTTCAAGAATTGCCCTCGATCAGTACTGGGTTTTCATTGCTTTTTAGTAATTTGCCATTGCCAGGTGTCTTTCACAGCTATCGTGGAAAGTTGAGAGGGGTAGGGGATTTCATATTCAATGTGGGAATGTGGGTAACGATTACTTTTGTTCATCTTGGTACCGGGGTACCGACTCAATCTGCCGTTGGCAGATGGAGCTGAGGTTTCTGCGGATCTGTCTTCATCTGTCCTCAGAGAATACAGGTTTGATGAATTTTTTATTCCTTTTATTTCTCCTTTTGCTTTTCCTCCTCTGCATTTATCCAATGTCTGAACTCATAAACATTATCTGTATTCCGGTGGTATTTGTTGGATTCACATGTCTTCTTAGTGAATTTGATGTTGACATTTCTCATGCATCTATAGTGGAGAAGGCTTTTCAACAGACTTTGTTATATTCCGTTTGAAACTTCTTGGAGCTGTTCACTCGTTCCAAATTACCATTTTGTTTCTGATTGACTTCCCACAAGAACTGGATGGCTCCCATAAACAATCATTATGGAATATCTATGATACTGAAAGATTATCAACTCCTTTACTGATGTCGTCCGTCCTAAACTCCTAATATGCATTAAAACGGATGTTGCTTTTTCTGCACATATTTCTGTTTTTTTTAATGATTTTGTTGTCGCTAATATATATATTTATATATATATTTGCAATGTATCCTCCCTAATATGTTTTGTATCCTTATTTGTGCTGCAGATTCAATGTCTTATTCCATACTACAGAAATAAATTTCCACGTAGTTTTATTGTTTCCCAAGCCAGATGTCAAGGACTCTTGCAGCCATATTTGGAGGTGCTGCAGGAGTCGTGGCATTGGTGGGGATAATTATTGTTATATGGCTTTTCCTATATCACAAAAACAGTGTTTCAAGAACTTCCGAGACAGGATCTTCTGATCGGTCTGTTCAAGGTACCTTTTGCATTATGTACATCCAGCTGGGTTTAAGGGGCAAGCAAGTCCAAACAATAATCAGTTCATGATTTTCTATGATGATGTACAGCAGGAAGACATGTTGGGGTTGAGTTATCATTGCAAGAAGCAAGGCGTTTTGACATTGAAGAATTATCTCTAGCCACAAAGAATTTTAATGACAAAAATCTGATTGGGATTGGAAAATTTGGGGAGGTATATAAGGGTTTGCTTAATGATGGCATGCTTGTCGCCATTAAGAAGCGATCTGGAGTACCAAGTCAGGAATTTGTTGATGAGGTAATTCCGCATAGATCAGGATAATTGCATAGGATAAGATTTTTCCCACATGAATTGTTTGAAAGTGTACACAAACCTCTTCTTTCAATGGGTGGATTACAGCTTCGATTAACTCCAGCTCATCTCATTTTAAAAGACTGGCAAAGTTTGTCTTATATGTATACATATGTGTGTATGTGTGTGTGCGCGCAAGTATGCGCATGTGCACGTGTGTGTGTGTGTGCACGCGTGTGTTTTGGTGCCTTATTATGGATGGATCTTACTGTTCCATTCACCATAGTTTGATGTAATTGTACTGAAATTATACTTAATAGGTACGCTACCTCTCACCCATTCAGCATCGAAATCTTGTAACTCTCTTGGGGTACTGCCAGGATAACAATCAGCAGTTTCTCATATACGAGTATATACCTAGTGGAAGTGTTTCCAATCACTTGTATGGTAACTCTCTTACCAATCACTAATATTTACTTTGATGATTTTAGCTTATATAGAGTCGCATACGTTGACAATATATGGGCTGCATTTTTCTCTCTCAGATCATCTACTGAACTACATAATGATTTGTATAATATTGTTCGCCTACGTAACCATTATTAGATTTCATTGCATTCTGAACGTCCTTGGAATTGTTTTCCAGGACCTAGTCAAGTTTCAGATGGCAAGCTGGAGTTCAAGCATAGACTTTCAATAGCTCTAGGGGCTGCTAAAGGTGATCCCTCTGCAAAATCAGTGAGCATTCTGGTATCAGTTTTTCTTTTCTTTGGATACCATCTGGTGCAACCGCAAAGTCAAAACTAATTTGGAATGAGGACATTGGTTTTGTAGTATAATTTTGAAAGTTTGCTGAAAACTTGAAATAAATTAGAAGGTTCGTCTCTTGTAAAAGGGTTGAAGCGAATATGCCACCTTATGTATTCTATTCTATGCAGGATTGGCTCATCTTCACTCTTTGAGTCCTCGTTTAATACACAAGGATTTCAAAACGTCCAATGTTCTTGTAGATGAAAACTTCATAGCTAAAGTCGCAGATGCAGGACTGCGTAATTTCTTGGGAAGAGTTGATATTGCCGGCTCATCATTACAAGTGACTGCAGATGATATATTTCTTGCCCCAGAGTACTAGTGAATCTTTCGTGTTCTGTTTGTTGTTATGACATAGTTTATTTACCCACCTCAATTGAAATTGGTTGTATACAGGGTGAAAGAATTCAGACGATTTTCTGAAAAGAGCGATGTATTTAGTTTTGGTGTATTCCTTCTGGAGTTATTCAGTGGGAGGGAAGCATCAGGATCGCCAATATTGGACTCTAGCCAGGACCTTGTTGAATGGGTATGTTGCAGGTCATATTGCAATACTCCACACTTAACTATACGCTCTTCTATGCTCTTGTCTAGCAAGTTGATTACTGCTATTTGTTACACTTAACTTTGCTAAAGAAAACTGATAAAGATGTGATATCAACTCAATCTCACCAAGCATGGTAAAGACAAGTGCTTGTTATAACTATTTACTTTCTTTTGACTGTGATGTTTCTGCTTCATTTATTTGCAATATGCTGCAGAATATATAAGTGGCTGCTTCATTTTTTGCAATATGTTGCAGAGTATAAAAGTGGCTGCTTAAATTATGGTCTGTTTCAGTACTGAATTATCTTCTGTTTCTTATAAAGGTGCAAAGTACGGAGGACTATAGCCAATTTTCCACCATTATTGATCAAAGGATGGGGAACAGCTTCACAGCTGAAGGTATGGAAGGATTCATACAATTGATAATCAGATGTCTGGAACCATCGAGTGAGAGACGACCTGCCACTAGTTACGTGGTAGTGGAACTTGACCAGATACTTGAGAAAGAGATGAGCGTGACAGTTGTTATGGGGGAAGGAACTCCAACTGTGACCCTTGGAAGCCATCTGTTTAGAGCAACAAAATAAAACATAAAATTCTGTTCACCAAGTTCATGGAGTGTAATTTCTGCGACCACTTCTTAATTTGTCTGTTGTGTGTTTTTGTACCCAGCTTCTGGAAGCTCAAAGAAAAGCTTAATCCCAGCTGTTTGATAAGTGTACAAAAGAACAGCTGTATTGTTTTTTTTCCATTGTTTGATTATTACCATAAAAATGTAAGAAAAAGCTTGTTGTAAACCACATTTGTTGTTGATAGTGATCGAAGGTGTCTGAGTCTTACAATTTATAGCCTTCAATTACCACAAGAGCATGGGTTGTGAATTGTAGCAAGTGAAGGGTCGATCCTATAAGAAGGGTGAACTAATCTAATCTTAGATATCTAAGGCTAGAAAATTAATAAAATAAAAAATGCACAAAAACATCAATTCGAGAATTTGAATAGCAAGAATTTAATTTGGAAAATTAAGACACAAATAAACACACAAGTCATAATAAAAATCACTCAAGAAATTATCAAGTTATGAGAGAGGAGATTTTCCTATTATTAATGTTAATCTAGCCATTTATGCGTTAATGGGGTATTGTTTTTAGACTATCGTAAAGTTGACTACTCTCTCTTAAGTTATAACTATTAAATTCTAAATCATAAACCCTAATTGAACTATAGAAATTGCAATCTCTCAATTAACAAAAGACCCACAAACCTAATTAGATCTTAAGCCCTCTAATAAACTACCGAATCCCACACGGGATTTCCCCATGTATAATAACTGATATGATTAATCACGTGGGCTATTGAATTGCCTAACTTTCATTAACCAAATCCAATCATTTTTATCTAGTTCACCCTCTCAGTTTATTACCGAAGTATACAAGTTACGCAATTAATCATAACACCCAATCAATAAAACACAAAACAACTATATTAACATTAAATCTAGGTAAAATCCCAAAGGAGGAGTGAGAATATCATCAACAATCCAAAATTCATTATCATATAATCCATTTCAATCTTATACATTGAATGAACAAAATTGAAAATGGAAGGGAGAAGAACTTGGATCGGATAATCCAAAAAGTAGCAGTGTTGGGAGACCCACTTATCTAGGAAGTTAGTAGCGTCGGAAGATTAGCTTCTTCTCCTCTTCTTCCTCTTCTTCTTCTCTCTCTCTTCTTTTTCTCTCTTTCCGAAACTTTCCAAATGTTGTAAAAACTGAAACTCCCTTTTTGTAGTACCCTACTCCCGCAAGACACGTGCCTGACATCATGAGTGATATCCGAATTCATGCTCTACGAGGGTGGCATGCTAGAGCACTCAGTTAGTTAAAAAGTCACTACAAAATTATTTTTATTTTTTTGAAACAACATACACACAATTTTCATAAATCCATAATCTATTCGGGCCCACTTTATTTCATAAACATTTTCAATCATTGTAGCGCAATCATCAAAATTTAAATAGCTGTTTGGGGCCCATTATAAATACAAAACCCTTTAGCCATAATGCCCTTACATTAAAATATAAATACATTTATATACACATTGTGCAAAAATTTCTAAATACATTATTCGATACAAAAATAAACAAGTACAATGCAGACGCAAACTGATCCCGACCTCTATCTCTTACTTACATGTAGTAGGTATACTCTTGTTTGCCTAACGGACGTATTCTTCTGATCCTGAAAAATATTTGCAAATTTTTGACCCGTTTTGCGAACTCAATGAGTGACCATCATCGATGGCTTACCCAGTCACATAACACATAATTCACATTCACATCATTTCACATTTCACATTTCACATTCAATACAAT
>JANVCL010000006.1:19567281-19577502 GCA_026546855.1 Erythroxylum incrassatum
TTCCTGCTTTTAACTTCCAACATTTCACATATAATCCATCTTGTATCTAAACCATATTTTCTTTTTCATTTCAAATTTAATAATTCTCCTTTCTTTACACATGAATAATTGCCACTAAGTTCCCACTTAACAGTTCTAACTTCCATAAAAGGTTCGGGGCCCAACAAAAAACACCAAAAGAGGTAGCAACCACAAATCAAAGTAGATCAAAAATGGAGAGATCACAGAAAAGATGTAGGGAATTCTAGCATTCCAAATAAAGGAGTCAAATAGTTTTTATTGTTTTCCTTTTACTTTCTTCATTATCCTTGATTTGTAATTCGATTTTTATGATGTTTAACATGTTTATATATTTTATTCTGGAATTATTTTATGACTTTAATTACTGTTGATTTCAATATTTATTTGGATGTTTGTAATAATTTTCATGCATAAACTTTATAAAAAATTGAGAGAGTGAGTCAAAGTAATTAGTGTTAGGTTATACAATGATAGGTGGAAATTTAATAGACCCACAGTTATCAAATTAATGATCAATCAAAGAGAGTAACGATATTGCCAATTGTGAAGCTAAATGTTTAATGGAATATATTGCCGACAGTGAAGTTAGCCATCGTGTCATCCAAGAGAGTTTTGATTCGGATAAAGACATCAAGCCATATGCAGATGCTATTGGAGCCCATTCATGACTCAGAGTGACGAGGAAAAAATGATCAATGATATGAATGAAGTTGCCATTTACGAAGAAATAGAAGAACAGAGCAGGAAGGACATAGAATTTGAAGAATATAAGGAAGTCTCTATTCAAGAAGCACATGAAGAAGAGGAAAAGAAATAGATGACAATCGATATGGAGCTTGAAGAATATAAGAAAATCTCTTTTCAAGAAGCTAAGGAAGCAATAAAGGACGAAGAATAGATGAAAGAGGACATAGAGCTTGAGAAATGTAAGGAAGTCTTTATTCAAGAAGCAGATGAAGAATAGGAGATGAAGGTGAATGTGGAAAAGGAAGAGCAGTTCACCTTCTTACAAGAAAAACTGCTAGATTCGATTGACGATTCAGGGAGTTTTATCATTCCTTATTTCATTGACAGTGTGTTAGCAAAAAGGGTGTTACTGGCCTTACTTGGATTTCTTAATTTGATAAATTATGTCCTTTTCACTATCTTGCAACATATAGCTTATTTACAGGCTACTAAACTGCCATACGAAGAAAAGAGTGACAACAAACCACTTATTACAGACCCAGGTTGAGGGTAGATGGCAGAGTACGTCAAGCTAACGACATGAAACAAACACTACTTGGCAGGCAACCTAAGCATTAGGATATTTTATTTTATTTTTCAATTTATTTTGTTGATGCTTTGTTATTTTTATTTTTATTTTGTAGGAAGTGAATTGTTGGAATTTGATGGCATAGAGTGTCTCCAAATTCCATCACCCATACCATCACCACCAAAATACCATAACTATTCTTACTACAACTTTTTCTTTGTTATTACCTATCTTTGAGGACAATGTGCTTTTCAAGTGTGGGGATGTATATCGAATTGCATATCAATTGTATGTGAATTATGCATTTACAATTTTGTTTGTATGAATGTGTCAATGGCAAGAATTGAATGGAATTGGCTTATTTTGAACATAGTCATTTAAATTGTAAAGGCATACTAACTTACGAATTTTGTGTTTTAAATGTATTTATGTATGTTAATTAAGACATGACACATATTCTTTCACTTTAGGGAATTTGCTTGTATGCATTTATAATTATAGTCAATTGAATTGATTAGCATTGTTAGTTCCATTTCACGAGAATGATTGACTACGAAGAAAAGAGGTAGGCTAAAAAATAATAAAAAAATGTTAAATTCCTATTCTGCTAGCCCTTTTTAAGAAAATTGGGTTAAGAATAGAGTTAGTAGCTAGTTGAGAGATGTGATATAGTTAAGTAACTAGGGGCATTCATGACAAATGTTTATCTTCACATCAAAAGGATATAATTACACTCCAACCAAGATAAATAAAAACATGACTTAATTGAGTAACCGAGGAATAGTCATGACAAGTTGTTTGCCTTCACGTCAAAAGACTAGGTTACTATCAAAAAATGATGCTACAATAAATTAAACCTACAATCTTTTAACCATAGCAAGAAATTTCATAGAAGTTTACATAGTGATAGTTTGCCTTTTTGATTGATTAATAATAATAAATACATGCTTACATGTGCCATAGGTGTATAAATAGGATGTTAATATTTGTATCGATATATATATTCAACGCACTTAAACATAAGAGGAATAAGTTACTAAGTTGGCAAATTTTAAGTGATTGATGTTTGAGATTAAGTTAAGTCCATGAGATTTGATGCCAATATCGTCGAAGAAGGAGCTTGGACATAGTTTAGGCCTAGAACATCTATCAATCAACTCTCTACAAAATAAACATAGAAAAACCTAACTACGCATAACATACTAATTTTAAGGTCACTAGCTTTACCATTTTAGAGCCATTATCTTTCAACCAACTCCTCTTTTAAATGTTAAGGCCCTATTCATTATCACATTAGGACTCATGCTTCTTATGTCCAAAATTTTCACTCCCATAGCTCTCCTTCTCTTTTTAATTGTGTCTACCACTCTCTTTTCTTGTTCCCCATTCAACTCTAGAAAGGGTAGCTTCTCAAAGGAGGGTACCATGAATGCTTCCATTCTTACTAAAATCTCTTGCTTTAATTTAAAACCCAACTACTACTTTCTTGATTCTCCTTCATCCTCTACTTCCCAACACTCACTTCTTTTTTGTAGCTCTTCTCTTTCTTTTTATGCATTTATCCACTATATCAATCTTTATACAAGAGCTACTTTCCTTTAGATTATTCAATACTTTATTCACATTGAATTCCACTTATTCAACACTGATCTGAAGGATGAGGTTGCTTTCATGGCCATCTATCAAAGCTCTTCCAGTGTTCAAAAAGGGTCTACTAAGAATTAATAGATAGTTTTGTCTTCTTTAAAGTCTAATATGACGAAATCAACAAGGATAATAAACTGTCCAATTTTATAGGCACATCCTCCACCATGCCAAATGATTTCTTTATATATTGATCCACTAACTAAATAAGCATGGAACTTTGCTTCACATCTCCTAGCCCCAATTTCCTAAAAATAGACAAAGTCATAAGATTAATACTTGAACCTAAGTCACATAAACATTAACAGAATTCTAAATTACTTATAATAAACTCCCTAGGTCTTTCAACTTTGAAGGCATGTAGTTAGTAATTATGAAGCTGTCACTTTCCATCATAGAGACTGTTTGGTTGTCATCTCAAGTCTATTTATTTAATAAGATGTCTTTGAGAAACTTTGCATGCTTAGGTATCCTCTCCAAAGCTTCCACAAAGGGAAAGGTAATTTGCAATTTCTTTAACTTCTCCATGAACTTTGTAATTTGCATATCCATTTTATTCTACTATAGCCTTTATGGAAATAGGATCTTCGATGCATATGGAAGAGGAGGAACATAAGGAGTGACATCTTACTTCTTTTCATCCTTGTGTTTTTTCTTTTGGTATTCTAATTGGTGGGATTCAGTTTATTTATCGAATAGTTTTTTTCCAACTCTTTCCCGCTTTTAAGTGCGATGGCCTTCAATTGCTCCCTTGGATTTGCTTTCGTATTATTTCGGAGACTCCCCACACTTCGTGTAGAAAATGCCTTTGGCCAATTGACCCATATGAACCTCTAAATTATGAAGGAAGATGCATGATTCTTTAAAATTTGGTAAATTTTCACTTCCAAAGCATTCAACCCATCCATTAACTTAACCATCTATTTCTAATGAACTGAGCTTGTCCTATTGGAATCGTGATGGGCCTTGAACTCTTAATTGATTCCCTATATTATTAGACTACAAAATATTTAGGTGGTTCTTCCACCTAAGATTATAAGTATTTGAATAGGGATTATTACCTCCCCTACCATACTGTGCTCTTATAAAGTTTAGCTAATCCATAATGTTGTTCCCTACTAAGAAGCAATTAGCTATGTTATGACTTTCATGTCTGCATAGCTCACATCTATGTTGAATTACCTTAAGTGGACTAAAAGATGTAGCTTTCAGCTTGTTCCATTATTTGACTAGATTTGCTACTGCAATATGCAATGTTGTCACTGAACCTGCAGTAAGCACTCCATTTTAATCTCGAAAGGTTGACTACTGTTGACTTCTTTTCGATGGCCAAAGATAGTTTTTATTTGTCATCTCTTCTAGCAGATCGTATGCTACCTTAATTTTTTTCCTTATTAAATATCCCCCTGCTACTACATTAATGGTGCTTCTTATGGGAGGGCTCACTCTGTTGTATAACGTTTACAAAAGAACTCCTTTGGCAAATTATAATATTGACAGCTCCTTTGCAATTTCTTGAATTGCTCTCATGCCTCATATAAAGATTTCCCTTTGTTTTGCTATAAATTTTTTATTTCCTTTATAAGCTTTGTAGTCTTTGTCAAGGGAAGTACTTAGCCAAGAAAACTTACATCAACTGCTCCCATGTTGTGACATTCACTGGGTCAAATGAATTCAACCATACCTTAGCTCAATCTTTGAGTGTAAAAAGAAAGAGCCTCATATTAGTTACATCTTCTATTAACCCATTGTACCTGAACATATTACAAATCTTCAAGAAATTAGCCAGGTGAGTATTAGAATCCTTATTAGCTAGTCCGTAAAATTGCACATTGGTCTGCAGTATGTTCATTAGTACTAGTTTTATTTCGAATGTATTAATTAGTTTGCACTGGTGGTCATGTAATTCCTTGTTGATTCGCATTGAACCCTAGCCTTATGAAATCCATAAGGGTCCTTTGTTTTTCTCCTTAGTTTCTTTCCTCTACCATTGTTCTTTATATTACTGCTTGACACTTTTTTTTAATCTCTTTTTCTTGGTTTGTGATGTCAAAGGTTGATGTATCTTCTAATTTGCTCATGCCTCGAGTGATTCTTGTGTTCATGCACCTAAAATTACACAATAGAAAAGTATCAAATCATTAATTTAAAGGAATTCAAATTGAATAAGATGCTAATTCAATCCCCGACATTAGTGTCAAAATTTTGTTTGCTTAGTTTAAAGTATGTAATACCACAAGTATACATATCATATATTATAGTCAACAAAACATTGTTCCCATAAGGACTAGATTAATGACCTAACAACTTGAATGCACTTTGTCTAAGGTAATAAAATATTGAATTAATTGAATTGAAATAAATTAAATGAAATTGAAATAAACTAATAAAACTAAACAAATGAATAAGTGAAGCTAGGAATAAGAATGAAGTTAATCAATAATAGAAACTTAGGGGTTATTCTATCCTTGTTTTGCCTTCCATTTTATCTTGTTAATTCAATTATCCTTGATCCTAGATATCCTAAGATTTTGATTACCCTCTCTCGAGATCTAATCAAGTAATCCTAATTGAAATAAATAATAATTGAATTGCAACTTTTCAATTCACAAAACTACTCCTGACTACTTAATTGGATTTGAAACAATCATGAGGATAAGTAACTCACGATTAAGATCTCTCTTCAATTATTTATTAATCTGATATTTACATGTCTGTTAAGTTACTAACTCTCATTGCACAACTTAACACATATAACTTTGATTCGATCTCTCAACTTCTTATCAAGTATAACCCTGTAAATACCACAAAGCATTAATATATTGAATTCATCAAGATAAATTTATACAAAAATGATTCAAGAATAAACCATATTATGGATTTAGAAATTCATAATCATGTTTAATACATCGCTAATCATAATTAAAATCTAAGAAAATAAAATACAAAAAGAGAAAAGAAAGAAAACAGCTTTAAGTCTTGACCTGGAAATTCTAGAAAATTGGAGTTGTTCTTGATGTTTCTAGTTTTGATCTCCTTGTTTATGATGTACAGCCTGCTCTTTTTTGCTTTTCTTTTTTTTTATTTTTATACTATTAAGCCTTCTACAATTCTTCTTAGGATTTTCCACTTATTTTGGTTCCAAAAATTGCCTCGAATGTCAATAATATAAAAATCTCATAAGCTAAAAACTTCCTTTGCACGATCGTGCATTGTAGATGCACAATTATGCATCACCATCCAAACTCTCTAGCACAATCATGGATAGGATCTTAATATTATGTTTCAAGGGTTGTTTTAAGTGTTTTTTAGTGATTAAAAGTAGAAAAATTTGAAGAAACAATGAAGGACTTGAAGATTAGGAACATGTATACAAAATCGTGCATTGTAAACGCATGATTGTGCATCACCATCCAAACTCTCTTACCCAATCATGTATAGGATCTTAATATTATGTTTCAAGGGTTGTTTGAAGCGTTTGTTAGTGATTAGAAGTAGAAAAAATTGAAGAATCGATGAAGGACTTGAAGATTAAAAACATGTATATATATATGACCGTGCTAAAGTTTTCATTCTCAAACAGCTAACATGCACGATTGTACAATGTTCTTATTTTTCAAGTCCATCTTTTCTACATTTTTTCTTGTTTCCACTCACTAACAAACACATCAAACAACTCTTAAATTATAATATTAAGATCAAATCCTTGTTCCAAATCAATCAAACAATTAAAACACATAAAAACTCTAACAATAACATAATTCTAAGCCCTAAACACGCGATTATCATCTAAGAAAACACTTAAACACACACTTAAACATCTAGAAAACATACTATAATATACACCTGTCAGTTAGACAAGTAACCCTTGTTTATATTGACTCCTAAGACTCTTCTTGTAATTCTACTACAATTCTTCTTTCAAGGCAAAGAATAATGGAAAAGAGGTTTTTTCAATCTTCTTCCAATGTGAAAAAGAAATTTCATACCACTTAGAAGAATCCTAAGTACATTACCTAACATCCTAATAAAGGATTACATCTCAAATTTGTCTCACTTCTTCACTTTGAGTGGCTCACTCACACAAATATTTGATAATGATGCTCAAATGCTTGATAAACTTAGAAATATGTGTATAAGAAACCCAAATAACTTTTTAATTGTAAAAGTAATGAGAAAACACTTATTTATAGTGTTTTAGGACCATACTAGTTGTTGGAGCCAAGAACTAGCCATTACAACTACTATTTGTAAAGTACTAGTCCACTAGTATAGTACATTAGTCGACCAATGTACATTGAATACTCATATTCACTAGTTGTTGAGAGGCTAGTCGACTAGTAGGCATATTGGTCAACTAATACATTAATCAATATTACAACAAACTCTCAATACGTCAAATCTAATGCCTTTAACATGTATTGATCGACCATTAACCCATATATGTTGACCAATCACCCTAAAAACGTGATTTTAACAAAATTCAAATGCTTAAAATCAATTTGTAATGCAATAATGATTTAAACACGTCCAAAAAAATTTCCTAAACATTGTTTGAAAGATTATCAGGTTTTCTACTAAAAACAAAAGCTTCAATGTCTCTTAATGAATGTAAAGACTCATGTAATGATGTGAATTGAAATTTTCATATATGGGGAGCCTTTTAAAACATTAAAATAACAAAGGGAGATTACAAATAATAATAAAAATGAAAAAATGACCTTAATAAGCCTTGAATTTCTTTTCTCCTTGATTTGCTATTTATTTTTTCAATTGTAAACTTCAACTTCTCTTTATCAACTTCATAAACTATCTTCTTAAGACCTTAATGAGCCTTGATCTTTTTATGTTCTTGGTTTGATCTTTATTTCTTTAGTTGTAAACTTCAAATTCTGTTTATCTAATTCATAAACTATCTTCTTGATTTTATGGCTTCATTTTGTTCATATATTTCTTTTCATCAAAATAATACACTCATTAGTAGTAATTCTGTTTTGTTATCATCAAAATATCAATTGGAACAACCTGGACTCAAGATTGATTATTGAACCTATTTAAGTTAAGAGTGATTTAAATTGATTTGTTTGAGAATAAGCGAAAGCTTAAGTACAAGGATACCTGATGTCAATAAAAATTTACATGTATTTCAAAGTATTTTACTAGGTTTTATGCTTAAATTACCTTTATTAACTCACTTTATATTATGTATTTTGTTAATTGTGAAGATGTTTCCTAAGGATGAGAGTTGTTAAGAATTGGAGAAGATTTCAAGTGAAAAAGATAAAGGAAATAATTTCTAGTTGAACACGGTCTAACATACAACCATTTATCCCTCATGGACAACATATAGGTAATGATAAAACCTAGAATATAGTCTAGAGGGGGACTGAGGCAGTGATAATTTCTAAAAAGCAATATAGATTGAGGTAAGCTCATGTATATAGCCTGAGACATAGACACCTAGTGTTACTTATGCATAAAAATATATTTAAAATGTGGAAACCCTAATTTGAGGAGACTCTTTTGGAATTTATCATTCTTTTCCTTTCCAAAACTTAGGGTTAACCATTGGGAGGTTGACCAAACCTTTTAAGGTCAATTGTAAAGTTATTTTTAATAGATAAATAAGATTAGATATCATCATAATGGACCAATCGACCCAAAAATATAAAGGTTTTCATATATAATTATTTTTATCATAATTTATTTTATTTTATCAATTGTTTTCGATGATGCAAACATGATTCATGGCTAAGTATTTTCATGTTTTGATATTAATTAGGACATATCCTAGTTAATGACAGCTCAATTGGTGGTTATTGGGTATGACATGAACTATATGAAGATAAGTGAATGATCAATATAGGATTCATAACTCTAATTTAATCAAGGAGCATATTCTATTATTCTTGATTAGTATTGATTTGAGAAATCCTTGACTAAAGCGAAATGATATTTTGATGATAGTTTTCAAAAAAAGAATCAATTTTTAATGTTGAAAAATTAATATGAGTAGACTCTAATAGAGTAAACATTAATTTCATACTATATTTCTAATCAAATATTGTATGGTGAAAGAAATAAATTATACAAAAAATCATGCAAAAAATATTTGTCAAAATCACTTTAATATCCCTGATATTAAGGTTATCACGTTTTTTTTAATTTCAATCTTAATCAATAGATATGAATTATTTAATTATATCATTAAAGATAAATTGGAGGGGTTTAATTTATCTGATCTTTAATACAACTTAGGGTTATAATTTATATTCATTATCAATATATTTAGGAACTTAATGAATTATACATAAGGATCAGCTAAAGAGACAAATGGTAATTTAATCATGTTTGACTTAATTGTAAAGTTTGAAAAGCTTTACAATCATATACAAGCTATTTCATAAATAAAAATCAATATTAAATTTTAGATCTTATCTAGACCTAATTTCAATTTAATTAGAAGTAACTATAATTCTAATTAAATTTTAATTAAATTACTAAAGGGTCCTAAATAGGTGTGTTGGATCCCGCTTGTTTCCAGAATCCAACTCTTTAGAATACCATAATCCTGAGCGTGGTTTCTTGTAATCTCTTTAACCAACATTGATTCCTCATCATGCTCATAAAACATCTCAAGCCACAAAGGGCGAGCTACACAGCGAAATCACAATAATCACAATTGACTTCTTCAAAATAGTAGCTCTTAGTCTCTAGTTTATTTAGAAACAAGAACCACCTCATTCGGAGCTCTATAGCTCAAGATATGCTTAAAACTCAAAGTATGTTCATGGCCTAATCATGCTCTCCCAACTGACCCCTTATTTTCTATCAATCAAACTTTTTAAATTCAACACCAATGGATACCAATTTTTATGGGAAAGTATAAAAATGTTTTATAAATCTAACTCCTTAAAAATCACCTCAATCGGAGGTCGGACAAAGGAGTTATGACCAAACGAACCCAACATGTTCATATCCTCACTCTTATTGAACATGCTTTGGGGCAAACACCATAACTATTACTATAGGTGTTGGATTGACTTCGTTTTTGGACGTTTGGAAAGAAGACATCTAGAGATAAAACTTTCATGAAGACACAAAATTGAAATTATGTCGTTTGGAGGGTCAAAATACACGAACCGTGTGATCCAACATGGTCAAGTCGTGTAACCTTCTGTTGAAATAGTGTCCCTGCGCCTAAAAACACACGGCCCGTGTGATTTCACACAGGAAAGCCGTGTAACCTTCGGGTGACATGAAATTTTCACTCTCCAAGACCCCTCCAAAGGTTGCTAAAC
>JANVCL010000006.1:19606995-19621976 GCA_026546855.1 Erythroxylum incrassatum
TCATTCACTTAAACTTTCATAACCCAAACAAATCTACTCAAATATCAAAATCATCAAAACTAATCGATTCTTTTCTCATTAATTTTTTTAAAGCACAAATTCATCTATAACATAACACAATTCATATACAAAAATACTTATTTAATTTCATTTTAATATTTCTAATTTCCATTAACAATTCGGGGTCCAACAATCCATTACTCTTTTAAGAGTTTTGTTGATGATTTATATCACCAGAGCAAAAGATGGGGTAATATTTGATCTCCCTGCTGAATCCCTTGGCAACTTTTGAGAGATTTGGATGGTTGTCCTTTAAAAAGTATTTTGAATAAGGGAGTGGTTATGCATTATGTAATATATTGAGTGACAGCTTATAAAAATTATATAACATGAAGGATGTTTTTCATGAAATTCCAATCCACACTACTATATGCTTTTTTTATCAATCTTAAGTAAACAATTCATGCTCCCTCTTTTCTTAGAATAAGTTTCGTTAGCTCTTGTAATAGCAAAATGTTATCATCAATGATTCTCCTAGGTATGTATGCTTGTTGGGTAGGATCAACGTATTTTTGGAGGACTCCCCTCAACCTATAAGACAAGATTTTAGAGATGATCTTGCATATTGTGTTGCAATAGGAGATTGGGCGATAATTTAAGAACTAATTTGGCTCACCATCCATAAGAGTGAGGGTCACAAAGGTGCTACTGAGTTTAGTGAGGAGGGATCCCTCATTGAAGAACTCTAAGACAACATCAATGATTAGTTTCCTAGTTAAAGGCTATAATTTGATGAAAAGTAACAAGTTGAAACCATAAAGGTCTGGAGCCTTGTGAGGATTCAAAGAGTTCAGGGTATCTTCAATCTCTTGTATGGTGATAGGTTTGCTTAAGGATTTGCTTCTTAAGAGGTATATATTCTTGCATGATTTCCTTGAGGAATGTACATGATGAATATGCATTAGTTGGCAAGATCAAAATGCTTAAGAAGTAATCGAATGCTCCATCTAACAGTTGCTATTGTTATTCCAATTT
Source organism: Erythroxylum incrassatum (assembly GCA_026546855.1). Taxonomy (NCBI): domain Eukaryota; kingdom Viridiplantae; phylum Streptophyta; class Magnoliopsida; order Malpighiales; family Erythroxylaceae; genus Erythroxylum; species Erythroxylum incrassatum. Next base: position 19,608,031 of record JANVCL010000006.1, read on the forward strand.
GTGATTTTCAAACTCCACTGAGATTTTTTTGTTACTATTCCTTCTTAAGATCACAGCCCTGTGAAAGAAAGCAGTGTTTTTATCTCCACCTTTCTACCATTCAATTCGAGACCTTTTCTTCATCAAAGAGAAATCATAAATAAGTGCCTTGGTGTTAAGTAGATGATGGATTATTGTAGAGATCCAGTTAAAACTTTTTCATAATCACTCCTAGCAATATTTGGGAGGTGATATGTGTTTCCAATGTTCTTTCGAAATAGTAGCTTCATCTTATGCTTAATCAGTTGGATTTTTTTGGCATAGATGAATTGTTTAGAGCCTCTAACTCTTACCTTTAAGGCATTCCAAATTCCATCATCAAAACCTGCCAACTTAGTTAAAAAGTTATTGAGTCTGAAAGGTGTTATTAGACTAACTGAGATTAGGCGAGGGATGATGGTTGAATGATCAGACAGGTTATTATTAGTAAATAAGGAGAAGATGCTTGGGAAAATTAAAAACTATTGTTGATTAACAAGATTGCAATCCAATTTCTTTCAAATGAAATTGACACCAGACTGCTTATTACACCAAGCAAAAAAGCTCTCACCAGAGGGGAATATAACATAATTGGATATTAGCCAAACATTGTCTCAGTTCAACACAAGGACTTTCAATGGATCTAAAACCATATGCTTCTTCTACTTTGAGAATGGAATTAAAATCCCCATTGAGGAGCCAAGGGATAGAGGAGCTAGTGGATAGAGTTTTAAGTTGTTTCTATATGAAGGCTTTCTAATACAAACGGGTAATGAGCATAAATGAAGGAAATATAAAGTAAGCAGCCTGAATTCTTGTAAAACACTTCAAGGGAGATAATTTGATCTGACATGAATCTAGTAATAACATTCACTAGAGAGGAGTCACAAAAAGCCAGGACTTTGTGTCACTGAGGTGACGACAATGGTTTGTTATTTCTTCCCATTGGTTAGGAAGTAGTTCTAGGAGGTTACAATTCCATTTCTTTACATGAGATTCTAAAATTCTAGCAATTACAACTTTATTTTGAGCAATCATGCTCCTAATCAAAAGTTTTTTTTAAGAGGAGCATTAGGTCCTCTAATATTCCATACTAAGGTCTTCACGTGTTTGACTCCGCAAATAAAAAAGAGACGAATGAGAAAGAAACCAGAGAATGAAATTTAAGAGAAAGAAATTCTTTTTAAGGTGACTAACTCCTTTCTTACCATGACAAGTCTTTTTGAAATATATCCGATTGGTAAGGACCATTGCTTACTTTACGACACCTACATCAACGTGGGAGTTGTTGCTCTCGTGCTTCCTATAACTTGTTCAGACTTCGGCAAATCCCGAGTCCAATTGCACAAGTGATGGCAACTCTGTGCCGATTAAGTTGTTTAAAGTTTCATATAACTAATTCTTCTCATGTGGCTGCAAAAGGAGCATATTACTGGAAGAGGGCTTCGTGAAAGGAGCAGATCAAAGTAAAAATGATGGTTGGGGGATTGTTCATGGTGATGATCAACAAGTAAACCAATTGAGGAAGGAGCTTAACCTGGTCGAGAAAGGAATGGTGTATGTTAAGGGCATATTTGAGAGATAAAGCATTTTTTACAAATTAATGAAGCCATTCATCAACAAAACATTAAAATCAAACCATAGCATTTGTTGAATTATGTTGGGATTGAATTTACTTTCTTTTCTCCCCTTGCCTCTCATCATTGGGATGTTATCCGATTAGTTACTTCCATCTTTAATCCATACATTGATTTCTTTTTCCCTTTTCTGATGGTGAGTAAAACTCTCACTAAAAGCACAACACTCGACAACAGTGTCCCCGCGGTACAACATACCATCATCAAATGTTTCGCAGCATCATGTACCACCATAAATCGTAACGAAAACCAAGGAAACCCCTGATCAACGACTACAACAATTATGTAGCAGCATCCTGAAACAAATTACATTTCAAAAAAGCATCCATCCTTTCAAACAACTTATTGAGAACTCATTGCGGTACCAACAAGCAGTTACAGTATGAAGACGACAGGAATGTTCCTAAACATACCCCAAAGAACCATGCTATGGGGCAAAATTGAGATCTGAAACAAATCTTTGACATTATCAAATGTAAACGAAAACATTACCCAAAATAACCATGGATTGCCAGAGTGAAAAAATCTCAACCAATCATTAACTTATTCTCATCCAAAAAGGTATACGTGGGCACCTCTAGATTATATGGAGCTGGCCCCTTGCGAATCCTACCAGAGATGTCATAATGTGAGCCATGACATGGACAAAACCATCCACCAAAATCACCAGCATTTGGCAAAGGAATGCAACCCAAGTGTGTACAGACCCCAATAACAATAAGCCATTCAGGGTTTTTTACCCTTTCTGCGTCTGGCTGTGGATCTCGAAGAGATCCCAAGTCAACACTGTTAGCCAGGTTAATATCGTCTTCTGTTCGGCGTCTGATGAAAACTGGCTTCCCACGCCACTTAACAGTCACAGTGGTACCTGGCTCAATGCTGGAGAGATCAACCTCAAGAGAGGCCAGTGCAAGAACATCCTTACTTGCAGACATGCTCAGTACAAACTTGAGGATAAGTAAACGGATCAATGAAGCATAGACAAACCTGCCACCAGTAAGAACAAAGTAAGCAAATGCCCTCTTGCTGGGGTCACCAGGGGGGTAACGCTCATGGTTGTACTCATCATAAACTATTTGAGAAGTGGGGTTCTTGACAGCTAGCACAGTTGCTGGAACATCTGAAACTATGATGTCTTCATTTCTTGGGGTAAGTGATTCAGTAGAAAATCCTGAAAGAGAAAAAAATTAATATCCTCACTATAAACCCTAGTAATACCAGTAGCTGGTGCAGCAATTGCAGAAGAAATTAATATTGGCTGAAAGTAAGACATTCATATCCTGATCCATCATCAGTAGGATAGAATCGTATGGATTCATGGATAGGGTCAACATTGTTCACATAATTATGCACAACAACATATCCATAGTTGTCACATACACAAGAGGCCAGTCAAAGGGTTTGAATCGTCAAAATTAATTTCAATCTATATAAACTAATTACCAAAGAAGGCTAACAAAATGCTTTTCAATGTCACGTTGCCCTCCACATCTGAATTGCCAGCATTCTGCTTTCCACATTCTTCACAGAGCATTCAAATCAAAGAAAACCTTCCATGCAACTTAAACTAATTACATTAGATTTATCACCTCAGCTAATCACTGCAATAAAATTGCCATCTAACCTTCAGAAATCATGCACACCAGAAAACAAAACACAGCGACACATATTCGTGCTTCTATACAGCTGATTCTGCAAATTAGTGAACTAGATGCTGTATTAGAAAATAGTTACAAGAGCAGTTTGTAATAAGATATGTTTCCTGCTTCAGTTTTCCATTTAACGTGAATACAAGTGTATCCTTCATCTACATTGTGTCAAAGTGAAGTGTCATTTAAGCTTATAAATAGTTTGAATTTGATTTTGAAAAAAAAAATTTCAGGTTCTTGTAACCTAATGCACAAAAGAAGAATACACACCATAGACCGGAAGAGAAATGATCAGTTGCATGGCATCTATCACATTAGTAAAGAAAAGGGAATATCAAGAGTAATTTGTAAATATGCATAATAAGGGCACAGATTCTGAGTCAGTAATGAAGGAGATATGGAATTTAAGGTAAATATTTCAAAAGGATGCTTCAGATTATTGCAACTGCAAAAGCAGAATAGAAGAAAATAAAAGAAAATAACACAAAGATTCATCTCAAGAATAAAGTGAGTGAAAATTATGGCTCTGCAGAGAATGATAAGCTAATGTCATAAGGTGAAAATAGTTGCACTAAATTTGCATGATAATCATAAGACAAGCAGACAATAAATGATGGCAGGGAAAGAAAAACTTTATGGTCATTTCCAAGAAGTGCACCGTGCAATACAATTTATTTGCTATCTTCTTGATACATCCATAAAAGAACCAGGGGAGAACTCATAGCAGAACTCTCTTGCAAGAAAAATTATAAAAAATGGGTGATTACCAAGATAACCAATGGAAATATAATTCAACTCGGTTCTGCACCTGAGTTTAACATAGGATTTTCCATTTTTCCTCACAAGAAAAGGTACTGTTTGACCACCAAAATTAAATGAATCATGAGGGCAAATCCTTGTCATCCAACTTGGATATAAGAAGCACAGGTATCAATGAGAAGAGGTGACCAATAAGTTTCTTTCTATTCAATTTTCCCCACCTATTAAAAAATTGCTGACATGTAGGTTCAACAACTAACTTAAAATTAGTAAATCTCCATCAAAATACTTGGTTTGTGTATTGTTCATAAATTGGCTACCTCAATGAGTAAAACAACGTTGTCTCAGACAACAATATACAGTCAGATTTGTCTACAGAACAAGCATATAACAGAATGCACTATGAGGATATCCTGGCATATAAGCACAAAGTATGTAAAAAGGTTAATCAAATACATTCGTAGCTAGTTTTCACCCTCTTCCCTAGTAGCCCTGGGCTTATATTCCCTGGTAGTCTATATGAGAACTGGTAAACAGTCAAGAAAATTGTAATGTTTCAACATTCAATTCAAATAGCATTTTCAGCTTCGTGCTACCAGTCTTATATCTTTCCCTTTAATTTGTCTCCCTCAAACGTGACTAACCTACATCACTCCGACTCATAATTCACAGAAATCTGACAACCATCTAATCCCCTCGTCTTTTACTCCAATGAGCTCTAAAACACGTTATCGAAACCTCAAAGATGAACACAGGATAAAGGTATTCATAGGCTAAATCTGAGACGTATCTTTCATTATCATCCATTTCTAGGAAATAAACAATATCCAACATCACAAACTCCACAATCCCGAAGTTCTATAACGTCGAAATCTAATTAGTGCCACATCACGATCAAAACCCGAATCCAGAGCTCTAAACACCAAATTCCCAACTTCAAAATTAATACGCACAGCTGAGAGCTCCTTGTAGGCAAAGTCGTTGATAAATCTCACAAAACTCATAAGCAACCAATGCTTGAAGGATTCCCAATTCAAATAAAGGGCAAAAAACGCACAAAACGATGACTAGGGAAGAAAATCCTCAAACTTGGTAACCATTTGCAAAAGAAAGAAACGAAAACCCTAACCTCTGTTAGGAAGATGGAAGTGGGGCCCGAAAACATGGGAATTATTGAGAGGCCCCGATTTGAAGTCGGATGAATCAGAACAGTTGAAGGGATAACGAGACAGAATCGTCGAGGAGGCGGCTTGCGAAGGCCTCCATGATTGTGGGAGTGAAGAAAGCTTCCTCGCTGCAACCCTCAGCATCGTCTGCTTATTTCTTTTGCTCTGTTTATTGAATTTCCAAACGTGTATGCACACCACAGGCAGGAGGCAGCGGCTGCCTTCTCGAAATGTTTACAATTTGGAATTGCGTTGGGAGGTAAATTATTAAGAAAAGATAACTTGGTATAGGAAAGTCTTAAAAACGATATCTGGTATCCTATATAAAATAGCGGAAAGCACGATTTTGTATGACTTGAGAGAAAAACAATTCTCCTTGGTTATTTTTTTTCTTTAATGATAAAAAATACTTAAAGATGAATTATCTAAAGTATTCTTTAATTATGAACAAAATATTAAATATATCATAATTTTAAATTATAATGATGTAAGAGTTGCTTACACTTAGTTATTATTTTGCATAAATATCTAAAAGTGTTCTTAGTTATGTAAAGTTGCTCACTTTCTAGCAAATTCTAAATATTTATTTTTAGAATTAGTAGTATGTAAATTTATAACTTTTATATGTGGGCGCACTCGAGGTATGCAATGTAAGTCTCTGTTTGGTTGAGCTTATATTAGTAAAACTTTTGTTACTTGAGCTTTTTTTCTGTATATTTTTTTTGGAAGAATTTTTTTCTGTAGATCTTTTTTTAGAAGAACTTTTCTAAGAAGAAATTAACTGTTTGACTGTTATTTAAAAAAAGCTTTTTTAAAAGAGCTTCATACAGTAGACTGTTTGACAACATAAAAATAAAAAGAACTTTTAATTTTAACTATATTTTATTTTGTAATAAAATTTATTTATGCATATAAATATTATTTAAAATATATTAAACAATACGTAAAGCACAATATATTAATTATTATATAATTTTAAACCATATGAAACCTAAATAAAAATATATTTAACAAAATCTTTTATATGGATTATAACACAAGTAAAACTAATATAAAAAATAAATATTAAAACATATATAAAAAGCCAAATAATATTATATAAATCTCCAAATAAACGTGAAGATGGGTTTATGGGTATTGTGGGAATTATGTGTAAAACATAAAGGCAAAAGGGACTAAAAGATAGGCTCATTAATTGATCTGAAAAATCTACCTAAAAAAGAAACTTTTTTAAGAAGCTCCAAATTTGAGCTTCTTAAAAAGCTGTATTTTGGCTGCAAAAAAAGACATATATTAAAGAAGTGCTTTTTTATTTTACAGTCAAACATCTATTTTTCTTTTTTAAAAAGCTTTTGTGGTGGAAAAAAGTGCTTATTGACCTCCCAAAAGCCCATCCAAACAGGCACTAAGTGCGAGATGAGATTATCCATATAAAAAAGAGACTTATTTTGTAATATTTTTAGTTATATTAATTTTGAGTATTTTCCCCACCATTAGGTATTGTTTGGTTTGTTGTCTTCTGATTCATCCTTAGCGTTGTTTTATTTCTTTTCCTCGTTAAAAGAGTGCAATAAATTCTTGTATGATTGAATATAAGCAATTATTTAATTAATTTATGTGAATTTTGAACTTATTTTTTAATTGCATATTAATAAAATTAAAGAAAACCGCAAGAAGATAAAGTCACATAACCTTAAAAGACCAATATAAAATTACACCCAAAAAAAAAAGAAACTGAACAACTAGCTCGAGAGTGGAGCTTTCCAAAGAAAGACAAAAAAAAGAAAAATATTGTTGGAGCTAATATAAATATTAGTTGGAGTTGAAAATGAAAACTCTAATAAATAATTGAAAGATGAAGAAATGTTATTTGCTCATAAACTTGTCTCATATGATACTAAATGACATTATCACTATCATTAATGTAAATAACTTTAGTTGTGAAGTCAGAAAAATATTACATCCATTTCTCATGTTACTTTTGATTATAAAATGGATTTTTTTAGAAAATAAAAGGAATTATATTAATAATAGCAAAAGCTAAATCAACATTATAATGAGTTGCTTAATTTGTCCACAATTCACCAAAAATTGAAATTACAAAAATATTACAACATTTGTAATTTGCGTTACAATATCCATATGTTCATCTTACTAGGAGTGAGTGAATTTTGCTTATTGCTTGCTATCAAAGCTACCCTAATCCAGTTGATAATGTTTTCTGCAATCTAGTATTTTTTCCTCCTCAGTTCCCTTATATAGTCTTTTGTTTCTTTCCTTTCATATAGAGTAGATGGTAGTTGTAAAGGTTGTTTTAATAAGCAACCCATTTTGCTTTCCTTGTTTAGTTATTTTAATGGTCATGTTTAGAGTCTCAACTCACTCAAATGGTTAGGAAGGAATTGGTAATGAATGTAGAATTCGACTCCAAATTGCATTGGTGTACCTGTAATAGAAAAATAGGTGATTCTTGCTCTCTTAAGCTTGTTTGCAAAGGATACAAATGGGATCATATACCTCAAACCATCTATCTTTGATTTTGAGCCTATTCTTGACTGCTAACTAAGTGAAAACTGAGGCTTTTAGGTTTAGAGACTGCTTCCATTAAATTGCATGCCATAGAACTTCTTTTGTATTGTATACAATTAGCTTATGAAAAGAACTATTAGTGAATGCCTCTCTTGGATTAGGAGACTAGGTGATGTTATCTTCTCCATGCCCCTCAGGAATTTGAGATTAATATTCAACAAGTAGAGAAAAACCTCTAAAACTTGCATGACATTCTCTATGATGGATAAGTGTGTAAGACTTTAGCATCATAAGGATTATGTTTCTGAGTTGTGAAATATCTGCTCTTTGAATAACAGGACTGAAGTTAGTCCAATTATCGAACCAAAACCAAATAGCATCTCCATTTCCTAGTTATGCTTGATGAGTGGATATATCATACCTCCAAATTTGAGTAGATAGTTGAAAATTCAAGAAAATTTATAAGAATTTACTACTTGCTAGAAATTCTGATCTTTGAGATGGTATTCATGCACACATTTGATCTATAAGGCTTCTTTGCTTGTGAAAATTCTCCATATTGTCTTGTATAAGAGCACCTGCTGCATTTGAGAAATTGGAATAATGCCTCACCCTCCTTGCTTCTTTGGTATAATGAGATCGCTTCATTTCACTTTAGCATTTTTTTCCATTTTTTGTTTTTCTATACCATAAGAAAGCTTTGAGGATTCTGTCAATTTCTTTGTTAACTCTCTTGGGTAAGACTATATGTGCAAACCAGTGAATATGCAAGTTGTTTGGTATTGAAGTGATAAGTGTCAGGCTAGCTGTAATAAAGAGGAACTTGTTTTGACAAGCATTTATCTTAGATTTAATCTTCTAAATCAGCAAGATGAAATATGAAGACTTGGGCTTGATTGTTGTAATTGGGACTCCAAGATATTTAAAAGAAGGGGAGTGTAGTGCAAATCCTACATTGTTGCTAATTGCTTTTTGATTTCTAACATCTGAGGATATATATAAATTGCTCCTTTGCATTCACTTTGAATCCAAACTATTTTAAAAATAGTTGCAAGATGTTTTATATGATGTTGATGGAGTGCTTATCTGGACCACTAAGAAGCATTAGATCATTTGCATAAATCAAGTGAGTTAATTTAATGTCTCTACAATTATAATGGAATTGAAAATTGCCATTGCACACTGTTAGTTTGGAAATCATTATAGAGATCCCTTTTATAGCTAGAGTAAAAAGGTAAGGAGAAAAAGGGTCCACTTACCTTATCCCTCTAGCATTTTTGAAAAGTAGATATGGAAATCCATTAACCATGACACTAAGTGACGGAGTGTGAATGTATTCCAATATCCATTTTTTAAAGATGACTGGTAGGCCTATTGCTTCAAGAAAATCCTGCAAGTATCTCCAGCTAACTGTGTCAAAGACTTTAAAGAAGTTAACTTTCATCAAGCATCTTTTGATATTTTTTTACCTATTTTATACTCTCCTAAGAGCTCTTGTAAAATAAGGATGTTGTCTCTAATATTTCTTTCAGGGATGAAGTCACCTTGAGCAGATTGATGACTTCTTTCAGAGCTAACTTTAGCTTTATAGCAAGGAGTTTAGCAATGACTTTGAACATAGTTGTGTAGCAGGAAATATGTGTGAAATCAGTAATGGAAGAGGGGTTTTGCTTCTTTGGCATAAGGCACATGTAAGTGTGTTTGACTTCCTTGAGCATTTTGTTAGAGGAGAAGAACTTCAAGACAGCTTCTGTGAATAAATTTCCTTATAACCTCCCAAGTTTTCTGAAAGAACCAAGCTGGAAAACCATCAGGTCCTGGAGCTTTTGATGGATGCAAACTGAATAGGGCTTCCCTAACATCCTGAGCTATGAAAGGGGTGATCAATGAATCATAAAGAGCCTGATTTAGTGGAGCAACTAGGACATCTTTCACATTGAAACAGTGCTTATAGTTGTCAGTTGTTCCCATCAATTGCTGGAAGTAACTTCTTAATAAATGTTAGAGATCATCTTGATTTGAGATGGAGTTTCCCAGGTTATGTTGCAATTCAATTATTTTGTTTTTTTTTCAACTTGATAGAAGAGAAGAGTGAAAGTATCTAGTGTTAGAGTCACCATCTTTATTCCAATTCAATTGACTTTTCTACTTTAGTATAGAGTTTTGGAAAACCAAACCCTCATGATATTCTTTCAACCTTTGAGTTTCCACAATTTTGAAATCAGTGTTCTGAGGGTGGTTATAGCATGTATTGTGCTTCTTCTAGGTTTTGCTGAATGATGTTGAGGTTTTGATTCTTTTTTTTTAAATCCTTGAGTGCATTCTTCACTAACTTTAGTTTCTGCATCAGCTGAAAAGTTTTGTACACTTGCACCTCTTGATTCCATCATTTGCTTATTATCTCCATGAAACCATCCAACTGTGTAACTCCATTGAAGAACCTAAATGATGCTTTATGCCTTCTAGTTTCAGTTATCCTCTGTATGAGAAGATAAGAGTGATTTGAAATCACATTTTCCTTAAAGTGCATAAATGATTGCGGGAACATACTCATCCAAGCTTGATTCATAACTACTTTGTCTAATTTCTCCATGATAAGCATTTCACCTTGCTGTTTATTTGTTCATGTGAAATGGCCTTCTTGTTGAACTTAAATCCATCAAATTCACCTTTTGAAATAGATGATTCAATTCTCTACTTGCACCCATTTTGTATTAGGTTCCACCTTTAACTTCATAAGAACTTAATGTATAATTAAAATATCCAGCTACTAACCATGAAGTCTGCACTCCAGTCTGTATTTTTTGTATTTCATACCAGAGTTTCTCCCTCTGAAAGGCAAAATTAAAGGCATGGATGAGAGTTAGTTCAAAGGCAGGGAACTTACCTTTAAACTGGCAGATTAGATGAATATATTGATCACTTTGTCTGGTAACTTGGACCTCAATAAAATCTTAATTGTATAGACAGATTATATGACCATTATAATGACATGAATGGCTAGAAATTTGTTTCCATTCAGTACCCAAAAAATTCAATCCTTCATGAGAAAGAGGTGCTTTTATTTTAGTTTCAAGAAGGCCTACTAAAACAAGTTTCTTTCACTATAGACATTTTGAGAGGGTCATTTAGCCCACTAGTATTCCATACCAAGACTCCTATCAAGGGGAATTTCCCCTTTGGTTTTGTTTTTGCCTTTTCTCCTAGCTACTTTCCTCCTAGAGTTAGAGGAAGTTTCTTTGGTGTCTTCAACTACCTCGAACCAAAGCTTGGTTTTCTAATTAGCTAACCAGAGGTTTTCCATATATTCATTAATTAGTTGCTTTTCTAGTGTAGTATTTGTAATTTCTTGGTGTTCTTTTATCTGTCTTTGGTAGTTATCAACTAATTCATTTAACTGGTTCTCCAACATCTCTTTTTCATTCCCCTGATCAACTACTAACAGCTTAGGAAGATCTCCCTGCAATGCATTTCGAACACTATTTTCCACATTACTATCTAATTTTCATTGATCAAGTTTTGCACCTTTTTGACTATCTTCATTGAATTCCACTTCCATAATTTCCTCCAACCAACTAGTTTTAAAGATTTTGCTTATGAGAACCCATTTTTTTGTTTCAATTGTTAGGCTTTTAGGCTTTTATTATATTAACATCATTTTGCAACAACTCTCCTTTTTCTCCTAATTTCATCATTGATAAGCTTTCTAAGTATAGTTGAGTTTCTCTTTATCTCCATAAAAATCTTGGCATATCCAATTCTCCCTATATTGGTGGTTTGAGCATCCATACACAACGATTTTCCTAAAGAACTTGCTCAGAAGCTTAAACCTTTTGCAGTCTATAATTCTAAAGGCAGATTTTGAAAAATCACCCATATAGGGAAGGCATCAATGTTCCCACGGTCAAACTTAACCCTAAGCTTCCATTTTAGAAGAAACAAAGATTTTCCAGTTATATGACACGGTCCCAACTCTATAATTTCATTCAAGTTGGTATCTATTGTGAACTTGAATAAAATGGTACCATCTTCTATAATCAAGTCCCCTTTTCCCCCCATCGTGTTAATGCTTATGCATTTATGATTGGAAATGCAGGCCTTTTACTTAAAATATACCAATAAGTGCAGAAGACCAAGCTTTCTCACCTGCTTGAAAAAGGCTCCAGTTCCTTTTATTGCCAATTTCTACTAATTTCACCTCGTGATTACTAGAAACTGCTCTTGAGAGTGCGGGAACTCTTCCAACGGCATAGATGAAGCCTCACCTTCTTTATAATTAGGGCTCTTGGCTTTTGGAAGGCCCTCCATTGAGAAAGAGCCTTGGTAAGAGGCTGGTTTTCAAGTGCACCGGAAGAGAAAGTTATAATGCAACATTCCACATTTTGCCACCTTGCTTCTTTTGACACTTCTGTCACACTCTTGGACCCTTTTCTTACCTCTGTCGTTGATGTTTGTGTTGCTTGCACATTGCACATGGTGGAAGCTTTGTCTTGCTACTGCTCACTCTAGGGAGTTACAGTAGTCTCGTTGCTGGTGTCTCTCGCTTACAGTGTTTGGTGTCGCTCACATTCGCTCACTCTCACTCATGGTGTCGCTCTCTAAAGCTACTATTTATTACTTGGTATCTCGTGTATGATTAATGGTTTATGAATCATTTGTAGGGATATCCAGTTCATAGTTTTGGTAATGAATTTTTGGATTTTGAGTGTTTTACCTTAAAAAGATTTATAATTTCTCTCTTCCATAAGGTATAAATGTTACAACTCAAAGGTAATATGAATATGAGAGAGTCTCCTTTGGTCTTAAATATGATTTCCCATTTTTGTTATATTTTTCTTCTTCCATTCCATTCCATCACAATAGATGTTACAAAATGCTTAAACTTGAGTCAATAGAGTTGAGGGGTCATTTGAAGAATAGATAATTACTTAATTCATCTATAAGATTACAAAGCTATAGTAATATACGCTAGAGCATCCCTTGATCCTAACTTTGGTCCTTAGTCTTTGTCTAATTGTTAACCATAAATTGAAGGAGCTTTGAGAGAGTTGAAATTGAACCATACCAACTTGTGTCATTTGACCTTCTATTTGTGTTCTTTAAAGAATTTTAAACATGTTTTATTAAAGTTACTATAGCTGAGTTTTAACCTGATTATGGTATCAAAAGAATCTACCTTTGGTTTATAATTTAGAAAATTATCCTTAATGGTGGAGAAATCTCTCTAATTACAACGTCATTCCTCTCTAATAATGATTTTTTTTACCCTTGCATGGCTTGGAAGTACGAGTCTTAAAGAGAAAAAACTCAAAGAATATGTGTGGTGGACCTAATCTATTGTATTTTTGTCTCAAAACTAGGTGTCATGATTATTTCCTATTAATTTCTTCATTTCCTTGCAGATTCAACCCTTCATCCCTAACATTTGGTTCAAGTTTTAAGAGAAATCATGCTTAGGTTTTGGTTTCCAAAAACTCATATCTTTTAAGTAATGAGGATGCAACCATTTGATCCAAATGAATCCTTATCACTAAATATCCTCTAAATCCTTTTTTAATAACATCTTATTCATATCTTTAATGTTGGGACCCGATCTCGGAACCGAACCCCAACCGGAAAAAACAGAAAATGAAGGAATGGATAGCGAAACAAATCAAAAGCGGAACAAATTGAAAAAATCGAACGCGGATCCGACATCTGAAAATGTGGATCTTCTAAAAACTATCGCGTTGGAAACCTTAGACTAAGCCAACTCCGAAGTCCGGTATAAATTTTTTCTCATATTATTCAATTTTTTTCTCTTTATTCAATCTTATTCAAACAAGCAAATCCATACAATTTCCCTACTGGAAATTTCATCCTCAAGATTCTTTACTCAATTGTTTTTAACAAAAAAAAAATGGGCAGCATAACGGCTGCATTTTTAACAAACCCAAACCTGCAAATGATTTTAAAACACACTTCTAATATTCCAAAACAAAACACCAATTCCTCGGACCTCCCGTCCGGAATCCCAGCATACACAAACACAATCCTATACCTAAACACTCCAATAAGTCTCAATCACAAATCAGTATCCTCGGACCTCCCGTCCGGAACCCAAAACACAATCATATGCAATCTCAATCACATTCACATTCATATATACTAACCATAATTTACTTACATAATCCAATTCCATAATCATA
>JANVCL010000006.1:19649461-19662730 GCA_026546855.1 Erythroxylum incrassatum
ACAAAAACTAAATATCTTTTTGAATAATTGATAAAAAAATTATGAGCCATATTCAGATGAGCCGTCTCCAGTCGTATCTGCGCCGTATCCAAGCTGAAAAAAATATTTATTTATTAGGACACGTACGGACACGTGGCCATCGCGTGTCCGTGTTGGAAACATGGACATGGCAACTTTTTGCCATGTCCGTGCTTCATTGCATATTTTTGCATTTCCAATAATAAGATTTTGAGGAAGAAGGTGGTCTAACACATTCCTTCTCCTTGTCATTATTATCCTGACAGTTTTGTTGTTATTGATAGGAGTTTGGCTCTATGGAAACTTTGCTAGTATGAAATATAAATTAGTGCTTAATTTGAGACTATTTATTTAGATTTTCTCCATTTTAGGCAAAAGCTTGGACTTTGAATTAGCTTTTTTCCATTAAACCAAAAGTAGATGGAGAACCAAATCTTGCTTATCAGTCTTGTTTGGTCATTTGTTCCTAGTAGAAGTACCAACAATATACTATGAAATGCATTAATACCTAGTGTTGTGTTCTGTAATGTTTTGAGGTTGTAGCTGTACTTCTTGCATTAATTGTTAGAACATCTCCTATTGGACAAGCTTATTGTGTAGAAAATAAGCACAAAGTCCAAGCTCCTATGTTATGTGTGCAAATGGATTCTTGATCTTTTGGTTAAATATGTTAGATTTTGTTGATATGTTACACAAGTCATTCTTTAAGCTTTTGGATGATGTTATCAATTTTTGTATTGATCTCCAACAAATAGAATAATGAACTTATTTATATAGACACTCATTGACCTATCCTAAAAGGCTATTTATCTTGAAAGAATTTTTTTCTTGTTAGAGTAATATATGTTCCATTTTTGGGTTCCACCCTATAGCTAGGGCTTTTGGGTTGTATGGTTTTTAGATATGATATCAAAGCCTTGTTGTGACCAATAGATCTTGGGTTCAAGTTGCACTGCACTCAATTTAGGTGGATTTGTGATTTGTTATCTTTGTTTGCATTTCATGTGGAGGATGGGGGTGGGGGGTTGGGTTGAATGGTTTCCAGACATTGCTTATTGTAGATTGTTGAAGGGGACAGGTGCAAAGGTCATATTATAATCATTATAATGGAGTTTATTGAAGTTTTTAGCTCTAGATTGTAGTTCTAATTAATTACATTTATATTGTTTGTGGATGCAGCAAATAGCAAATAATTTGATAAAATTGAGTTAATGATGATTGTAATTCCCAGTAGTTACTCTAAAAGTTGAAAATTTTAATTCAATATAATTGTAGAGTAATGTAGAGAAAGGAAAAGGGTAGTTAGGATTCAAATTGACTTGCTTAATAATCACATAGAAAAGGGACCCCAAAATATTAATGAATGTGAAATTAGGTCCAAGTCTTATATAAGGAATTAGAAATTTTACAAATCATAATGTTGAGGAATTTTGTAGGAAAAGTTTACTTGCCACGCAAGAAAAGTGTTTGACAGGACAGCCATTAGCAAGTTTGTTTTTATTTTGTTTTGCTTGATTTTCTTTCGTATTTTAGGTTTTTTACATATTATGTTTTCTATTTTTGTTGAGATTCTATTTTCAGACTTCATACCTAATTAAAAGTCCTAATTAGGGTTGTTAATTTATCATTTAAGCCTATTTAAAGGTTGAGATGGTTAATAAAGAGGCAAGAAGGCTTTTATCAAAACAAATAGACGAGAAAAATAGTAGCAGTATGAGTCCTTGTCAAGGATAGGTTTCTTCATTGTGTCAACATAGGTTCTTCAGAGGAAGGGGAGAACATGGCTTGGGAAAAGAGGTGGCTTTTCTGGTGTCTTAATCCATGACTAGATCTTATGTTAGGTACATTACAACTTGGTATTAGAGCCATCTGTCATGGATGGCTTGGAAATCCTAGTCAACAAGTTGGAGAATTTTATGCAAACCATGGCTGTGAGGTAGCAAGAATTGGAGGAGCTCACATGCCATGTTTGTAGATTGGGAAGGATTCAGGAAGGGAGAATGTCGGTGGTTCCAGCAGTGGCAACCGAGGGAGTCAAAACTATTCAGAATAGATAACAGATGGGCAAACTAGGGGTCAGTTGATACTGCGGTACTCCAAGCTTGAATTTTGGCCTATGATAGGTCAAAGGACCCCTTGATATGGTTAAAGAGGAATAATTTTATGAGAATAAAAAAAATCCTGGAGGGGGAAAAGGTGGGATTGACAGCCTTCCACTTGATGGGGAAGTGCAACTGTGGTTTTATCAATTAGAGCAGGAGTTGGAATGGGATCGGGAAGGATTTAAAGACTTCGTAGAGCTATAGCTCCCCAGCCAAAGGCCGTACAATGTACTGATATCAAGAATAAAAGATGATTTCCTCATCATTTCTAACTAACTTATATTCTCCTCCTAGAGTACCCGTACACCCCACACAATCATTCCCTTATTCTCCCCAACGGTTAAGCATGCATGCATCACTCTCCATCTCATCATTCTCTCTCCACCTCAGCGTTCTGCTTCTTCTTCCTATGATAAACCAGCAATGGTTTCGGTCCATGGCTAACAAGTTGGAATGGGATCGGGAAGGATTTAAAGAGCATTGCCTTGTGAGGTTTAGACCACTCATGAGCAATAATCCTTTAGGGAAGTTGGCAAATTTTAAGCAAACAAGAATTGTAGAAGATTATTAACGACAGTTTTAGTCCTTGTTGGCAAGGACTATAGACCTAAGCTTTTGTCAAAAGGTGAATTTATTAACGCCAAAGCTGGTGGAGAGCTTTTGGATGAAGGTACAAATACAATAGCCCAGGAATTTGGGAGTTGGGATGAATATGGCACGGGCTTTAGAGAGGAAACATCATTGTATGTTGCAAGGTAACGCTAAATTTTTGGTTGGGTGGGCAACCCCTAAATTAACAGCAACTAGCATTACCTTTGATGGGAATGAAAGAACCAAAGGGTTGAGTGGGGGAGGAAATTGATAGGGTCTCCTACTAGTAGTTTATACATCACCCTAACCTTATTTTTTAGGAAGTTTTCTAAGACAGAGATGCCAGGAAGAAGGGTTAAAGGTCTGGGTTTTAACTGTGATGAATCCTACTCAGTGAGCATAAGTGCTAGAGGCTTTTTTGGATTGAAGTTCCAGACTCAAATAATGAGCAGGAGGAAGAGGTGGTAGGCGATGTGGGGATTTTGTTACATGCTATAAGTGGGATTCGGAGCTCACAAATGATGCAATTGTAAGCACTAGTGGTTGGGTGACTAATGTGGGTATTGGTGGATTTGGTGAGCACCTACAATTTCATTTTGGAGGGATGATACTTAAGATCGGTATTACAGTGAGAGAGCGGCTAGGTTTGTAGGTGGCGATGGACAATGGAGAAAAAGTGCCCAATTTGGGTATCTGTAAGGTGGTAATTCTGCAAGTTGATTAGGATTCTTTTACCGTTGACCTTTATTATATTCTGTGGAATTTCTATATTGTTTGTATTTCACTTGTTCTTTTCATCAATACATAGATACAAGTATATATAGAAATAGATAGGGCTATTCTAGGAAACTAATGTCTTTACATAATCTCCTAATATTTGTACATAATATCAGATCTGATCTCCTAACTATTTAGGAGTCAATCATATTGAGAAAATATCCAACTAGATATTTCCCAACACTCCTCCTCAAGCTGTCTTGTATATGTCATCCATAGCTAGCTTGTTAACTAGAACATTGAATTGCCTCTTGTGTAATCCCTTTGTAAGAATGTCAGCTACTTGCTGTGATGTTGAATATAGGGAACACAAATTAATCCTTCTTCAATTTTTTCCTTGATGAAGTGCTTGTCAACCTCAACATGTTTTGTTCTATCATGAAGAACGGTTGTGAGCAATTGAAATTGCAGCTTTATTGTCACAATATACTTTCATAGGAACTGAAATAGGAATCTGTAGTTCCTTCAGTATTCTTTTAATCTATAGGACTTCATAGATTCCATGTGCCATTGCACGAAACTTAGCTTCAGCATTGCTTCTTGCAACCACACTTTGTTTCTTACTCCTCCAAGTTACTAAGTTACTACCAACAAATATGCAATAACCTGAAATTGATCTTCTATCTGTAGCACTCCTTGCCCAATCAGCATCAGTATAGACTTCTATTTGAAGGTTGTTCTGCTTCCGAAATATTAAACCTTGTCCAGGGGTTCCTTTTAGATATCTTAGTATACTATATACAACATCCAGATGTTCTTGGCCTGGTGAGTGCATAAATTGACTCACTAAGCTCATGGCAAAGGCTATATCAGGTCTATTGTGTGACAGGTATATTAATCTCCCAACTAATTGCTGATATCTCTCCTTATTAATGACTTTTTCAGGTTGAACTGGTTGGAAATTTACACCAGTCTCAATAGGAGTATCAGTTGCCTTGCATCCTAGTAATCCAGTCTCATTCAATAGGTCCATAATATATTTCCTTTGGTTGACAACTATTCCATCCTTAGATCTAGCAAATTCCATTCCGAGGAAGTATTTTAGAGGTCCAAGATCTTTGATCTCAAATTCATTGGCTATTCTCTTCTTCAACTCTACTATTTTGGATACATCATCTCCTGTTATGATAATGTCATCTACATAAACAATAAGGATCGATTTCATACTTGCTTTGGATTGGTTGTAGAATAATGTATGATAAGCTTGGCTTTGACAATAGCTGTAGCTCTTCACAACCCTTCCAAACCTGTCAAACCATGCTCTAGGGGACTATTTTAGTCCACATAGTGACTTCCTTAGCTTGCACACCTTATTTCGCCCATATGTATCCTTAAAACCTGGGGATAAGCTCATAAAGACTTCTTTTTCAAGGTCTCCATTAAGAAAGACTTTTTTTTTTACATCTAGTTGTTGTAAAGTCCACTCACAGTTTACAGCCAAGGATAGTAATACTCGAATTGTATTTACCTTTGTAACAAGAGCAAATGTCTCGTGGTAGTCAATGCCATAGGTTTGAGTAAATCCCTTAGCAACTAATCTTGCCTTCAACCTTTCCACACTCCCATCGGCCTTAGACTTGATAGTGAAAAGCCATTTGCACCCTACCAAACTTTTATCTCTAGGAGAGTTCACAAGTTCCCAAGTTTTATTCTTCTCAAGAGCATTTACTTCTTTCATAACAGCTGAACTCCAATCTGGATCTTGAAGTGCTTCCTGAATGTTTCTTGGCACAAACATATTAGTGATTTTAGAGATAAATGATTTATGTGTGTGTGATAGTTTCCCATAAGATAGATCCTTTGATATGGGATGATTGGTGCAGGCCCGTTTCCCTTTTCTAAATGCTATGGGTAGGTAATTTTTAGCAGGGAGATCAGTAGGAATATCAATTGTACTTTGTGGGTCAGCAGGTATGTGTTGATCATCACTAGACACAATAAGGGGTAGAGTAGCATAAGGGTTACTTGGATTGTTCCTAGGTTCTTTCTCCGAGAGATTTGAGAGGTTGTGCATTGTAGGTTGTTCTCTACTTCTCAATTAAACACTAAGCTCAGTATTTCGTTCCTTAGGAGCAGATCGTAGTATTTCTCCCCCTATGAATGAATCTGGATTTTCTAGCATAGACAGATTTAAAGAAGTATCTTTGGCTTCATTGTCAGAAATTATATTGTGATCAATAATGAGCGTGGGTAGGGGATTAGGAGTAACCCAAAAATTTTCTGCTTCATTAGAGTTCTCTCCTTGAAGGAATTTTTTGTTTTGTTATAGGATTGTGACATCTATGGAGACAACCATTTTTTGAGCTAAAGGATTGTAACATTTGTAACCTCGTTGACTAGGAGCATACCTAATGAAGACATATTTTTCAACTCTTGGATCTAGTTTAAAGTTTCCCTTATTTGAGTTGTGAACATATGCGGTACATCCAAATACCTGAAGAGGAAGAGTAAAGTCTATTTTTAGGAAATGATTGTTTAAACATATCTAAGGGTGTTGCATAACGTAAAACACGGCTAGGCATTCGATTAATTAAGTATGAAGCAGTCAAAACAGCCTCACCCCAAAGGTATCTTGGCACATTCATTGTAAACATAATAAATCGAGCAACTTCTAGTAAATGTTTATTTTTCCCCTCGGCAATACCATTTTGTTGAGGAGTGTTAACACACTTAGATTGGTGAACAATGCCTTTAAACTTAAGAAATTTCCCAAGGACTTCATTAAAATACTCGGTACCATTGTCAGAGTAAAGTATACCAATGCATGTGTGAAATTGAGTTTCAACCATGGTATCAAATAGACCCAACATAACTGAGTATGATCATCAATAAACATTACAAAACATTTTTTCCCGGTAAGAGTTTTAACACGAGATGGACTCCAAACATCACTATGGATTAAGTAAAATGGTTTGGATGGTTGATATGGTTTTGTAGGGTAAAAAATCTTATGACTTTTAGATAAAATGCACTACTCACAATGAAGTTTTGAACAATCTACAAATTTAAACAAATGGGGGAAAATTCTTTTTAGGTAAGAAAAATTAAGATGTCCTAATCTATTATGCCAAAGTAAAATTTGTTCTTTAGCAGGGGTAGAACGAATACTACTTAGATCGAGAGCTTCTTTATTCTTCAAGCTATCATCAACTAAGTAGTAGAGACCATCTATCAACTTAGCCCTGCCAATCATCTTCTTCGAAGTTAGGTCTTGAAAAACACAATATGAGTAAAAAAAGGTAATGGTACAATTAGAGTCATGGGTTAGTTTACTTACGGACAACAGATTACAAGCTAGATTTGGAACTTGTAGGACATATTTAAGGTAGATATTTGAGGATAGAGTTACTGAACCTTTACCAGCCATAGCAAAAAATGATCCATCAGCTATACGAAGTTTTTCATGACTAGAACAAAGGTCATAAGTATGAAATAAGTTAGAAGAACAGGTCATATGATTAGATGCTCCTGAATCAATGATCCAAGGAGTAGAATTATATGGAAAGGTACATGATAAAGCAGTAAAATCCCTACCTGTTTGTGCCACAGAGGCATTAGGAGCACTTGAGGATTCAGTTTTGGGTTTTAGAAGTTTCAGAATGTAGTTAATCTGCTCTTGTGAAAACAGTCCAACATCCACCTCATGTGTTGATGGGATTTTTTGTGATTCATAGGCCCTATTTGGCAATCAGCTGATTGTATTAGTTATTAACTAATTCTATCAGTTGTTAGCTGATAGTTGATTCTTTCAGCTGATTTGACCAGCGGATTGTATTATCTGTTTGTTAGAGATGTTTGGTAAAATTAGCTATTTACTATTAGTTGTTTATGTGTAAAATGACTTATAAGAACTTGACTTTAAAAACATTTTGTAATGTCCTTTATGATGCCCTTCAAAGCCAATAATGAATTCTTTATTTAATTTCTAAAAATAACATATTTACTTTAATGATTAAAAATCAATAATATTAATTAATTAATTTAATAATTTATTTTAATAAAATAGAATTCATAATTTATAAATAAATATTATATAAGAGATTAACATAAATTTATTTAATTATTTTATTTTAAAAAAATTATTTTTAATTTTATTTAATTTATAACTTTGGTCAATAATACAAATTAATTTTATTTATAAAAATAATTTACTTTTAAATTTATTTAGTTTATAACTATTATCAATAATAAAAATATAATTGCATTTCTATTAATATTAAATTATTCTTATATTTTTATTTTAAAAATACAAACTAAAATTTAAATTAAAAAATAGTTCATTAATATCTCTTCCCAAAAGTCCCAAACGAACAGGAATTAGAGAAAAATTTGTACAAATAACATAAAACACAAAAATAATAAAATAAAAAGATACGAAACATTCCCAATTGTAAAACCTCACCATTGTGCATAGCTGTGTTCATTATGACAAACGGTAAGATTGTCATAAACGAATCAGCTAACTCCAAACGCTGCATTCAATGAGCTTGTCAAAAATTAACTGGTTGGGTTGAATCAACCAACCCAACCGGCTTTTAACCAAACAAATAAAAAGCTTTTCAATATGGGTCAAATAGCTCATTTAAGTCAAACAGCTGATAAACAGTTGAAAAGCTCTTCACCAAACACGACCATAGTGAGTTGAATCACTAGAGGAAGTTTTATTAAATCTCCCTTCATGCGATCCCTTCCAATTGGTTGGCTTTTCGTGAATTTTCCAACATGTTTCACGAGTATGCTGTGCTTTATTGCAATAGTCACACGAAACTCGTGACTTTTCCTCATTCTTCCTAGTACGACCAGTACTATTCTCAACAACTAGTGCTGTGTTTTCAATAGTAGACGCAAGATTTCGTTTACCAAGCATCACAAACTTTTTGCTCTCTTCACGTCGAACTTCTGCAAAGGCTTCTCCAATGGTAGGGAGTGGTTGTCTTCCAATAATCCTTCCTCTAACCTCATCAAACTCAACATTAAGTCCAATTAAGACCTTAAAAATTCGGTTATCTTCTACTGCTTTCCGAAAATAGTTACAATCATCAGGTGATTTCCATTCATAGTCATTAAATAAGTCTAAGTCTTGCCACAAACATTTCAGAGAATTAAAGTACTTAGTAACACTATCCTCACCTTGGTGAATCTCACCCAATTTGAGAGTTAGTTCATATACTTGGGATTGGTTTCCTAAATCAGAATACATCTGATTCACGTTGTCCCATAGCTCCTTAGCTATGTGATAACACATATAGTTGGAGCTAATATCTTCCTCCATAGAATTCTCCGCATCCTATATTCCCTGTGTAGGAGCCTTTGTCGTGGGTTCCCTTTTGTCACCAGTCAAATATCCAATCTTTCCTCTCTCCCGGATGTACATTCTCACTGATTGGGACCAGCGAAGAAAGTTCTCTCAATGTAGTTGTATAGTGGTGATCTGAATGGAATGAGAATCTGAGGAAGTATGGTGTGGAGGAGGTGTCTTGACTGGGTTTGAGAATTCACCAATGTCAGACATGATTGACATAGTTCTGCAGGATTAGAACGATAGGTGGGGCGGCTAGGTTTTTTTTTGGACAGAGCAGGGAGTAGTACGAGGGACAGTAGGTAGTGGCTAGGGTTTTAATTTTTAGGTATAGCTCTAATACCATGCAGAATTTCTATATTGTTTGTATTTCACTTGTTATTTTCATCAGTACATAGATACAAGTATATATAAAAATAGATAAGGCTATTCTAGGAAACTAATATCTTTACATAATCTCCTAATATCTATACATAATATCAAATCTAATCTCCTAACTATTTAGGAGTCAATCATATCGAGAAAATATCCAACTGGATATTTCCCAACATATTCCTTTTGGATGGTTTTGATGTGGTTTTAGGGGTCAATTGGCTGCATACATTGGGGCCTATACTATGGGACTTTGTGTCTCTAATGATGAGTTTTGAGCTAGATGGGAAGAAGGTGCAATGGAAGGGGCAAGTTTCGAGTGTAGAACCGAGAGTAACATTAATCATTGGACAACATTCGACCTCTATAGCTATGGAGAAATTGTTGGCAAAATTTTTAGATTTGTTTGCAGAACCTTTAAGGTTGCCATCAAGTCAAAGTTGTGATCACATAATTCCTTTAATGTCGAGATTCGGGTTGGTGGTGGTGTAGCCCTACCATTATTCTCATTTTTAAAGGATGAGATGAAAAAGCAATGTGAGGCCATGCTACAATAAGGAATAATAGGCCAAGTCGATCTTCCTTTTCTTCATCATTACTATTAGTTAGGAAACATGATAGGATATGGAATTTTTGAGTGGACTATAAGGAGCTTAACAACCACACGGTGAAGGATAAGTTTCCAATTCTAATAGCGGATGAGTTGTTAGATGAGCTATATGAAGCACAATATTTCACAAAGTTAGATTTTTGTTCGGGATATCTTCAAATTAGAATGGATAGTTGGGATATGGAGGAGACAATTTTTAGGACACACTAGAAGCGTTTCAAATTTTTGGTAATGCCCTTTAGGTTGATTATTGCTCCCTCTACTTTTCAAAGTTTGATTAATGAAGTGTTTGGAGTTTATTTGCATAAGTTTGTACTAGTCTTCTTTGATGATATTTTAATATATAGTAAGACTTGGATTGAGCATCTTCAGCACATGCATTTGGTTCTTGAATTGTTGCGAGCATACCATCTTTTTCTTAAGAAATCCAAGTGCACATTTGGGTACTCTGGTAGCATACTTGGGTCATGTTATTCAAGGTGAAGGAGTGGTAGATTAAGGCAATAGTAGATTGGCCTATACCATAATTGGCCAAGGCTCGTAAGGGCTTCCTGGGGTTAGCAGGGTAAATATATAAAAAGTTATAGGCAAGTAGTGGCACCTTTGATTAGCCTATTGAAGAAGAATGCATATCAATGGGGGAATGAGGTCCATTTAGCCTTCTCAAGTTTGAAGAAAGCTCTTTATGAAGCCTCTGTTCTAAGGTTGCCTATTTGAGGAAGAGTTTGTGGTGGAGTGTGATGCTTCTAATAGTTGAATTGGGGAGGTCATACAATTGCATTTATTAGCAATAAATTGGCAGATTGTCATTATAAACTTGTAATATATGAAAGAGAGCTTATCGGTCTTGCTAAAGCTATGACCCACTAGCAACTGTATCTTTAGGGGAGACATTTCCTCGTCAAGATCGATTAGTACAACCTGAATTTTTTGTTGGAACAGAGGTTAACCACTTCATCTCGATAGCATTACATTAGTAAACTAATGGGTTTTGATTTCAAGGTGGCAGACAAGGCGGGAAGACTCAATAAAGCTATTGATGCACTTTCCTGATGCGATGAGAAGGATGGCTAGCTCTTTGCTATTTCTAAGCCATGGGTTGACATTTTTTATTTCTAAGCCACAATTTCCTTTGTTGATCTTGCTACTTCCATATCTTAGTTTACCTAAGTCCTTATTTCGAACTCCTTGGCTAGACTTAGCTTAAGTTTCCTCATTTCTTTTATATCGTCTCCACTTAAAACTATATGATCCACCTGGACAATCAGAATTGAAAATTTGCCTTTGATGGATCTCTTGGTGAACAAGTATGGTCAGATTGTCCTTGACAATAACCTTGACCTTTAACAAACTTTGTGAATTTTTCGAACCAAGCTTTGGGAGACTGCTTAAGACCATGCAAGGATTTTTTTTAATTTGCATACCTTGGTTCAAAAATTTTCAAAGAATTCAAAGGGAGGCGTCATATATACTTCTTCATCTAGATCTCCATTCAAGAAAGCATTCTTTACATCTAACTGATTTAGAGGCCAGTCAAGATTAGCAACAATTGAAAGGAGGACTTGAATAGTGTTTAATTTTGCCATTGGTGAAAAAGTTTGATAATAATCCATGCCATACGTATGGGTAAAGCGTTTAGCAACTAGCGGAGCCTTGTACCTCTCTAAGGATCCATCACAATTGAATCTTAGAGTAAATAGCCATTTACTTCTAACAACCTTTTTTCCATTTGGTAGATTGACTTTTTCCCAGGTTGCATTCTTTTCCAAGGTTTTCATCTCTTCAAGAACTTCTTTCCACTTAGGAACTTTTGGAACCTCCTGAATATTGTTAGGAATAGGAATATTAGAATAAAGGTATAATACATGGGTGAAATATTTTTGTAAGACACAAAGTTAGGGAGAGGATGTTGTGTACAAGATCTAATACCTTTCCTAAGAGCTATAGAGAGATCAATTTGCGAAGAAGAGTTTAGCTTAGAATCACTTACAGGAATACTTTTAGGAACATGAACATTTATGGAAACATCATGATTTTCTTGATCTAACCTTTGGTTAGACGCATAAAGATGTTGCGGAAAGGTGGCCTTGTTTTTGTGCTAGGTGTTCCTTTGAATATACAAGACCTTTGTACCATTTGTCATATATCTCCATGTTTCTAGTGTTATCATTTTGTGATGGTATTGTCACAAGTTGTTTATTAACCGATCCAACATTGTCAATATTTACTTCATTTGCTTCTAATAATTTTGTATCGTCTTTTTGTGAACGATCATGAGAGGTATCACTTTGAACAAACTCAAACCTAAGATCTGAACCATCTAAATACTCATCTTCATTGATATTTTCCTCCCCCTGACGATGGTAGTTATTATAGTATGAAGTACCTCCAAAGAAAGTAACATCCATAGACACAAACATCTATTTTGAAATTAGATCAAAACATTTGTACCCCTTTTGATTAGTGGGATAACCTATAAATATGCATTTATGTGCTCTAGGATCTAGTTTTGAAAGTTTGGAATTATGATTATGAACAAAAGTTAATTTTTAGGGGAATGTTCGTAATGAGTCATGAGTCTAGTAGTTGGAAAATACTTACTGAATTGGTGTTTTTTAGTTAAAGATTTGCATAGGTAATTTGTTTATCAAGTAGATGGTTGTTAGAACTGCTTTCCCCCAAAGATATTTAGGAACCCTAGTTTGAAGGCTCAAAGCTCTAACTATTTCAAGAAGGTGCAATGATGTGAGTTTCGTACTGTATCGGCCTGAAAATGGTACGAAATTATGGAGCTCAGTATTGGTCGTCGGTACTAGCCAATACTGGCGATTTTGTTTGTTACTTGCTAGTAATGTGAACTTTAAAAAATTGAAGGATTGATTTACAAAAAAGAAATTTAAAACTAACAAAATTACCCACAGGTGCATTGATGATGCGCTCAAGTTGTTCGACGAAATGCTGTGTCAAATGAAGATCGTTGTTGCGTTGCGTTCCTAATGATGTTACAAGGTCAATTTTTTCCCATTGGTTTTCAAAGGCAAAAGAGACCAGGTAGGAACTAAATTGATGAGGAGGTTGTTGATGTAGTGGTGAAACTAGGGGAACATGGTGTGTTTCTTAGTTCAGAATGGATTTGTCAATTGATCGCTAGGTTGTGTTGGAATAGGATGGCTAATAAAGCCTGGGACTTGTTTAATCAATTGATATAGTTAGGGTTTAATTTTCAAGTTGAATCTTGTAATGCTTTATTGACTGGACTTGGGAGAAACAGAGACGTTAAGGGAATGAATGAACTTATAGAGAAGATGGAGGAGTTAGTGATTAAGCCAAATGTTATCACATTTGGGGTTTTAATTAATCAGCTATGCAAGTTTAGGAGAGTGGATGATGCATTGGAGGTGCTTAAAAAGATGGGTGGAGATGAAGAAGAGCATGAGGTTTTGATTGAACCAGATGTTACAACACGTTGATTGATGGACTTTGTAAAGTTGGGAGACTAG
>JANVCL010000006.1:19696847-19707188 GCA_026546855.1 Erythroxylum incrassatum
TTAAACTTTTCTCCTCTAACTTCAATCAAACATTTTCTCCCTCGAAACTCAACTTCTCTCAACTACCCTCTTCTTTTGTCTTCTTCTTGTTTAACCTAAATACATCAGATCCTCCGTTCCAAAAAGATAAAAACAGTTAAAGTTACGTCTTCTATTTCAGCAAACAAAGAACAACCGTTTATATTAGTGAGCCATTCTTTTGTCCATTACTTTTTTTTCAATTTTTTATATTTATAATTTCAAAAATTTTGTTTCTTTATCTCCTGCTTATTACATTTTTTCCAATTTTATTCGCTGTCTCCTTAAAATTTTTTCCTCATCTTATTATTCTGACTACATTTATACTCCTTTTTTTAAGGTTCCCTGCTTATTCTCTGGTGCATTCTTCCACTGCTGAGGTATGATCATAATTATTTTTTCTCAATTGCTCCTGACTCACATGACATATTTCGGTATATTTTTAACCAAATTAAACAACATAGAACTGATGATGAATAAGTTCTAGTTTTTAGCGTGTATATATATTAGAACAAAAAATCTGAAGTGGTCGGATTTGGATACCATGCACGGAATAAAAAAGCACATAATAGTTCACATGCTCTTCGCTATATCGAGATATATGAAACTAATCGAATGATAAAGATGACCAACAATTTGAAACAAGTAGTCTTCTAAAGTAAAAAATTTCATAAAAGACAAATTAAAAAACTTATAGATTAAGCTATTTTTATATTACAACTATAAGTACCAGACATGTAATTAAAAAAAATTATTTTTCATTTCAATTTCAATTTCACTTAAATTTACTGGGCATTTTTAGTGCCCGTTTGCGCAGAGTTACTCTGGTATTAAGATAAAAAGGCGAAATCTTTAGTTCCTGTGTCTCGCGGCCGCAACGCCAATGGTTTACGTAACTTCGTGGGACGAGTTCGTCGATCGATCTATTCAACTGTTTCGCGTTGATCCCGATTCTGTATGTTACTGAACTCTTAATCTTTTGCACATTCTTCTGTTTGCTTTTAGATGCCAAAATGACGTTTTTGTTTTCTTTTGTGGTATTTCCTCACTAAGATCTGATTGAATAACTTATTGTCTTTCTCTTTTAAGTTTTTCTGTCAATTGAAATCAGAAGACGCTTATAAATTTGTCCTACTGTTGTTTGTGGTTTATGAAACTGAACTTGGGATAAAGACACGTTATTGCATGAAGTACCGACACTGCGACGGCAAGTTAATTCTCAAAGTCACTGATAACAAAGAGGTATTTGTGTTTCTCATTCCTTTTCTGTCGACGTGTCATTGATTCTGTTCCTGGACCTTCTAAGTTCATCTAGTGTGTGATGATTTCTCTGAAACTGAGTGTAACATTAGAAGCACGGTTTTGGATATAGACTATGAGGATGGATGTGCAGATTTGTAAGCTATGGTTAAAATCTCTTACTGAACTGTAGACCTCAACATCTTTTGGTAGAATTATTAAGGTGTTCATGGCTAACCAAATTCGCAAAGTAATATTTGGATCGTTGTGCTGGTTATTTGAGTTTGTAGGCTTTGAATCTTTTGTTATTTAGTTGAACCCATAACAACTTGCACCTGATTCAATAAAGATGGTTTCCTTTAAATCATGCATTTTGTGAGAGAACATGGATGTCATATTTTGATGGGCATGAGATGAGAAAACAGATAGGAGATTCTTTCACTTTTAAAGGTAAAGCTCTTTGTTTATCATCATTTACTGCCAATAACTTGATGGGTAACGATGGCAACCATAGTTACATTACTTAATTCTGAACAATGTTGAACAGTACTTATGTAGCTGTTACTAGGTATGCATAATTTGGCAAGGAATACATAGGATTTATATTTTATTTGGATAAATTGACACAATTTCATTTTTTTCTCCAAGAAAAGTGAACTTCCTGTTTATTTTATGACTTAGAGCCTGTTTGGATGAGCTTACATCAATAGAGTTTTTGTCAGTAGAGCTTTTTAAAAAGAGCTTTTCTAAAAAGCCAGTTCACTGTTTGGCTGTCAATTTAAAAAATAACTTTTTTAAAAGAGCTTTATACAGTAGATTGTTTGGTAACATAAAAATAAAAAGCACTTTTACTAATTTAACTATATTAATTTAAGGCTAACTTAAATTTACTCCGCGTGGCTTCACAAAGATCTCGGTTTCTACACTTTCATCTAATAGTCTCTCATTGACCTGTCTTCCTCCTTTTGACGGGTAGCTCTGCAGCTACTCAAAATCTCTGCTTGTAAACATCACTTTCCGATAATGAAAAGATCCATTTTTTATTCCATTTGTCAAGCTTTTATGCTTAAAATTCATGTGGGCGGTTAAATCTAAATCGTGAAACGTTGTTTTCAGTACAAGGATTGTTAAATAAACCAGATACAAGGTGAGATCTAGAGATTTATTAGATCCAAAAGTAAATATCGCAAACAGAAGAAGATGGGTAACGCAGACCTTCTTCTGCGTTGTTCATGCAGACGTCGAACAAAGGTCTGCGTATTAAACGCAGATCCAAATAAACGCACAGAGGAAGGTAACGCCGACACCCAACAGCAAATAATAGTTCAACAAACCTGTGAGTATGGTGTCGTTAGAAAGATGATATGTGAGTGATTAGAGAAGATGAGAGTTGTGAGTATGTGAGAATAGAAGAAAGCCAAAGAAAGAAAGAGGCGTCTCAAATTTTTGATATATACGTAAGTGACGCGATTTTGTCTACCCGAAAAAGCTGAAATTTGGGCTTTTATGAAAAGCTCCAAATTTTAGCTTCCAAAAAAGCTGTATTTTGGCTTTTAAAAAAGCTGTTTCTACTGTAAAAGCACTTTTCAATTTTTTAGCCAAACAACCATTTTTTCCTTAAAATGGCTTCTGCGGTGTGAAAAAGTGCTTTTGGGACTTCCAAAAGCCGAACCAAACAGACACTTAAGCATCAACATGAAGTTAGCCCAGCAGCCCAAAAGACAGCACCCAGTCGTGAACCACTCACAAGAAACCCATGCACAACACAACAACAATAATCACCAAGATTATGCTACCAACCAAAAACGATGCAACAAAGAAGTCACACACGTCAAACGTCACCCATGCCCAATCTACAGATTCCTTTCGATGTACTATATTCCATACCAACATTATCCGCACATATAACTAGGCAAGGACCAAGTCACACATATAGAGCACACATCATAATATCCTCCAAATTTACAACAACATTATCCACACATTATCCTTGTCAAAATAGACTTCTTTCACAAAAAATTATCCAAAAATCCAATTTAAATAATAAGTATCACTTTATTACACCTCATCTAAATTTGGATTTTAAGACTTACATTATCTTGAAGATCAGATAATCAAAAATGCCAAAATTAAGCAATAAGATATGTAATAAATATCTTAACAAAATCAATCTAAGTGCCCAGTTTTACCCATCCCATTTGATGAAGTCACCCAATTCCTCCCTAAGCAACCAACACCTCCCACTCAATCTCTAACAACTCAAACCCACCCAACACTGAATGTAGACAACACCACTAGTCCTCTCTCACTGACCCAAAACAATCTTTCACCCTCTGTCGACTTCTCACTTACCACAGAATCCTCACAAACTCCACTACAAATACAACTCCCTCTTCATCACTCAAGTAGATCTACTAGGGCCCCATCTTATCTCTATGATTACCAAGTCAAACATACTATATCACTTACACTAGGAACAACCTCTTCTTTCTCATCCAGTATAAGATATCCCATCCATAGCTATCTTACTTACTCAAGCTTTTCTCACGCTCATCGAACATTTGTGAATAGTATCTCTCACTTGGTTGAACCAGTCTCCTATGACCAAACTAGTCAAGATGCTAAGTGGGTTGATGCCATGTAAATAGAACTTCGGGTTCTTGAGGAAAACAACAAATGGAACATGGTCTCTGTTCCTCCTGGCCACAAAGCCATTAGGTGCAAATGGGTTTTTCAAAATTAAATACAATTATGATTACTCAATTGAACGTTATAAGGCTCGCCTTGTTGCCAAAGGCTTCACACAATAGGAAGGGATCAACTATACAGAAACTTTTGCCCCAATGGCCAAACTCATTATTGTACGTTGTCTTTTGACCATAGTTGCTGTTTGAAATTGGAGTCTTCACCAAATGGATGTTCAAAATGCTTTTCTTCATGGAGAACTCTTTGAAGAAGTTTACATGCAACCACCACTTGGATTTTGTCGATAAGAGGAGCAGTTTGTAGATCAACTTAATAAATCCTTTTACGGCCTCAAATAAGCTTCATGAAGTTGGTTCAACAAATGTTCATCTTCAATCTGCAAAATTGGTCTCAAGCAATCAAAGGCAGATTACTCTTTGTTCACTAAAGTACATGGTGGCTCTTTCATTGTTATATTGCTCTATGTCGATGACATGATTATCACAGGGAATAATGAAGAGATGATCAATGACCTTAAAAGGTTCCTAAACATCAAATTTTGGATTAAAGATCTAGGTCCTTTGAAGTTTTTTCTTGGGGTTGAAGTTGCATGTTCTAAGGCTAGAATTTCTATTTGTCAATGGAAATATTCCTTAAACATATTACAAGAAATTGGCTTGCTCGGTGCAAAGCTCGCCAAATTCCCAATGGAGTAAAATCTCAAGCTGACTCTAACTGATGGAGAACTCCTTAAGGATCCAACTCATTATCGCAAGATAGTAAGGAAGCTAATTTATCTTACTATAACAAAGCCAGAAATTAGTTATGTTGACTCTACTCTTAGTTAGTTTATGCAACAACCAAGAAAGACCCATGCTGTGTATTGTCTTATTCGATATATAAAAGGAGCACCAGACTAAGGGTTATTCTTTCCATCACATGGGCAATTAAAATTGACTAGATATTGCGATGCAGATTGGGTTGGATGCCTGACTACTCAATGATCAGTGATGGGGTATTGTTTCTTCCTTGGTCAAACTCATGTGTCGTGGAAAAGTAAGAAATAAACAACTGTGTCAAGATCCTCTGCAGAAGCTGAATAACAAATCTATGGCAACTATCACTTGCGAACGTACTTGGTTGAGGTACTTGTTACGAGATTTGCATATTGAACATCATAAACTTGGAAAATTATTTTGTGATAATCAAACAGTCATGCATATTGCTACAAATCTAATATATCACGAACAAACTAAACATATAGAGTTGGATTGCCATATGGTTCGTGAACAAATTCAAAATGGGGAAATTGAGACAACTTATGTTCAAACATGACACTAAGTTTGTGACACTAAGTTGCTCACAAAACCATTGGGACAAGTGGCTTTTAATCACATCTTAGAAAGTTGGGAGTTCTTGATAATCACGCTCCAACTTGAGGGGGAGTATTAAAGGAAAGAAAATTATTTCATATTTTATGCAATCTGTGTATATCTGTATTAGGAACCGTTATGGGCATGATATATGGACTTTATTACATAGAGATAATATAGGAATAATTCTTGTTGTAATTAGCAAGTATTCAGGAACCATTCACGTATAATCAATGTTTTAAAAACCGGACCGGACATCGAACCGGTTGAAGGAAAGGTTTAAGGTTTAGAGGTTCAACCGGTATGAACCGCTATCAAACTGGAATATAATAAATAAGATGAAAATTTTATAAGAATAAATAAAAACAAATCAAATATAATTAAATTTTAAATAAATTTGAGTTTAATAATTGTAATATATTTAAAATAGATACTAATTTATAAAATAAAACTAAAAATAGTAACTAAATAAGAGAGAGAGAGAGAAGCACGATAAAACCAAACGATACTTGGTTTTCACCCATTACCATTTTCAAATTTTAACAAGAAGCATGGAATAGTAATTCAGGAAGAGAGTGGGAGTGTCCTTGTAGCTTCGTCAGATACCCCAAGTCCGCATCCGTGACCACCCTGTCCCATTAAAGGCTCTGACACGCCCCATTCTGCCCTCAACATTCCAGTCTGTCTTTCCAGTACCCATACCATACAAACATAGCCTTCATCTCTTCCCTAAAACAACACAGATCTCTTTCCCCAACGTCTAAAAATCATTGCTTTTTTTCACTTCTCACCGTCTCACTTCACCAAGCAAAGGTATGAATCATTCCTTCACCTTCTTAGTGAGCGACACATCTCCATTACCACTCCTATCTTTTCTTTGCTTCTACTCATAAAGTTCTCTTCTCTTTTTTTTGGCTTTTTATGGTGTGGACTAGTGGTTCTGTTCTGTTGGTGGTTATCTAGCTAAAGAGTGATTATTCATTTAAGAAAAAGCTGCAATGGAACCTGGGTCGAGCTCAGATTTGTTGGGGAAGTCCGAGCAGAGAAGAGAAAGAGGTAAAAGTAAGCTAAAGCAAAGCCACCGAGTCTTGGATACTCAGGAACTACAGCAAAAGCAAAGGCCGTTGAAAATGAGAAAGCTTTACCACTAGAATTCCTGAATTGAATGGGAGATGAGTAAAAGGAGTGGCCTTTAACACGAAGACTGTCGTTTGTTAGGCAAAGGAGGCCATGGTTTTCGATTTTAGAACCATTGTGTAGGCTGATACTGTTATTAACATTGCTGAAACCTTCGAAGAAGAGTTCATCAAGCCGAGAAATTACTGGGTTTGTGAGGAAGACGAGAAACAAGAAACTGGTGAGTGGCTGACACGACTCAGAAGAAAATTTTAACTAAGGGTTTAAAACCAAACCGGACCGGTTCAGTCCGGTCCGGTTCGACCAAAAAGGTTGAAACATCCGGTTTTTATATAGAGAGGTTATAAAGTGAAACCGAACCGGACCATTGACCCGTTCAAACTTTTTCCGGTCGAACCGGACGATCCGGTCCGGTTTTTTAAACATTGGAGGAAACTATAAGAAATTGCATTCACGAATGCTGGACCTTATAAGATCATAAAAGGATAAGTGCTAATACCCATGTTTTGGAATTACTAAGTGATATGAAAATAAGTTTTATCTTTAATGTTGCGAATTTAACTATTTATCATAGACTAAGATGATGAGCAATCCGCTATTGCAGTTGTAAGAATTTCAACCATTCCCCATCTTAAGGAGGAGATATAAGATGTTCTAGATGAACAAGTTGTAGCTACCAATGGTGGATGATATCGACAATTTCTTGTCAACTGGAATGGGAGACTTATTTATGACACCAGTTGGACTTTAAAGTTTGAATTTGAGAAGTTAAATCCAGATTTATATAATCAGTATCTATCACATTTTATGTTGAGGACGACTTCAAATAAGCTGAGGAGAATTGATGCAAAAGAGTTTAAAGTCTATAGAAGAAATAAAAGACGAAAAATTAGTCCAAAAAAAGCCTTAATTTTGTGGGATGGAGGATAGGAATTGAGTTGATAACAAAAAATAAAGGCTGAAATTCAAATTATATTAGGATTTTTTATTAGATAGGAAGTAGTATTATGTTATCCTACTTTAGATATGATATCCTAATTGTTTAGGACTTATAGAATTTTTATTATAATATGATTTAAATTAGAAATCATTTTCCTATTAGAATAAAGATTCTAAGGACTCTAAATATATATACTTGACCTTTGATTAATAAGAAACAATCTGGAATTTTTTCAAAGGTGTGATGCTTTCTTTTAAGAGTGATTCTTAGAACTTAGGAGTGATTCCTAATTTCCTATTATTCATTCTTTGTGTTTTTCACTAAATTCTAGCAACCTTAACCTAAATTCCAGCACACTCAACCCCTGAAATCCTAAGGCTAAATTTCCAACAATTAAACCTTAAATTCCCACCTTTATGAAATCTGAAAATTCTGCATTTGTAGCCAAAATTTGACCTTAAAACGTGATATTTTAACAGTCTAATATCAGTCATACTTCCTAATTTTGTACTTTTTGCTATTAGTTAATAATTTTTCTATTTTGTCCTACATCACATAAATATTCTTGTTTATTATGTAAGACAGTTTTTCAACCATGATTTTGTTTGGTGGTGACTGATATTTTGCACTGATCTTGCACAAACAGACTATCTTATTTTAAGTTGTAACGAAAATGATGGATTCTGAATTTTGCATGGTGTGGAGGATTTTTGTTGGATATTGAGATGCTCCTTTCTACTACGTTTGTTTAAGTGACCAATATTCTTGTTGAATATGTAGGAGCTTACTTACGACTACGGTTACGCCCTTGATAGTGTACATGGGCCGGATGGAAAGGTAAAACAGATGCCATGCTTCTGTGGTGCAGCAGACTGTAAAAAGCGTTTGTTCTAGCTGTCCAGTTCCCAGGTGTTTTTAAGTTTTATTCAAAAAGCTACTGCTGATACTCTTTTTGCGGAACAAGTCTTGTGCACCACTGACGACTTGTAAGTTTGTAGCTATGGTGACATGGGATGGGAGTCATTGATAGCTGTATTTGTCGATCTTTTTGCACGAAGCACAGTACAAAGAACCCTAGTACCATCTTTCGTGGATGGTTATAGCCGACAAATCCTACACTTGTTCGTGAATACAAGAAACTTGTACAAGTTTTTGCTGTGTATTACGTAGAGAAGTGTAAATGTTAGGCCAAAGTTAATTTGGAGAGTGGAAATCCTTGTAATGGTCCCTGATTTATATCATATACTGCCGCTCTCCAATGTAGCAACTTCGTCATATATGATTTCCTCTTCATGCAAAAAATCTTCAATTCGTCAATTATACAGCAATTGGAAAGATAATAGACAGAAGTTGCTCTGAATTTCAAGAAATGCATGAGTTTTGAGTATATACTAATCCAGAAGTTTATTTCCTCAAGAAACGAAGTTAAAATAAACAATCAACAGGGATGCTTTTCTTAAGTGAAAACTAACAATAATCAACAGGGCATGCCTTTTCTCAAGTGAAAATTAACAACAGAAGAGTCATACCATCATGAAACATGCATTAATGACTCCATGTGATTCTATCAAATTTTGAACTATGGGTTTGGAATTTTGAATCAAAATGGTATAGGGTTTGGCTCTATAGTTATGGTTCTTAGCAGTTACATTTTTCTCTAAAGATCTTGATCAAAATTTAAGTTTGAGTCTCTGATCATGAATATCATTTTAATTGATTCAAATAAGTAAAATCACTACTTTTTGTTAAAATATAATTAGCTTCTATAGTACTTTATTTTTATTCAGTAGATGGACTTTCCATTCAAAACAAATCTCCATAAATAAGGTCATGAATTTAGGTTAATGAAAATTTATCTGAAATTAATAACTGCGTTAATTCAAAATTATTTACGATGATTTTTCAAGATGATGTTTAGATTAAACTTACGCTTTGATACAAATTTTAAGAAGCGAAATATCTTTGCCTTTTTAATAACTACAACTTTGGATTTGAGTATTATAATTGAAGATGTGAATGCCTGTTATCAAAGATTAGGATGTTTACATGAAAAGTTATTTGTTGATTACAGTA
Source organism: Erythroxylum incrassatum (assembly GCA_026546855.1). NCBI lineage: Eukaryota > Viridiplantae > Streptophyta > Magnoliopsida > Malpighiales > Erythroxylaceae > Erythroxylum > Erythroxylum incrassatum. The sequence goes on from JANVCL010000006.1 coordinate 19,706,313, forward strand.
GAATCACTGTTTATACTTACATACTGAGACTAATGAATGAACAGTATAACATCTCAGAATAAAATGTCTATAATTGTTAATTATTTAAGATATCATTAATTTAAACTTAATATGGGTGATGTTAATAGTTCATGGATTGAATGCCGTTACTAAAATGGTATGAAATTAAAGTAAAGAATGATATGTTATTTCTTTTACAATTCAATTATCAACCGATATATCCCATGTGATGAAATACGACTAACAACATGCACTCAACTGAACATGAGTGGTATAAGAGTTATGTAAATTAGTAAGAACTGATATTAGAGTATACAACAGACCTCTTTATCAGTTATCACAACCCTTTGCACAAGACACAAGTAAAAACTCAAATACTTTATCCTTTTATTCGTTCAAGATTCACATATAAAAGTACAAGTTAACTAAAGCAACAATAAATATAACAACTGCAGCAACATTAGTCATCAAACATTCCTCCAACTCTCCTCAACCGCAGGAGCTGCTAACTGCTAACTTCGACCATTATGGTCCCCTTGTCACAACCAATTGCAATCCTGTAAGAGGTTAAAAACAAGAGACTTGCTGGTTTGAATCATCTAATTGGTGATTAATCAGAGATAAAGGTCCTAAATTACATAATGTCAACTTACTTCTTTGAACCTTTAACGCACCCAACTGTCCAGACCCTTTCCAGATTGTAATTTAGCGTACTAAAAATCCTGGAAATCACAGAAAGAAGTTTAAGATTAACCAACAGAAGCAAAAAGGGACTAGAGAATAAAAGAGCAGATACTATGTATGAGGTGTGATCTAATTAACCTCTTTGGTTAATATTGTTATTCCCTAGCCAATTAGGTAGTATGAAAAGCTCTT